>SJYA01001707.1:242799-372568 GCA_006410615.1 Neotragus moschatus | reverse complement strand
TCACTGAGGAAGGCTTTCTTATCTCTCCTTGCCCTTCTTTGGAACTCTGCATTCAAATGGGTATATCTTTCTTTTTCTCCTTTGCTTTTTGCTTCTCTTCTTTTCACAGCTATTTGTAAGTCCTCCTCAGACAGCCATTTTGCTTTTTTGCATTTCTTTTTCTTGGGGATAATCTTGATCCTTGTCTCCTGTACAAAGTTAGGAACTTCCATCCATAGTTCATCAGACACTCTGTCTACCAGATCTAGTCCCTTGAATCAATTTCTTACTTCCACTGTATAATAATAACAGATTTTATTTAGGTCGTACCTGAATGGTATAGTGGTTTTCCCCGCTTTCTTCAATTGAAGTCTGAATTTGGCAATAAGGAGTTCATGATCTAAGCCACAGTCAGCTCCCGGTCTTGTTTTTACTGACTGTATAGAGCTTCTCCATCTTTGGTTGCAAAGAATATAATCAATCTGATTTCGGTGTTGACCATCTGGTGATGCTCATGTGTAAAGTCTTCTCTATGTTGTTGGAAGAGGGTGTTTGCTGTGACCAGTGTGTTCTCTTGGCAAAACTCTATTAGACTTTGTCGTGCTTCATTCTGTACTCCAAGGCCTAATTTGCCTTTTATTCCAGGTGTTTCTTGACTTCCTACTTTTGCATCCCANTGGTGATGCTCATGTGTAAAGTCTTCTCTATGTTGTTGGAAGAGGGTGTTTGCTGTGACCAGTGTGTTCTCTTGGCAAAACTCTATTAGACTTTGTCGTGCTTCATTCTGTACTCCAAGGCCTAATTTGCCTTTTATTCCAGGTGTTTCTTGACTTCCTACTTTTGCATCCCAGTCCCCTATAATGAAAATGACATCATTTTGGGGTGTTCATTCTAGAAGGTCTCGTAGGTCTTCATAGAACCATTCAACTTCAGCTTCCTCAGCATTACTGGTCAGGGCATAGACTTGGATTACCATGATATTGAATGGTTTACCTTGGAAATGAACAGAAATCATTCTGTCATTTTTGAGATTGCATCCAAGTACTGCATTTCAGACTCTTTTGTTGGTTATGATGACTACTCCATTCCTTCTAAGGGATTCCTGCCCACAGTAGTAGATATAATGGTCATCTGAGTTAAATTCACCCATTCCAGTCCATTTTAGTTCACTGATTCCTAAAATGTCAATGTTCACTCTTGCCATCTCCTGTTTGACCACTTCCAATTTGCCTTGACTCATGGACCTAACATTCCAGGTTCCTATGCAGTATTGCTCCAATTGCCATTAGCTTTGTGGTATTAAGGAGCAATGCATGGGCATCAATCATTTTCATCAGTGTTCATGTAACAGACATTGTGTGGCTCCATACATAGTAGTTCTGAAGAGAGTTTCTGGGTTCTTGGGTTATGAATAATGGTTGTTCCTAAGACCAATTCTCCCTTTTCCCAATTGTGAGAGAGGTTCCAGCTCCTCTAATGGGCCTGTTCAAGGGTATTGCTCTGGGCGACCTATCTAAAACTTCCCAAGCTTTCCCTGAATAAGAAAGAAACCTTGTACTTCTTTTCAGGACATCTGTTATGCCTAGAAGAGCTAGAGTGAGATTTCTGCTTGTTTGTTTTGCTTTTATCTTCAACTGAACTCCAATGCTGATGCCCTGTGACTTTACAAACCCATCATTCTTCCACAGTATTCCCACTCCCCAAAACAAGATATCTTCAGTCTACTAGTCTAAAAGTGTCTACAGCCAGTTAGCTAAAATCACAGAATAGTCCAAGAAAGTTTCTAACAGGTAGAGTTCTCTGGGGTGTTATCTGAAAGTGAGAAGAAAAAGCAGGAGGAAACAATAGGGTCATGGTTATGCAACATTTTTGAATGGGAGTATCACTTATGGTAGCACAGGTGAAATGTTCCAGAGAAAGCTTGCATGAGTACATGTTCAGTCACTTCAGCTGAGTCTGACTCTTTGTGACTCTGTGGTCTGCAGCCTGCCTGGCTCCTCTGTCCATAGGATTCTCCAGGCTAGAATACTCGTGTCACTTGCCACGCCTTCCTCCAGGGCATCTTCCTGACCCAGGAATCAAACCCTCATCTCTTGTGGCTCCTGCATTGCAGGCAAATACTTCAGTGCTGAGCCACCAGGGAAGCCCCAGCTTAAGGAGTGCTAGATGTTATTTCAATTAAATTGCAGTTATGTCCAGTGAATAAACCTTCAGATCTATTGTAGCATGATGATTACAGACAGCAACAGGCAATTTGCGAAGATAGTAGATTTTAGGTGTAGTAGCCACACACACAAAGATGACAGTGAGAGGAGATAGATATGTTAATTAGCATGTCTTAATCATTTCACTATGTATCTCAAACCATAGTATTTTATTCCTTCAATATATGCAATTATTATTAAAATATAATTTTTTATAATTGCAAATGCATTCAAACTCTTCAGAGCTTTATTATATTTCTTGCTTCTTGGTGAAAATCTTGGTGTGATTGTGCTGTACATCCCCACAGGAAATCAAAAGCAGCTGAGGGGGGAGTTAAGCTCCTAAATCTTCCCCTTGTGGTATTCTTTCTCTTCATCTCTTAAAATTTTAAGAGTCTGCCCTCCACAGTAAGTAGAATGAAATGGAGGTGTGCTTACAGGCCAGGTAAATGGGCCAGCTAGAACCAAAGAGGTTGGGCGCTACAGTTGTGGTGTTAGTGGGACTCTGTGGCTTTCATGTTTAGAGAAAAGAGGCTGGAGGAAGGCCGCCTCCTCTATGGCCTGAGCTTCCCTGTGTGTTTCTTCCCTTTCCTGTTCTCCCCACCCACCTTTCATCATCCTCAGAAGCCCATGTGTGTGAAAAGCAACAGAGGAATGTGGGTGGGTTGACTTGTATAATTAAATCCATGTTGCATCGTGTTCTTTAGAATTAATGAGGAATTCATCCCATTGAAACTCACCATGACATCTTCCCTCTGACTCAGATTTCTTTTGCTTTTCTCTCCTTTCCTCAGCTAAAAGCATTAGACATGGGGCTATGGTTCAAATTAGTATCTTACATTTCTCTCCTCTTTTTTTTTTTATTGAACTTTCCTGTTCAGGGAAGAGCTTAGTTTGTTTAGATTACGTTTTTTTCTTCTACTTGTTCACCAGGGTCTTTTTTTTTTTTTCCTTCCCTTGGGAAATGTGCACAGCAGAGGAGCTAATATGAGAGCTCTTTATCTCACTTTTGACTGCAAAGTTGGAGAAAGCACTGCTGGCCAAAGCTAATCCCGGCACTGTCCTTTGAGGCTATTCATTCTTTGGACCTTCAGATCCTGACACCATGAAAACCATGCTCTCATAGATGTCCACTGAGGCCAGAGGGAGCTGTGTCTGTGAGGCCACAAGACAGAGAAGAACAGGGAATAAACCGTACTTCTAAATTCCTGGGTCATGTTGCGAAACACCTTTTTATTGGGGGTAATAATCTGACTTCATTCCCTTATAAAAGTGGATTTATGTGATGGATACGTGATATATATTTTTCTGCCACTGTTCTTGTGGGATAGAGGTTGTATCAGCTAGGATTAAATTCAACTGTGAGTAATATAAACCCGAAATAACAGTGGCTTAAACCTGATAAAAAGTTTTTCCTTCTTCATGTAGAAGACCGGCTGTAGCCATCCAGGGTTGGGATGCTGGCTCGGTTCCATGAAATCTCCCTCACAAATCCAGGCCACTGTATGGCTCAGGGTGTGGCCCTCAGCTTCATGGTCCAGGTAGGTAGTCACATGGTCATCTTAAGAATATTTGGGCTTTCTGGGTGGTTCAGATGGTAAAGAATCTGCCTGAAATGTGGGAGACCTGGGTTTGATCCCTGAGAAGATCCCCTGGAGAAGGGAATAGCAACCTACTCCAGTATTCTTGGCTGGGAAATTCCATGGAAAGAGGAGCCAGGCGGGCTAGAGTCCATGGAGTGGCAAACAGTTGATCACAACTGAGCAACTAATACATTCACTTTCTGCAGACCGTTCCCATGAACCATCTGAAAGAGCTCATCCTCTGGCTTGGCTTTTTAGGTTCCTGATTACCACAGGCAGCAGGAGATTTGGGGCTTCGGAAGTGAGACCAATAGGCTTGAGTCTAGCTATGCTGGCCTAATGGACTTGCACATTTGAACAAACCCCTTAACCTCTACAAGGTTGTGTGTAATGTAGATATGCTTTTTCATATGTACAAAGGAAACTGTGTATCTTAGAGCCATAAGAAGATAGAAGAAAATATGTTAAAGAATTGGCCTTCTGATTAACATGATAACAGCATTCTACAGAGCTTTTAAATTTCTCGCTGAGAGGTGTTTCTGTTTTAAAAGAAAACTAATTCCGTGTTTAGAGACTGGTGATTTTTTCCTCCTGAGAACATCCCCCAGAATGGGCTGCAAGTTCTTTACAAGCTCTTCTCCCAATTAGAAAAAAAAAGCTGATGTGAAGCGGGCAACCCTCTTGGTCATTCTTCCTTCCATGAGGCAAGTTTCATTCTCCTCTGTGGTGCATACAGTGAATTAATGGCAAGTATCCATTCCCCATTCCCTTCTATTGCGGTATTTTTTAAAATGACAAGTTAAGAAAATAGTATAAGAGTAAGAAAATAGTATAAATATTGTGATAGGCAAACATGTAGGGGTACGATGTATTCCTAAACTACTTGAAAAATAAATTCTACATTGAATTTTTCAAAAGTTCAAATAAAACCTTGCAAGTTGAGAAATCCATTGGTGGGTCATGAAATCAATTTAGTGGGTCATGACCAGCACTTTTCAATGAAAGAATAAAATAGAAGATGTTAGAAAAAATCAGCGCACATCACAAATAGTTACTATAGTTTTTCATGAAATGGGTTTCATATATGTGGGTGTGTTCATATATGTGTATTCTGTGTTATTAAGTAAAATGTGTTTCTTAGAATGGGTTGTGAATCCTGAAAAGAATAATAAAGTCAGAGGTATCACTCTACTTGACATTAAAGCTTATTACGTAGATACAATCACTAATACAGTGTGGTATTTGCAGAAAGACAGATGCATAGATCAGTGGCTAGACCTCCATAAATATGCCCAACTGATTTTTTATAAAAGTGGGGAAACAATTTAAATGGAGGAGAATTCAACTGGCTTTTTCAATTCAAATGACCTTTTTTAAAACATGCCCAACGAAGCTTGCCATCACATCTGCATTCCAAGTAGCAAGGAGAAGACAAGAGAAGCTAACCGGTGTGCCCACTGTCTTTTAAGAAAAATACCTGGGAACTTCCTTTGGATCTTTGTCTACATCCCACTGGCCAGAATCTAGTCACATAGCCACATCAACAGTAAGGAAACTTGAGAAATATCTTCATTCTGAACATCATGACCAGTTAACATTTCTACTACTCCATAGAAGTAGAGAAAAATAGATATTGGTTGCTATCTATGCTACCCAGAAACATTGTGCAAGTATGGAATTCCATCTCTCCGGGACATCAAAATGAAATTTCTGCAGCACATATTTGATCTCTGAGTCAAAACCTCAGATACCTCCTCAATACATATAGAGTCAAGTACAAACTCCTTCATAAGGATATTTAGGTTCTTGAAAATTGGTCCAAACCCAGATTTCTATCCATTCTCTGTCCACCACATTCTCCCAATGCTAAGACTCTACCACCTCAGTGATCCTACTCAAACTCTACCCTAGCTCGGGTTGTATTCCCACCCCCACCCACCTCTATATCTGGTGGATAATGCCTCAGCCTTCTAGACCTAGTGAAATTAGCATTTCCTCTCCCTGATGCCCTGACTCCTCAAACCCCACAGAAGTAACTATTCCCTTCTCTAAGCTTTCATTAACCTATAGGTATGTCAATCTTGGAGTTTCCCTGGTGGCGCTAGTGGTAAAAAAAAAAACCCACCTGCCAATCAGGAGACATAAGACACGTGGGTTCAAACCCTGTGTCAGGAAGATCCCCTGGAGGAGGGCATGACAACCCACTTCAAACCCACTTCAGTATTCTTGCCTGGAGAATTCCATGGACAGAGGAGCCTGGCAGGCTACAGGCCATTGGGTTGCAAAGATTCAGACGCAACTGAAGCAACTTAGCATGTATGCACGCACATGTCAATCATGGCATTTAATCTCATGTCTTACTCAGACTTACCTGTTTTTTGCTTTTTGCTTTTGTTTTGTTTTTGCTGGGGACTGAAAGCTCCTCCAATACCAGGCCTATTTTTCAGATATTCTGTGTTCGCAGATCTTAGAATCACTCCACATCCTTCAAGTTATTTGTTGAATTGTTGAGAGGTTTCTTGGGGTCAAAAAAGAAGAAAGAAAAAGTATCTATTTACAACAGGTGTGCTTTGAAAGGACAAAGCTGGTATTTCACAGGTTCTGTTGTGAAAAAATAATCTGTGCTTAGAACTGCTTAAAAAGAGTAGAGTGAAAAGGATGATTCTTTGACATCTTGAGATTCCTATTTTACTACAGTGGAAGGTCAGGTTCAAAGTCAGTCACAGGAAAGTCCTCCTGCACTTCATGTTCCCGTCGTGGGCACACCTGTCTGCTTGAGGAAAGGAGGTTGTCTTCAGAGTTGGCATGCAAGGACAGCTTCAAAAAGAATCATTGCTCTGGTCATATATCTGGAGGACAATCCTCTTCTCTCTAAGGAGAAACAGAAGTTTTATTCTTGGAAGCCATGCTTTTTAAAATTAATTAATTTATTTTAATTGGAGGCTAATTACTTTACAATATTGTAGTGATTTTTGCCACACATTGAATTAGCCACGGGTGTACATGTATTCCCCATCCTGAACTCCCCTCCCACCTCCCTCCCCATCCCATCCCTCTGGGTCATCCTAGTGGACCAGCCCTGAGCACCCTATCTATGCATTGAACCTGGATCTGTTTCACATATGATAATATACATGTTTCAATGCTATTCTCTCAAATCATCCCACCCTCATATTCTCCCACAGAGTCCAAAAGTCTGTTCTTTACATCTGTGTCTCTTTTGCTGCCTCTCATATAGGGTCATCATTACCATTTTTCTAAATTCCATATATATGCTTTTTTGCATAAAAGACATATTTCATTATTATTTGTAAATTTGTGCTTGGCATCCTTCTCAAGAGTAAAATTTATTGTATTGTTTTTTGAGAAGTGGGGATATTTAAATAAAAAACTTTATACCCATTAAATAACACCTCCCATTTCCCCCTTCCCTGGTCCCTGGCAACTACCATTCTACCCTCTTCTACTATGAATCTGACCATTTTAGGTTCTTTATATAAGTGGAATCACGCACTATTGTCCTACTGTGACTGGCTTATTTTACATTCCATAATGCTCTCCAGGTTCATCCACACGGTCACATATGGCAAGATTTCCTTTTATTTTTTAAGGTTGAATCATAACCATTGTGGAGCTACCCTGGTGGCTCAGACAATAAAGAGTCAGCCTGCAATGCGGGAGACCTGGGTTTGATGCCTGGATGGGGAAGATCCCTTGGAGGAGGGCATGGCAACCCACTCCAGTACTCTTGCCTGGAGAAGCCTCATGGACAGAGGAGCCTGGCAGGCTGCAGCCTATGGGGTCACAAAGAGTCAGACACGACTGAACTACTAAGCACAAACACACAAAACTATTGTATGTATATACTACCTTTTCTTCATTGAGGGACATTTTGATTGTTGCCACATCTTGGCTGTTGTGAATAATGTCTTCCTTTTCTGGATGAAATACCAGGTGACATTCTTCATGGGTGATTTCTCCAAATGCAATCCCACTGTTAATCGGCTTTCTCGAGCCTCAGTCTCATAAAACTGTAACATTTAGATCCCCTATTATGGCCAGAGTGTTTTGTTTATTAGATCTACATATACCCCTTTATAGTTCTGTCCTCTAACTGGATCAACACCGTGACTTATCGGAACCAATAGATTGTGAACGGAAGTGAAATGAGTCACCTCCGGTCATGATAGGTAAGAGCCAGTGTCTCCTATCTTTGTCTTTTCATGAGGGACACCTGTTCAAATGACATAGTAATAAACTGGATTTTACATGAGCGTGAAATGAAACTTTGACGTATTATTAGGCCACTGAGATCAGGAAGTCTGTTATAGCAGGTAGAATTAACAACTATCTCTAACATACTGACAGTGTAAGGCTATTGGGAGGATTAAACAGATCATTTAAATATAAGCTCAAGCCCTGTGCTGAGAAAAATATACATCAGTCATGGTATGGTAAAGTAAGATTGCTATTATGTGATAAAATGGTTACACCGAAAGAAACATACTGCGACTTCCCTGACAGTTCAGTTGTTAAGGCTTCACCTTACAGTGCCAGGGATGTGGGTGTAATACATATGCCTCTTGATTAAAAAGCCAAAACAGAAAACAAGCAATGTTGTAGCAAATTCAATAAAGACTTTTAAAATGGTCCTCATATAAAAAATATTTTTTAAAAAACAGAAAAATATCTAGAGGACAGGAAATCTTGGTTCTAGAGTTGTAGAACTTTAGACCTGGACTTAGAAGTCCTGTAATCTTGTGGTTTTCAAACTTGTGTGATTACAAATCTCAAGTTCTTAGGAGAAATACAGATTTCTAGGTCTTGCCCCTAGTTATGATTCATTATCATCTCTAGGGGAGGTTTTGTTGGTTTCTACATGGAAGGAAAGTGAGTCACAAGAGGTTAATGACGTTCCTAATAACCTCAGATATGCAGATGACACCACCCTTATGGCAGAAACTGAAGAGGAACTAAAAAGCCTCTTGATGAAAGTGAAAGAGGAGAGTGAAAAAGTTGGCTTAAAGCTCAACATTCAGAAAACTAAGATCATGGCATCCAGTCCCATCACTTCATGGGAAATAGATGGGGAAACAGTGGAAACAGTGTCAGACTTTATTTTTCTGGGCTCCAAAATCACTGCAGATGGTGACTGCAGCCATGAAATTAAAAGACGCTTACTTCTTGGAAAAAAAGCTATGACCAACCTAGATAGCATATTCAAAAGCAGAGACATTACTTTGCCGACTAAGGTCCGTCTAGTCAAGGCTATGGTTTTTCCAGTGGTCATGTATGGATGCGAGAGGTGGACTGTGAAGAAAGCTGAGTGCCAAAGAATCGATGCTTTTGAACTGTGGTGTTGGAGAAGACNGATGTGAGAGGTGGACTGTGAAGAAAGCTGAGCACCGAAGAATTGATGCTTTTGAACTGTGGTGTTGGAGAAGACTCTTGAGAGTTCCTTGGACTGCAAGGAGATCCAACCAGTCCATCCTAAAGGAGATCAGCCCTGGGATCTCTTTGGAAGGAATAATGCTAAAGCTGAAACTCCAGGACTTTGGCCACCTCATGCAAAGAGTTGACTCATTGGAAAAGATCCTGATGCTGGGAGGGACTGGGGGCAGGAGGAGAAGGGGATGACCAAGGATGAGATGGCTGGATGGCATCACTGACTCGATGGATGTGAGTCTGAGTGAACTCCGGGAGTTGGTGATGGACAGGGAGTCCTGGCGTGCTGCGATTCATGGGGTCGCAAAGAGTCGGACACGACTGAGCGACTGAATTGAACTGAACTGAAGGCCACAGAACTGACACTTTAACATGCTGGGACTAGAACCCAGCTTCCACAAAGTTGAATGCTTTACTTCTGGGCTCACATAATAATGTTCTAATAGAGCAAGGCCGAGACTGACCTTTTGTCCCTGTTTTTCTGATAAATCATGTCAAGACCTGCAAATGATTTTACCACTTAACAATGAAAAGAAGATGTAATTTTAAAATTACCTTGGATGTACAGTAAAAGCAGCATTCCCATAATCAATCATCCAAAATCATGGGGTTATTTGGAGCTATTTGAAGGAAAGTAAATTGAAAACATGTTTTTAAACAATGCACCAAAGAGTTATCAAATCATAAACATCTAGATTACTTTAACATGTTGATTATTCCACATTTAGGGTCTCTTTACAAAGTAACTCTGGACATGAAGAGACCTGGAAAATTCAATGAATCCCTTCCTAAGTTGTTAACTGTATTGGGTTTAATCATTTGGCCTGTGGGAACATGTGTTAAACTAAATATATACATACACACACACACACACACACACACACATATATATACACACACACACTCGCATATGTATACACATACTTTTTGGAGCTATTGTTCACACTTTTTGCTATGTATAAGACATGGAGGCCTGTTACTAAGATATGTCTCTGAGGATATAGAAATAGCTTAGGGAAAGCAGTGGTATAGCATTGAACACATTAAAACCTATCTGGAATCTTAGAAATCAAATACACAGGCATTCCATAATAACCCTTGGGTTTTAAAATAATTTCTGAACCTGAAAATTCATAACTAAATAATGGCAGCACATTTATGACATTAAATGCCTTAAACCATTTGTTTATTATTATATGTGGATTTTAAGTTTTATGTTTAAGAAAATTGAAAGCCTATCCTTTTCTCCCCCCCTTCAAGGGGTGATATACCAATTACCTTTGAGAGGCTTTGTTTTTCTCACTGGAGGAGAGCTAAACCAAGACTGAAATTTACGTTAAGACATCTCTTTGGTTATCAAATCTTTGATCGTACACTCTTGTTAAACTAAACCAAATTAAATTAATCTTTGTTGAAAAATAAATGATGTAATTCCTGGAGGGTCCTGTTTTACTCCCAAGATGGTGTTCTGGTTTTTCTAAGTAGCTTAGAAGAAAGCAAAGGCTGAAATGGCTCTTGAAACTGAAAAGAGGAAATTGCCTTGAGCGTGGCAGGTGTCTAGAAGGATCCACTATTCATGAGTGATCCATGACCTAAGGGGGTCATCATCATAAGACTAAATTATATGTGCATTCTTCCTGAGACCGGATTCAAAGACTGAACTCTAAAATTAATCTAGATGTTATTTCTTCTTTGAGTTCTAAAACGAGACCAGGGAAGATTAGAAGTCATTCATCTGACTCTGAGAATCACAGTGCATCCTCTGACTTTTCCTGGAATGGATTCCTTATGTGGACGCAATGTGAGTTGAATTGCATCTGGTTATTGTTTTTAGAGAACTTTGCTGAAATTCAAACTGAGCCCATGTATTGTGAGCTGATTTATCAGCGCCTGCCCATATGAGAACCAGGATGAAACTGGGAGCCCTGACAACTAAGAGTTTGCAGTGAGGGCCAGGTACATATTAAAATGGTATGGCTCTGGGGCCAGGAAGGGTGAAAGCAATGCACTCCTAGAAGGAGAAGTCTTCTCTTAGGGCCCTGACAAGGGTGGAGGGAGGGAGATAAGAGTGACAACAACGTGGTGGAATGAAGATGGACTTTGAAATCATCTTCGAATCCTGATTATGGCTCCACCCTGGAGGAATTTGATGATTTGGGGATAAGTTTTATAACCACTCTGAGCCTCAATTTTCCTCCTGGTAAAATAGTTATAACAGTGCCTGTGTTGTGGAGTTGTGAGAATTAACGGGAAACTATGCCTAGGACCTGACATCTGGTAGGTCAGTGAAAAATAGAAAAGTGGTCAGTTTTCAATAATCTCATTGGCCAGTAACACATACTGAACCTTTACTATGGTTTAGCACTTTGCCACTACTGATCCTGAGCACACAACTCGCATCACTGCCCACTCAGTAAATGTCATGGAATAACAAAATGATGACCGAATCCCTTTCAGTGTTGACTGTCCATGACCATGAAAGAGAGAGGGCGAAACCACAGGGGAAGCGCCCATGCACTGGTGCACTGATGCTGGGGTTCCCCAATTCAGGCCAAGCTCAGGGTTTCTAGGATAAGGCCTCTCATCATTTTGTTTTCCTGCCCTTCTGCAGAGAGCTGTACCCCCAACCCCGGGGTGAAAGGCCTCATTGAGTGTTTTGTGGTCTTGCTTCTCCTGAGTCCAGAGGGTAAAAACTGAAACACAAACTAAAAATGTCAAGTTCGATTCTGCTCCAAGAGCTCCCGAGGGCTGGGCAGAGGGTTTGCAGTTTCACCACAAAGCATTTACAAGGGCCGCGAACTCTGGCCGGACCAAGAGTCCAGATAGCATAACCTCCGCAGACCCAGAGAGCCTCTGGATTGCAGGGGTCGGTAAAGGGGAAGGTTCTGGGGGGTCCTGGAAAAGACTCTTTCCACCTCGGTTCACCATCCTGCTATGCCTCCACCCCTATGCAGCCAGGGCACAGTCGGTTTCTGGTTTCAGAATGAAATTTTCACACGGCCCAGATCTCAACCCACCCTAATTTAAAGAAACAGGCGCTTGGCATGTGATCCAGAGAGATCAGCAGCGGCTCACATACAGCTGTGCACATCTGGCACACAGGTATGTGATTTCGCGTGAAGATAAATTGTGTGGGGACCAAACGCACAGTTGTTAAACCAAAAATGAATTGCTTCTTGGAAGCAATCTTCCTGCACAGCAGGGCCTCTGCGTGAGCTTGATCTTTTTCATTAGGCCCTTCTCAGAAAGCACAGCTTTCTCCAGAAGGTCTGTGGGTGAAGCAAGGGCCATGCCCACACCTGCAGTGGGCCGTCTGCTGCTCCCTGCAGAACTAGGATGCAATCTCTGACAACCGTCCTCAGGCAGCCTTCCCGAGGGAGTTCATCGGAGCCCAGGATCCAGGACGAGGCCAGATCCTTCCCTGGTACTGCTTCACTTTCCATAAATTGTATTTTGCTCAGGCGTTTGTTTTTCAGAGGGGAAGTCCTTTTGTGAACAGTTGCTGAAAGATGAGAGTCCTTCACGAAACTCAAGTGGACTTCCCAGGTAGTGCAGTGGTAAAGATTCTGCTTGCAATGCAGGAGACACAGGAGATGTAGGATCGATCCCTGGGTCGGGAAGATCCCCTGGAGAAGAAAATGGGCAACCCACTCCAATATTCTTGCCTGGGAAATCCCATGGACAGAGGAGCCTGGCGTGCTACAGTCCATGGGGTTGCAAAGAGCTGGACATGACAGAGCACACCCACATGCACGCACCAAACTCAATGGACCAAGAAGTCTCCCTCCTTAGGGAACCTTATGGAGCTGATGGCGTCCACCCCAATGAAGCATCTTGTACCCCTGTAGAGAACATCACACTCAGATGCTCTTCAGATCAGAGGTTCCACTTCAAGATGCTTCATCGGTCTGAAGGAAATAAAAGAATGAATCTTAAATTAAGCAGTCTCCTGGATTCCATAAAGCACAGTTCCTCTGACTCAGTGGCTCAGTGACTAAGACATGGTGTTGAATGTTCCACTCCAGGCTACACTTCACAATCTCAGCAACAGAAAGTTACTGGTTATCGGCACAAATGAATCAATACTTTTGAAGAAGATTCTTTCCATCTTTTTCCCATGTGATGCTACTACAAGCAATGGTCTACCAATTTGACTTTATTTTGGTTTCTCAGTATCTTCCTCTCTCCCTCCCTCTTTCCCCACACCCTCATATTTATTTATTTCTCTCATAAATGGAAATACAATCTATGTCTTATTCTGTTTGAGTCAGAGTATCAGATTAACCATAATATCCATTACTGCAATGTTGTGTATGCTGTTTTTTGTCGAAAGTTTTGTATCCGTTTCCCAGCTGGGTGAACCCGGGGTCATTCTCTATAGTTAAACTCAAGGTCTCACCTGTTTTATGACTCCTCCTCACATGGGAATGACTTTATTCTCTATGCTACCATTATAGTTGATGCTTATGCATGTATTAACACACGTTAGCCTTACAATTATCTGTTAATACGTCTGCTTTCCCATCACACCATGAGCCTCTCCACATCAAGGACTTTCCAGTTCTTTCAGTTTCCAGTTCCTAGCCCTGTTCCAGTACATAAATATTTGGTCAATGAATACCAGTATAGCTCTTCCTTTTCTTGACATGACTTTGTTAGATCCCAGGCATCCCCAGTTTGTGAACTCCACGATAGTCCAGGATACCAACACAATGGGTCCTCCATAAAACTGACCTGGATGTGACCCAGAAATCAAACAGAAAGCAGTTACGCTCTGAGGCAACCTTCAATTGCCAGAATTAGCTGGGGGCCCTCACAAGGGAGCAAATAAGAAACATGCGGGTAAGTGGGAGCTGGGTGAACTTTCTTTGTTCTGATTGTAGAGAATCCTAGAAAATGTGAGTATTTTTAGATCTCGTTGCTGGGACCAGGGTGCGTGCAGGGAGGCAAGTTACTATGGGAGCTGCTGAGGGTATTCAGGGCCAGCTGCTGCCGGAGCTCCCTGAAGGGCTTCCAATGCAAGCGCCACCCACAGCAACGCCTCCTGACACATTGTCCCTATTAGCACACTCCATTTTGCCCATTTGTCCAGGCTTGCCTTGGATTGGTAGTTTATAGCTCTACTAAACCTCAGAGTGAGCAAAACCCTTGAGGGGGAAGGTCTGTCTTCTGCAGAACTCAGCATAAATTCTATACTTATGTGGGAACAGAAAACCAAGAAGAGCTGAAAGCATATATGAGTCTGCTGATTTAAAAAGTCTACTGATCTATTTTGGCTTCCAGCGTGGCTCAGTAGTAAAAAGTCCAAGTGCCAATGCAAGAGACGTGGGTTCAATCCCTGGATCAGGAAGATCCCCTGGAGGAGGAAGTGGCAACCCACTCCAGTATTCTTGCCTGAAAAACTCCTTGGACAGAGGAGCCTGGTGGGCTACAGTCCATGGGGTCACAAAGAGTTGGACACAACTCATGGACTTAGCATGCATGCATGCACGTGTGCACACACGCGCGCACACACACACACATCTATCATCTATCTAATCTACCTATCTGTTGGCTGATTTACCAACAGATAGTTGTTTTCTTATTAAGTTTCTAGGAATTCAATCCACCAAAATTACTCACCAAAATTAATGACAGATAACTTTGTCAGTCACCCCCTTCCTGGTAGATGAGTTTTATCTCAGGCTCCAAACTGATAATAAAATCTCATAAGCATGACAGCTCAGAAAAGAGTTTCCAAAAGGAGTTTCCCATGCTTTCTTATCCTGACACCGAAAACTCCCTGCCCTTCACCTTGTGCCTCATGGTCTCTCCTGCTGGCCTCTCTCCCAGGATTCCCTGAGTTTGCATGGGCTCTGTCCCCACGTGGTCTGCCTAGGGGCCAGGTAGCAGCACATCTCAGGGCCTGGCTGACCTGTTCCTTACAGTGTGTGGAGAGAGATGTGGACACGTGGAGGTGTGGAAGAGATCACATAGCACTCTCTCATTGCTTCTACGGAAAAATCCATGTTGAAAGGTAACCCTTGGAGGAGGTGACCAGATTCGGTCAGAAGTTTTTAGTCATCTAGAAATGTTTGGTTCTTGCTATCACACACAGCACTGAATCAATAATAACAGCCCACGTTTCCAGCCGAGGGAGTAAGAAGCCTGGTTACCCGTGTGCAACAGTGACAGCTTCCTGTATGCTTCCTTTTAGCCTCTTCAGAGCTTTTACACAATAAACTAAAAATTGTTAAGTGTTGTTCTGGAGGGCAATGGAAAGAAAGTGAAGGTTGTGAGGAAGGGAGGAGGCACTAGATTTGGAATTAAAAAGTTGGAAACTCACTCTATTTTTCATTCTGCTACTTCAAAAAACCCCTTACCTTCTCTGAGCCTATGTTTCTTTCATTACAAAATAAAGAAAATCAAGCATACGAGTCCAGTTTGGTTTACTTTGTCTTTTCTCACTTTCCAGGGTCTTTACAAAAAATGATTTATTTGTAGAACCTAAAATTTTTATTTCCACTGCGCGTATTCTGGCTTCTTTTCTCTTGTTTCTTTTCATGGATTTTGTTCAGAAGGATACTGTTGCACTGGGTTTCCTTTCAGTCCAATTACCAGTTTTGCTCTCTAGCAGCCATCATGCCTGGGTGGGCCTAGCCCCGCAAAGCTAACTCTGTTTTCGTGTTTGGGTTACTGATCCGTTTAGAGGAGCTGTTCATTAAACACTTGCTAACTAAAATAATCGCCCTTCTCTTAAAACCAACACTGAGAAATGTTCTCTCTAAAAGTTCAGCCTATACTGAAAACCCCTCTGTATCCTGTGGTTAACAGAAACTGGTCCACTATGAACTGTTTTCTGAATTAGCTTCAGGAAGACCTCCTCTGCTGAGAAGGAGATACCAGTTATCAAGCAGCTTTCTTGGGCTGGCCGATCTTTAGGGCATCCATGTTAAAGTCTCATCTTCCACGGTGTTTGTGACATTCTTCAATCATATCTTTTCATCCAAACCACATCATTCCAGACCTCCAAGACCAGTTTCTTTCTTAGGAAATTGAGTAAATCTTGTAAGCTCCCTTCCTCTGTTTCTAGGAGTTTAGTAATCCCAGGAGTGTATCACGTACATGGTACTGTTTGAAATCAAGGTATTGTGAAATCTGGCCTTAGATATAAGTGGAGTCAGCAGTTGTCTGTTTTTAATGCCCTGGTGGCTCAGATGGGGGGTCTACAATGCAGGAGACCCAGGTTCGATCCCTCGGTTGGGAAGATCCCCTGGAGAAGGAAATGGCAACCCACTCCAGTACTCTTGCCTGGAAAATCCCATGGATAAAGAAGCCTGGTGGCTACTGTCCATGGGGTCGCAAAGAGTCAGACACGACTGAGTGACTTCACCATCTTCACTATTCACTAATGCCTTTTTTACAAATATTTATTTTTTTATTTTTGTCTGTGGTGAGTCTAAGCTGGACATGACGGCTTCTTTCTGGTCATGGCACATGGGCTCCAGAGTGCCTGGGCTCTGTAGTTGGCAGTGTGTGGACCTAGTTGCCCTGTGGCAAGTGTGATGTTAGTTCCTCCACCTGGAATTGAACCCACATCCCCAGCAGTGGAAGGAGGATTCTTAATCACTGGACCACCAGGGAAGTCCCAGTTCCTAATGCATTTGAATTGCAGCTAAAACAACAAGATACCTTCCAGAGACACCCGTCATGTGACGTGCCATTGGCTCCCAGAACTCATTTCTGGCTCCGGCCGTGTATGTATGGTCCTAGCAACTTCTCACCCCAAGAATTCAACTTCCAACAAACAGATAGGGAGCCCTTACTGTAAATTTAAAGCAGAGATATTTCTTCTTAATCTCCCATTGTTCTGCCTCATCTTGGTAAGATCACCTCTCTTTTCTCATCAGCAAATACACAAGATGATGCCACGTGTAGCATGGTTAAAGCTATTTTTTGGGAAAAAAAAGACTATGTAAGGCCACTTAAGAGAAGTGGAGGGTGACTGAAAGAATCTTAAAATGAGATATGGGGTGGGCAGCAGCCAAGTAGAGAAAAAAAGCTTCAACTAAAGGGACAGTGAAGTTACAGACAGTGGCCTTTGGCAGAAAGAAGAGCACAGAGCCTACAGTAACTTGGAGAGAATGTGAAACACTGGCTCTGCCGAACTTGGCTGAGCAAGCGGTGTACTTGAGCCCCTTAGTTCCATGACACACCTTCAGCAAAATCTTAATGTGAGTCTACTTTAGTATAACAGAGAGCAGTCAAAGAGTTCTTGCCCAACTTAGACTCACCCCAGACAAAAAGGGGCTAGCTTCCTGAGAGGCAAGTGCTTTCAGAAAGCACCCCCACAGCCTTCATGGGGAGATGTGATGTGCACCTTCTAGGGGAGGACTAGGCCCACTGGTCCTTCCCCCCCGAGATACTTGGGCGAATGGAGGCCCTCAGGGCTCTATGTGCTAGACAGGGTGCCCATCTATAGGTGTCTGAACAGACAGCACTGAGTGGAGAAGTTTAGGGGCAGAGGAGGGGGTAATTTAAGAATCTAGCTACTCACAGCTACTGTGAGAGCACAATTCATCAACTCCTAAGTGGTGAAAGTTTAGTCACTCAGTTGTGTCCGACTCTTTGCCACTCCTTGTGGCTCAGTGGGTGAAAAAATCTGCCTGCAATGCGGGAGACCTGGGTTCAGTCTCTGGGTTGGGAAAAGCCCCTGGAGAAGGGAAAGGCTACCCACTCCAGTATTCTGGCCTAGAGAATTCCACGGACAGTCCATGGGGTTGCAAAGTCAGACATGACTGAGTGACTTTCACTTCACTTCATGGACTGTAGCCCACCAGGCTCCTCTGTCCCTGAGATTTCCCAGGCAAGAACATTGGAGTGGGTTGCCATTCCCATCTCCAGGGGATCTTACTGACCCAGGGATCAAAACTGGGTCTCCTACACTGCAGGCAGATTTTTTACCATCTGAGCCATTGTCCACAATATTGTCTCCTAAAACAGTTTAAAAGTGGTTATGTGGTCCTACTCCCTTGGGTCTTTCTTAGCCTAGAATTTAATCAAGGTCTTTAGGAAGAAAACTGAGAAATGAAACAAAGTGAAACTCTGAGACTCGTGGGTTCCAGAGTATACATTTTAAATGTTCAGAACTGTGCAATCCACAGGTTAGTTTTTATTTATGAACAGCCCCAGTGAGAATAAACTAAGCAGAGGGCGTAATACATGGCATCTTTATTTGAAGCAAGCCCGGCAGTCTGGGCTGGCCATTTGTTTCCTTCAGGGACTTTGCATGTGTGTCTCCCATTCAATCAGCAACATGTGATCTAATCAACTCAAACCCCAGGCCGCTTCCCATCAGAGTGCATAGTTTTACCAATTGTCCCCAGTTTCAATGAAGGCACTCTCACCCAAACCCAGTTGCCCAATGATGAGCCCGATATCCCTAGAAGAGACAGTGAGCACATGAAAAGTCGGTTTGGTTGTGTCCGCCTCTTTGCAACCCCATGGACTGTAGCCCACCAGGCTCCTCTGTCCGTGGTATTCTCTAAGCAAGGAGTGGGTTGCCATGTCCTCCTCCAGGGGATCTTCCTGACCCAAGGATCAGACTCACATCTCCCATGGCTCCTTCACTGCAGGTGAATTCTTTACTGCTGAGCCACTGGGGAAGCCCAGAAAAGAGGGTACCTACACCCTGCCACCACAATCTACCATCCTAAAAGTCAGAAACCCATGTTCTTCCTAGGTGGCAGCAGCCTCAGTGATGTTGAGGATGCCAACAAGAATCAGGAACCCTTGTTGCAGAATGGTGTAGCTTCACTTGAGAAATGACCATAGTTTATTCTGACTTGGGGAACAGAAGAAGTATTTGAAGCAATATTTTTATTAAGAACCTATCACCTGAACTTGCTTCATTTCTCAGGATTTTTCAACCAGAGAAATGCAATAGATGGGCTTCGATGGTTCATCCTTCTGTAAGTGTGAAGGCTCCTCTTGGCATCGAAATGTCTTAAAGCTTAAAGCCTCAATGGCAGTTCTTTGACCTTTGTGCTTTGTTTCAGATGAGTTGACTTTTAAATAAATTAGCATTTTGCTTCTCCCAGCAATGTCTATGTGGATTTTAAGGTCCTCATACATACATGGAAAATACAGTTTATTCAGTCTACAGATAATATTTGGTATGTGTTAAAATGTACAGATGTCTGTGTTAATTCTACAGCTCCCAGGGGGAATCACGAAGACCAGACATTAGCATAACAGAATGTCTCACAGTACACTGTGAAGACCAGAGAAATAAAGGTTGATTTTGACTTGATAGGTAGTCACCTATCTGTGACTGTTAGGTGAAACAACTACTTCTAAAGGTGCTGATTATAACTGGGGCAAATGGATTGGTGTCTATTGTAGGTAACTAAAACTGTAAGCTCTACGCAGGGTCCCTTGTCTTCCCTCCTTGATCAGCCACTGACTCAAGACATGGCTGAGGAAATGTCATGTTTTCCCAGTTTTATTGAGAAATTATCAACATATATCACTGTGGAAGCTTAAGACATACAGCGTGATGGATTGATCTTTTTCTATATCTACATTATGAAATGATGACCACAGTAGTTTTCTGCTAACAACTATCTTCTCATATACATACAATTTAAAAGAAGAAAAGGAAAAAGAATGTTCCTTCTAATGAAAGTTCCTTGGATTTCTTCTTCTCATGACATTCTTACGTATCATACAGCAATATGAGTTATAGTTATCATGTTGTACATTACAACTCTAGTACTTTGTTTTCAAACTGGAAGTTTATACCTTTTGATGATCTTCTTCTCGTTCCATCTTCATCTGGTAACCACAAGTCTGATCTGTGAGTTTGAGGTCTTTCTGTTGTTATTTGCTTTTGGCTTTGTTTATTTATTTTTTGTTCGGAGAATCCACATATGAGATCATACAGTACTTGTCTTGCTCCGTCTTATTTCACTTAGCATAATGCCTTCACAGTCCATCGACATTGTTGAAAATGGTAGAATTTCCTCATTTTTATGGCTGACTAATATTCCATTTGTATATACACCAAAACTGCTTTATCCATTCACCATCAGTGGGGATTTAGATTGTTTCTCTGTCTTGTCTACTGGAAAGACTGCTGCTGTGAACACGGGAGTACAGATGTCACTTTGAGTCAGTGTTTTTGTTTTCTTTAGATGTTTCCAGAAGTAGAATTTCTAGAGCATATGGTAGCTCTATTTTCAATTTTTTGAGGATCTTCCATTCTCTTTTCCACAGTGGCTACACCAATTTACATCTCACTAGCAGCACACAGGATTCATTTTTCTCCACATCCACACCAACTTTTGTAGTCCCCTCTCTCTTTTGATGATAGCCTTTCTAAGAGACCTGAGGAGATATCTCCTAGTGGTTTTAATTTGCATGGGAAATGCCATTATTGCTCTCCAAGACCCAGTTCTTCATATGGGACACAGTAGGTGGGATGTGAAATAGAATAGCAGTTCTAAATCCTTTTTGATTTATACATCTTATCGAAAATTTTATGAATGCTAAGAGCTGTCTCTCTGGAAAATACTTGTATGCACAATGCTTACCAAATATGCAGGGGACTCATGGGTCTTCCAGAGCCATGGTAAGACCCTTTTGGGTAAGAACCACTGGGGTACCTGCAGCAAGGACCCTGTGGTTCTAAAGAGTCGTGGTTACATAGCCATGGAGCCGTGATGGTCTCACTTTTATTTCAAGTACCTCCTTTGCAGAGAGATAACAGGAATCGGTTCCAGAGAGGCATCTGGAAAGCATGTAGCATGACCTCCAGCTGTGTTCAGTTTCAGTTTGTTCCAACTGGTGACCCTGCAGTGCTCTTTTTCCTCTCCAACCCAGACATGCTCTGTCTCCCTGGCTGCCCTGTACCTTCCCTGGCCTTATAAAAATGATTGTGCCAAAGGCAAGCAGACTCCACCCAGCAGCGGGGCCTTACAGCAGTGTCTCCTACTAGGACAACTCTTTCAGCCGATTTGGAGATGGCCGTTTCCTCCTTATGGATTTGCTTCTCTTCCTAAAGGCCTCTTCATACTTGTGAGAATGGACTCTTCACAGGCACGTGTCAACNGGCAAGCAGACTCCACCCAGCAGCGGGGCCTTACAGCAGTGTCTCCTACTAGGACAACTCTTTCAGCCGATTTGGAGATGGCCGTTTCCTCCTTATGGATTTGCTTCTCTTCCTAAAGGCCTCTTCATACTTGTGAGAATGGACTCTTCACAGGCACGTGTCAACTCAGGCGTGGAGGCAAGTTAGAGAGAGAACACATAGCTTCTGGGTGCTGACATCTTCAAGCTTCCAAGTTGATTAGGAGACTCTGTGACCTACACTGTGTAACGGAGGACTCTAGATGCTGGGCAAGTGGTCCTTTCTCATACCAAGTCTCATTCCTTTAGGTTGATAGCTGCTGGAGTTTGCATCTCCCATTATCACGTTGTCTGGTTGCTGGAAGACACAATATATAGTTTATATCTGGGTTTAGCTAAGCATCTGGAAGCTCAGAGATGTGGCTTAAACTGATAGCGAGGATGATGTCTACAAGCAAGATGAAATAGGACAATGTCCAAAGAGAAACCCTTAACTGGTCACGGAAACTGGGGACCTTTTCTTAGACTCCATCGTGGCCATTCCCCTATCATTACCTCAATCTGTGCTGTCTAATGCAGCAGCCACTAGGCACATTCACTACTTACATGAAAAATAAAACCCCTCAGCTGCACTAGCCACCTTTCAAGTGCTCAGTCATTACATATGGCTTGGGTCTATTGGACTGGGCCGCACAGATACAGAACATTCCCACCACCACAGAAAGCTCTATCAGACCTCAATTTATGTCTCACTAGCAGTGAGACGTAATTATTGTATCGGATTGTTATTATTATTGCATCCAATTATTGTATTGGATCTATACAATAATTATTATTGCATCCAATTATTGTGCCGGATCTATACAAGGTGTTCAGTAAATATGCATTCTCTGTCTGCACCTAGAAATGAACAATATGAGTTCCTGCTCTCAAGGGGATATAGAAGAGGATATAGAAGAGGATATAGAAGAGGTCAACATAGGATGTTACCATCACAGTGGTCTGAGCTCCTGAGGTGGAGACGGGTAGCTATTCCAAGCAGAAACAACAGCTTGAGACCTAAAATCATGGTGAATTCAAGAAGGGAAAAATTTTATTTTTTCAAATATAGAGTAAATGTGTCTAGTAAGCAAAAAAAAAAAAAAAAGTGGTAATAATGACTGATCAACTGAAGACAGAAGATAGGCAAGGACTAGATTTAATGGGATTTGTATGCCATGCTTATTTGGTAGGTGTTTTAGAAAGGATAANTGGGGATTTAGATTGTTTCTCTGTCTTGTCTACTGGAAAGACTGCTGCTGTGAACACGGGAGTACAGATGTCACTTTGAGTCAGTGTTTTTGTTTTCTTTAGATGTTTCCAGAAGTAGAATTTCTAGAGCATATGGTAGCTCTATTTTCAATTTTTTGAGGATCTTCCATTCTCTTTTCCACAGTGGCTACACCAATTTACATCTCACTAGCAGCACACAGGATTCATTTTTCTCCACATCCACACCAACTTTTGTAGTCCCCTCTCTCTTTTGATGATAGCCTTTCTAAGAGACCTGAGGAGATATCTCCTAGTGGTTTTAATTTGCATGGGAAATGCCATTATTGCTCTCCAAGACCCAGTTCTTCATATGGGACACAGTAGGTGGGATGTGAAATAGAATAGCAGTTCTAAATCCTTTTTGATTTATACATCTTATCGAAAATTTTATGAATGCTAAGAGCTGTCTCTCTGGAAAATACTTGTATGCACAATGCTTACCAAATATGCAGGGGACTCATGGGTCTTCCAGAGCCATGGTAAGACCCTTTTGGGTAAGAACCACTGGGGTACCTGCAGCAAGGACCCTGTGGTTCTAAAGAGTCGTGGTTACATAGCCATGGAGCCGTGATGGTCTCACTTTTATTTCAAGTACCTCCTTTGCAGAGAGATAACAGGAATCGGTTCCAGAGAGGCATCTGGAAAGCATGTAGCATGACCTCCAGCTGTGTTCAGTTTCAGTTTGTTCCAACTGGTGACCCTGCAGTGCTCTTTTTCCTCTCCAACCCAGACATGCTCTGTCTCCCTGGCTGCCCTGTACCTTCCCTGGCCTTATAAAAATGATTGTGCCAAAGGCAAGCAGACTCCACCCAGCAGCGGGGCCTTACAGCAGTGTCTCCTACTAGGACAACTCTTTCAGCCGATTTGGAGATGGCCGTTTCCTCCTTATGGATTTGCTTCTCTTCCTAAAGGCCTCTTCATACTTGTGAGAATGGACTCTTCACAGGCACGTGTCAACTCAGGCGTGGAGGCAAGTTAGAGAGAGAACACATAGCTTCTGGGTGCTGACATCTTCAAGCTTCCAAGTTGATTAGGAGACTCTGTGACCTACACTGTGTAACGGAGGACTCTAGATGCTGGGCAAGTGGTCCTTTCTCATACCAAGTCTCATTCCTTTAGGTTGATAGCTGCTAGAGTTTGCATCTCCCATTATCACGTTGTCTGGTTGCTGGAAGACACAATATATAGTTTATATCTGGGTTTAGCTAAGCATCTGGAAGCTCAGAGATGTGGCTTAAACTGATAGCGAGGATGATGTCTACAAGCAAGATGAAATAGGACAATGTCCAAAGAGAAACCCTTAACTGGTCACGGAAACTGGGGACCTTTTCTTAGACTCCATCGTGGCCATTCCCCTATCATTACCTCAATCTGTGCTGTCTAATGCAGCAGCCACTAGGCACATTCACTACTTACATGAAAAATAAAACCCCTCAGCTGCACTAGCCACCTTTCAAGTGCTCAGTCATTACATATGGCTTGGGTCTATTGGACTGGGCAGCACAGATACAGAACATTCCCACCACCACAGAAAGCTCTATCAGACCTCAATTTATGTCTCACTAGCAGTGAGACGTAATTATTGTATCGGATTGTTATTATTATTGCATCCAATTATTGTATTGGATCTATACAATAATTATTATTGCATCCAATTATTGTGCTGGATATATACAAGGTGTTCGTTAAATATGCATTCTCTGTCTGCACCTAGAAATGAACAATATGAGTTCCTGCTCTCAAGGGGGCTTATGGGATATAGAAGAGGTCAACATAGGATGTTACCATCAGAGTGGTCTGAGCTCCTGAGGTGGAGACGGGGGAGCTATTCCAAGCAGAAACAACAGCTTGAGACCTAAAATCATGGTGAATTCAAGAAGGGAAAAATTTTATTTTTTCAAATATAGAGTAAATGTGTCTAGTAAGCAAAAAAAAAAAAAAAAGTGGTAATAATGACTGATCAACTGAAGACAGAAGATAGGCAAGGACTAGATTTAATGGGATTTGTATGCCATGCTTATTTGGTAGGTGTTTTAGAAAGGATAATTCTTCTACAAATTGATCTTTAGTTTTGATTTATTCAATTTTTTTTCTCTCAAAATCAAATACCATTTTGCCCTTTCTCAGAACCTTTTGCACAGTCTTATTGCAAAATGTAGAATACTGAGCTCCCATCCTCTCTGTAGCTTAACTTGTCATGCTTCCAGGCACTCCCCCTGGGGTTCACATCCCCTCTTGTCACACTGTCTGGTTGCTGAAAGACACGATATATGGTGCATGTCTGGGTTTAGCTAAGCACCTGGAGGCTCAGAGATGTACCTCGGACTGACAATGGCGATGATGACTACAAGCCAGTTGAAACAGAACAATGTCCAAAGAGAGACCCTTAGCTGGTCGTGAAAGAGGATCAAAGAAAACCAGCGTGAGAACAAGTGGATACAGACACTAGGATTCTACAGGAGGTATTCCTGCAGCTTTTCATCTCAAAGACTGGGGACTTCCTTTCAAATGATTGAAATCCTTCCATCTGTGATTGAGATGCTATCTGATAGATAGCAGATTTCTGTCTCTCTTATAGGCATCATGATGACCGTTAGAGATGCCCCCCATGAAACCATAGTTGCATTCCAGTGAACACTTACTGAGCATCTTGATAAGTGTCCAGACCTTGTTGCATTCAATGGAGACAATCTCATGGTTCCAGGGAGAGAAGGCTCTTGTTATCATGATCCGGACATCTGGAATGTTCATTACAGATTTCGAAACCCTTCCACCACTGTCATCTCCTGGTCTCAAAATATTCCTGCTAGGTAGATAAGATCAGGTTTGCTATCCTAGTTTTACAGATGGCAAAACTAAGGTCCAGAGATATGAAATCACTTCCTGATATCACTTCAAACTAGGGACTTGGAGCCAGTTCTCTTATTCCCAGATCTAAGCTTTGAAACATGTTCCCAGAAAGCAAGTTATGTAATTACAACAAATTCCCCTAAAATCAAATTTTCCTAGTACATTGGGATGAAACATCCAATCTGAGGCAAAAATGCCATGAGATCCTTTACAATTGCATGTGGTTAAAAACAGACAGAATATTCACTGCAGCTCATAAGCCCTAAACACGCCTCTTAATGATCAACAGAAGTTGGAAACTGATTTCCTCTGAAAGTCATCAAGATTAAAATGTTCAGGTGGTCATAACCATCAGTGACCTTCCTGTTACATAAGAGTTTCATGTTTAAAAATATCCTTTAAAGAATGTAAATAAAAGTACATCTATATCTTTACTCACCATTTCAGTGAATTCCAAAAGTTCGTGACAAAAATAGTGTCACACTGAGCTGGGGCTGCAAACACTAAATAAAGACGTCTGTTTTGAGCTTTCCTTGAATCGCAACTGCATAACTGCAAATAAATCCCAGACATACTGTTTTAATTAATGGAAAATAATAAGATAACAGTCATAAGCATGAGGCTTAACCAACCATACAGCTAAGCATACATTTGTTTTCAATTACAGTTAAAGTGTATTCAGCTGAATACAGCTTAAGTGGTAATTGCATTCTTTACAAGTTGCTAATAACCCCTGGAATGGTCACTCTAATAAAAATTTGCTTCTAATGGGTACATGTCCTGCTTCCTCACATGTCAAGGCCAGCGAAGTCATTAGGAGCGCTTGCAGTCCAATAGCCTATCTGGAGATTTAGACTTCTGTCCAAGGCCCACACATGAACCACTCACTGTGTACTTAATGTGGGATGCGGCATGGCCATTTGATTGTGGTTTTATGCTCTTTCCCAGGAATGCTTCTCAGGGGCGATTCTTCTATTGCAAAGTGACTGTTCATCATTTCTTATCAGATGAAGCCTCTGACAGATGCTACAGGAGGATGCAAAAGGCTTTGCTTAACCATCCAGGCTATAGGGACATCTTTTTGAGATAGTCACTGACCTCCACCCAAATTTCCAGAACATTAATCTGTGTTTAATGGATGGATGGTCGTAGGACTAGTCTGTCCACAGCATTCCAATCCAGGAAAATATGTCTGGGTGTGCACACAGTTTGATAAATCGTTTTTAATGTTTTGAGTCAGAGGAGAATGTGAAGTCTAACATTATATGTTCCCTTTCTTTTTCTTTTTCTTCCAGTTTTGTTGAGATATAACTGACATACAGCACCATATATGTTTAAAGTGTGAAACGTGATGGGCATAATGGTTTGACTTACATATACCATGAAATGACGACTAAATTTAGTGAATATCTGTCATCTTACATGGACACAAAGCAATAAAAAAAAAAATGTCCTCATGATGAGAACACTAAGGTTTTACTCTCTTAGCATTTAGCAGTGTTAATTATATTTATCATGTTGTGCATGATATCCCTGGTATTTGCCTTATAACTGAAAGTTTATACCCTCATCTCTTCCCTCTAGTGATAAATATATCTTTCTTTTTATCTCTAAGAAGGAAATTCAGAATGGGACAGGGTACAGGGTGGAAGCAGATGTTGGTCACCAGCGATGACTCTCCAGAACTAAACCTGAGTGGTCCAGTATGTGTAGAAGTAAAACTACAAGCTGTAGGTTCAATATTGCCTGTCTTCCATGTCTTTGTGAAAGCATTCAACTCCATTTGTAGACCTATGGAGCTATACTTAAGTCTGGCCCAACTTTTGCATTTTAGAGTCAGTCATTAAATATAAAATTTTCATTTGTCTTTTCCTAATATTTTTATTATCTGGATCACTCTTCCTCAATGTCTCATTTTCTCTTTAAAAAATCAATTTATTTTGCTGTGCTGGACCTTCACTGTGTCATGCAGGATCTTCCATCTTTGTTGCAGCATGCGAACTCTTCACTGTGGCACGTGGGATCTAATTTTCTGACCAAGGATTGAGCCCACGGCCCCTGTATTGGCAGTCTTAGCCACTGGACCACCAGGGAAGTGTCCTCATTGTGGAGACTCTTATCATGTTTCTCTTTCTTCTCTCCTCCTTCTACCTTCCTCTCTGTTCTCGTATGAAAAAATTTCAGAGCAAATAACAGTGAAAGCTTGTCTTAGAGTTAGTGCCTACGTGGGGTGGCTCTGAGCTGCAGCATTTCCTCAATTGCCATCTCAAATATTTGTCACTCTAGCTCAGATGGTAAAGAATCTGCCTGCAATGCAGGAGACCTAGGTTCAGTCCCTGGGTTGGGAAGATCCCCTAGAGAAGGGAATGGCAACCCACTCCAATATTCTTGCCTGGAGAATTCCATGCACAGAGGAGCCTGGAGGGCTGTACAGTCCATGGGTTCACAAAGAGTTGGGCACAAGTGAGTGATTAACACTTTCACTTTCTGACAATATTGTTCTGCATCTCTGGTTTTGGAGGGCTATTACATACAGTTCAAATGTTGGAAGATGATTATTTCCAAGTCTACTTGAAATTGAAAGAAGACCATGGGAACTACGTATGCTCAGAGAGAGAAGAGTAGACATGAAGAGGAAAAGAGGATGACACCGCCCAATTTTAACAGAGTCCAACCCCTAGAAACAAATTTAAGCCTGTAATTAGCAATGCTCTCCTGAAGGAAAATGTACAAAGCTATAAGGTTTCATTCTGGAATGCATTAGAACTTGCAAGATTTTCTCCCTAGGATGCAAAGACCTTCTTCAGAGTAGGGAACTAGATTATATCCAAACATATACTCCCTTCCCACCCCCAACCCTCTACCACAGCACCCTGTATCCTGTTTTCTACATAGGCAGTAGCTGGCAAATAAACATTCCTGGTGGAATTCAATAACTTGAACCAGAGTGTAGAATTACAGAATCTGCAAGGTTGGAACAAAGCTTCGAGGTCATCTAGACCAGACTCTTTCTCTTATTGCTCTTGGCTGGAGACTATTGGCATCTCTTCACATTTCTATGTCCCATCTGCTATCAAACATTTTTATGACATTTATTTCCTCATTATAGTCCTTATTGTGCTTTATTTATATATCTGTGAGGCACATGAGGGTTGGAAATTCTCCCTTCCCTAGCAATCTTTTCTTCCCCAAAGCCCCAGCCAGCCAGACTCCCTATGCCCGGGACAGGCCTCGAGGGCTCCCCTGACAGCTTTAGTCCTCACTTCGCTGTACGTCTCTTTTGTCTCCTCCATGCCTCCATCATCAATTTCAAACTTCCTGTCCTGACATTCAAGGCCTCCTTACACTTTGAATCCGTCTTTATCGCCTCCCTTATTTTCCCTGCGTCTCCCTCCCTAGCTCCCACTCCAAATTCTGGGCATTCCTCCAAGTTTCTCCATATTCCTGGAACCATCATCCCCCACTTTCCCCCTCCCCTGTTTCCCCCATCATCTGTCAAGCTTTCTCTTATTTCTCTTATCTTCCCTAACCCTAAAAAAATTTTGAAGAAACTCTCCTTTGACACAATAAACAGATGTATATTTAATCTTCTATTAGCAAACACTGGCCCATGGATGCTTGATCATTGACATACACACAGCACAGAAATACTCATACCTTGATCTGCACTGCAGCAAAGAGTAGAGACAGCTTCCTATGTTGGACACAGGAATGTGGGAAGGAAGCATTCAGTGGAACAGAATTAAGCTGTNATTTTTGAAGAAACTCTCCTTTGACACAATAAACAGATGTATATTTAATCTTCTGTTAGCAAACACTGGCCCATGGATGCTTGATCATTGACATACACACAGCATAGAAATACTCATACCTTGATCTGCACTGCAGCAAAGAATAGAGACAGCTTCCTATGTTGGACACAGGAATGTGGGAAGGAAGCATTCAGTGGAACAGAATTAAGCTGTCTTGATTTGCCCCTGTGTGGGACCAAGTCATGAGAACAAGAATTATTAGGGTCTTGCTCTATCACACCAATAGGTCTTCCATCATTTCAGGTAAAGGGCAGGCTAGACGCTGGAGTTATTTTTAGGGTTAGCTCTCATAGTAGAGTGCTTTGGGATAAATTATGCAAGCTCCCTGACATTCAGTTTCTTTACTTCCAAATGGAGATGATCTTAATGACAATACCTAATAATGTCAATGAAGTAAGTTTAAAAAATCCAGGTAAAATTGCAAACAAATTGTAAAATGGGTGTAAATGACAGAGTCATAGCAACATTTCTGACGGCAGTGTTAGATTGTCAGCTGTGACTAACAATGGGAGAGCCACTTCACTCATGATCTCAATTTCTTCATCTTTAACACAGAGGCAACAAATTCCTGTCATGTATATTCCAGCAAGCTGTTTAAAGATACCTTAAGAGAAGAGACATGAACACTGTAACTCCTAAATATGTGATAACGTTAGGTATTGCTTTCATCGTGGTTGGCAACATCCCCATCTGGGTAAGAAATAACATGAGCTGTCTGCAATCCTTCTGTTTTATTTATCAGGAACACATGCCTTCCATACACTTCCCCATCTCATCTGACTCACTAGCATTTATTTTTTAATATTTGTCTATTTATTTATTTATTTGGCTGCACCAGGTCTCAGTTGTGGCATGCAGGATCTTCGCTCTTCATTGTGACGTGTGGGACATTTAGTTCCCTGACCAGGGATTGAACCCAGGCCCCCAGGATTAGGAGTGTAGAGTCTTAGCCATTGAATCACCAAGGGAGTTCCAGGGAAGTTCCACCAGGGAAGCTCCTCACTAGTATTTATATTTCAGGTGTCAGTTACTGCTCTGATCCCTTCCCTGAGGGACCAACCCAAGCCAGCAATCTCCTATGCTCTCATTCATTGTAAACCCCAATGGAGTACACCTATCCAGAGAGTTCCTTTAGGATGAGTTTAGCAGTTGAGTTGCACAGAGTTGGACATGGCTGAAGTGACTCAGCATGCATGCATGCATTGGAGAAGAAAATGGCAACCCACTCCAGTATTCTTGCCTGGAGAATTCCAGGGATGGAGGAGCCTGGTGGGCTACCGTCTATGGGGTCGCACAGAGTTGGACATGACTGAAGCGACTTAACAGCAGCAGCAGGGAAATTTGAGAAATTTCTGAACACAGTCATTCCTCTCTCTCTCTCACAGTCTGAGATTTTCAATTCCCTGGTTTCAGACATGGTTTCTATTCTTCTTGGTATGTGCTAGACATGGGCCATGATATTGCTAGACTATCACATTATTATATTTTTCTTTCTATAAAAAACAAGTTTGTTTATATAACAACAAGTTTGGATATGCAAGTGGTATGCAGTTCTGAGATCTCTGGAAATGAAAACACTTAGGTAAAAATCTTCAAATTGCTAAATTTAAATTTCGATTCCTGAAATATATAGATCTTCTTTTTCACAGAAGGTACTCCCCAAATTATTTTCAACTTTATCCATAGACAAAGGATTAGAACTTATATTTCATTGATTTGTTTTAAGGTGAAATCCCTTTTGAGAGTTTCAAATCTTCAGAATTATTTGCTGTGAAATTCTCTTACAGCTAACTTCCTCTCATCTCTAATTTATATTTCTGTTAAATTGTGTTTAATATTCACAGATTCATACTATTGGAGTAAGAATTCAATTTAATTCTAGAGTTTCCTAGTTCCTTCTTCACTTTGTAGTGAGGCAGAAAGAACAGACAACTAAGATGATGTCTGGAGTTTGCCTAAATATGTAATTTTTTTTCTCTTCAACTTAATTTCCATTAATACTAGAAGAAATGGCTATTTTGTAAGAAGTTCGAATCAATTCTCAGAATTTGTCCATCAATTTGTCTACAGCATTTTATATTCATTCCACTCTAGTCACTTTTACCTTTGCAAGTATTTCTTACTCTTTTAACTTTACTTTTAAAATTGCATTAGGACACAGTTTTCATATTATTTGTCCAATATCATTCACACTCACTTTCAGTCCTTAATTACTCCTTGCTTCCCACTGTGTTATTGAGCTTAAGGTATAATCTGCTAATTTGGAGATTTCAGTTACTGGTATCTGAGTACAGGAAACTGTGCCAGGCTGTTCCCAGTTCTATTTAAATAAAACGAAAAAGTTAGAACTATGTTAAAGATTGATTGGAAGCTTCTTCTAATCTCAGTGTTTGGAAGTTCCTGAGATCTGAAACAACCTTAACTCAGACAACCCAGAGATCCCACTTTTGTAGGTATTAAATCCAGAGGCAGGAAGACAGAAGTACCAGGAGAGCACAATAGCTGGTGATATTAGTCTCCTATAGTTGTGTAAGAAATAACCACAAACTTACCAGCTGGAAAGGACACTAATTTATTATGTCCCAGTTTCAGTAGGTCAAAGGTCTGCATGCCATGTAACTGGGTTCTCTGCCAAGAATCCTACTGGACAAAGTCAAGGTGAGGCACTTATTTGCAGGTTCTAGGGAAGAATCTGCTTTCAAATTCATTTGGGTTGTTGATCAAATGGGCATATTCCTGGTTGATTGTTGGATGAAGGTCCTCATTTCCTTATTGTTTGTGGGCCAGAGGTTGCTGTCTGTCCCATGGCCACCCACATTCATCCTCATGCTTCCCATACGACCCTCTCCATCTGGTGAAGACTTTTGAGAGCCCCTAGGACAGCAAGGAAATCAAACCAGACAATCCTAAAGGAAATGAGTCCTGAATATTCATTGGAAGGACTGATGCTGAAAGTGAAGCTTCAAGAGTTTGGCCACCTATGAGAAGAGCTGGCTCATTGGAAAAGACCTCAGTGCTGGGAAAGATTGAGGGCAAGAAGAGAAGGGGGCAACAGAGCATGAGATGGTTGGATGGCATCACCGATTAAATGGACATGAGCTTGAGGAAACTCAGGGAGATGGTGGAGGACAGGTAAACCTGGTGTGTTGTGCAAGGAGTTGGACACAACCAAGTGACTGAACAACAGTAGCAATCTTCATAGCAGCAACAACCAGTCCAGTCCTCATGCTATAAATCTCTGTAACTTCCCATTCCGCTTCTACAGACTCATGCTTATGCCAAGCCCACCTGGATTATTTCCCTTTTTTTTTTTTTTCCAAAAAAAAAATCTGTTTTAAGGACTACAGTACCATGTTGCAAAACAAACAACCCCCAGCTTGATACAACATTACATTCACAAGTTTGAAGAATGAGGTCAGAGCATCTCAGGAAGGAGGAGGTCATTTTAGAAACGCTGCTTACCACACGGAGGCATTTATCTTCTCCATTTTATGAGAAAGTTTCAGAAACAAAGAAAAATGACATAGAAGATGACACCTCCTGAAAATAAGAAGACCTTGAGTGAGAAGGAAGTTTCCAGTAAACAAACAGGAAATGTTTAAACTGCATTGATAAATTCTCTGCAATTACCAGTGGAATGAAACTACAGGACAGGCACAAATCATTTCACAAGGAGGGAAAGAAGAAAGGCAAAAAAAAAAAAAACCACAACAGAGTTTTGTTAGAAAAGATCCAGAAATGCCAGGCTTGAGTTTAAATAGACTGACATGAACAACATGAATCAAATGAGAAAAGATGAGCCACGAAGGGAAACCATGCAATCGAATAATCAGCAAGGACACTGAGAGTGCAGAGAGCAGGCAGCTGGTGAACACGGAACAGAGTCCCGAATGAGAATTCCCAGATGATAAAAAGCACCAAGGAAACAGATACCCTGCTCAGAGCCAACAAGCTGCTTCAGGCTGAGAAATCCCAAGATTTAGAAAATGGAGATGGTGATGGTAGAGAGGAACCCAGACCTTCACTGTGGGTGGATCCAATAAAGTGCAAGGAAGGGATCTTATGTTAACTATGAGTAGTGCAGCCTAATGAGCCCATTAAAAGGAAACAGGCAGCAGGATGAACACTAGAAAACACATAGACTAGGTGTNACCTCATGCGAAGAGTTGACTCACTGGAAAGGACTGCTGCTGGCAGGGATTGGGGGCAGGAGGAGAAGGGGACGACCAAGGATGAGATGGCTGGATGGCATCACTGACTCGATGGGCATGAGTCTGAGTGAACTCCGGGAGCTGGTGATGGACAGGGAGGCCTGGCATGATGTGATTCGTGGGGTCGCAAAGAGTCAACTGAGCGACTGAACTGAGCTGAAAAACAGTGGGAAGAATAGAAGGAAAAGAATATTGTTGAGGGATGGGGTGAGAGAGAGGCTCAAGAGAGAAGGAATATATGGATACATATAGATGATTCACTTTGGTGTACAGCAGAAACTAACACAACATTGTACAGTTGTAAAGCAACAATACTCCAATTAAAGAAGAGTGTTGATGACCTTTCCCCTTAAAAGAAATGCCTACAACATCTTATTGAGATAAATTCAGTACTGAATATCAAATAAATTCAATAGAGTTCATTTCTTTTTTCAGGAGAAAATAACATTTCTACTAGCCCTCCATAGAGCTGCAATGAAGGATAATATGAAAGGCTCATATGTGATGATTTCTTGGTTTGTTAGCAGTGAAGAATCCACCTTGTACCAGTGTGCCAGAGACTAGTCGACCTAGCCCCTGTGCCATGGTCAGCCCATCAAAGGCCATCTAAAGGTGAAGTGTTCCACCCTACTGAAAATGTGTGTGTACCGTTCCAGAATCTGACATGTCTGAAATAGGAGGCTGGGAAACTTGCCTTATCTAGAGTTGAGTCCCAGATCTTGGCATTGTCCAAAGCAATCCAGGAATTCAAGTTACACTAATGTAATCTTCCTTCTTGTGCCAAAAACAACTTTTGATTGGGTCTTCTACACTTACTTTGTAGGTCATACATTCTCCCCTCAGAATGTGAACATTGATGAACTAGCATCAACTGATTTCTGAGAATTTTCAAGGCAAGGGAATAGCCCCCAAACACTTCTGAATTTTGCTGACTTTTNATCTTCCTTCTTGTGCCAAAAACAACTTTTGATTGGGTCTTCTACACTTACTTTGTAGGTCATACATTCTCCCCTCAGAATGTGAACATTGATGAACTAGCATCAACTGATTTCTGAGAATTTTCAAGGCAAGGGAATAGCCCCCAAACACTTCTGAATTTTGCTGACTTTTTGTCAGATGGCTATGCCTCCCTCAACTCTGTGTTGTCAGCAGAATTAACCAGTATATACCATTTTTTTTTTATAGATTTTGAGCTGGGAGGACCTCAAGTCTGACCCCTGTTGGGCCCCAGTAAATCTCACAGTGCACAATTAAAGACACTCCTCTGGGCTTTGTTTTTCTACCAGTCCATCATCTCCTCCCATGCGCTCTGGATACTAGCAAAAGTTCTTTTCATCAGAAATTCACAGTAAGATTTTTTTCAACATCTGTGCAAGACCCAAATAGGTTATTACATAGGATGTGATTTTTATTGTGACCGCCCCGCAGGAACATTTCAGGGTCTTCCATTAAAACGGTCCTTTTCTCATGTGAAAGACTTCGCATTTCTTTCCTGCCTGTGTCCCTTAGCATCTTCATTTTTAAACACTAATGCTTTGGAACTGCTCCTCCTAGAAGACCTCTTTCCATGTAGAGTGTACATACTTTACTTGTTCTTTCATTTAAGTTCAAAATAAAATCATTCAAAGTAGAAAACAATACAATTGCCAGTCCTGCCTTTATTCAAGGACCACTTAATTTTGTTACCACTTGGGTTTAGAGACTCTTGGAATATTAGCTTGGGAATCTCTTGAGATCTTTGTTTCTTTAACTGGTTTGTTCCTGAGGTCTGCACAACAGTATTTTCTTATATTAATACCAATGTTAATCTTAGAGAATGAGTTCATGTTCATTTTGAGGCTAGACGAAGACTTCAAAGATATCCTCCAGGTGGGAGGTACCTACTTCAGTCTCTCACCCCAGAAGGTCTGGAGTCATTCTGTCTTCTCTTCAGGAGGCAAAGTAGGACACATGTTCTTATCCAGGTGCCTCACGTGAAGCTGAGGAAGACAGTGAGACAGAATTAGAGCCTTGGCACTAAGAGTTGAGCTCCTCCCCCTTACTGTAGAAAATACAGCAAAGTGGAAAACATTAGAAACTATAAAGAAAATGATAAGGGTAGCTCCTGTTTCACAGCCATGGATATGTACTGTTCATGTCATGGGGAATGTCAGTTTTTAATATGAGAAATTTATTTTACATAATTTGGCATGGCTTCTCTTTTACACATAATAATATAAGTCAAGTATTTTCCAGCATGAGTCAAAACTCTAGTATATTTTTGATGATCATTTGGTGTATTACCAAACATACCATAATTCAACTAATTGCCCCAATTTTCTAGAGTTTTTAATATTTTAAATCATGTAACAGTGAGTATCTCTCTACAAATATTTTCCCCCTTCTATTTGATAATTAACTCAGAATAAATTCCCAAAGGTTTGGATTAAGAGGATAGATATTCTAAGATCTTTGGTATTTATTAACAATTCTTTACAGATAACTTATGCCAATTTATATTTCATCCAGGGACATATTAAAACCACTAACTTGTTAGATTGGCATGAGTATTAGTTATTCTAAGTCTTTAGAATTTTCATTATGAAAAAATTAAAATTGACATAAAAGATACAAGAATAGCACAATAAACTCCTCTTTGTTCTTTGTCTATATCCCCCAATTATTAATATGTTTTTGGTCACATGAATTATCTCTCTAACCATATATCATTATTATTACTTGCTGAAAGATTTAATAATAAGTTACAAGCCCTTTATCCCTAAATATTTCAATTTTTATATACTAAGAATACTCTCATATAGTATATTTTCAAATTAAGCACATTTAACATTAATAAAATGCTACCTTTAAGTGCATAGTCCTATGCTGAAATTGTCCTAAGACTGTCCTTTGTTTTGTTTTCTGATCTAAAATCCAATCCAGGATGACATATGTGTTTTTCTGTCATGTTTTTTTAATCTCTTTAATCTGAGATAGTTTCTCTGTCTTTATTTTTCATGACATTGACATATTTAAAGAATACCAACAGGTTGTTTTGTAAAATGTTCCTCCACCTGGGTTTTCTGAGTTTCCTCATAATTAGATTCAGGTTACACATTTTTTTAAAAGGATGTCACCAAAGCGATGTTGTGTTCTTCTCAGCAGGTTATATCAGGATGTCATTTTGTCCTATTTTTGGTGACGTCCACTTTGATCACTTGGTTAAAGTGGTTCTGCCATGTTTCTCTGCTGTTAAGGTAATTTTTCCCTTTTGCAATTAATAAGCAATCTGTGGGAAGTTACTTGAGACTACATAAATATTCTGTTCCTCCACAAACTATGCCCCTTGGGTTTTAGCATCCATTTTGATATGTGTCTGAAATCACTATTACTATGATTTTTGCAAAATAATAATTTCTCTAACTCTATAATTCCTTCTACATTTATTACTTGTCATTTTACTGTTACAAAAAACATTTTTTTTCTTGCTATTTTGTATGTAGGAACGTATCTGTATCATTCAGTCATTCGTTCATTTGTATTTTAATATCAGTATGGATATATGGATTCTTTTTTATATTCAGTATAACCCACTACAGATATTATTCATTTTGACAAGGTAACTGTTGCTAATTTGGTTAATGGAATGCTAAAGAAGACTGTCTCTAAATTCCTTAAATATATCTTTGTCATTTTCTTTTAGTCATTTCTTATATTCTGTACCTCCTCCTCCACAAAAACATTCCAGAGTTTGTCTCATTATTACCCTCCTCTCATTCTGGAATTGGTCTGGAAATTATATAAGGAACCTTGAATTTGTTCAGTGGAAAATGGAATTAATTCTAGTTTTTTAATGCAAAATATGTTTTTAATTTTTGTCTCTGGTTGTTAGTGAAGTTATTTTTTTCAGTTTTTTTTTGCTTTATGTTTCTTTTGTTATTGTCTTTTTAATTTGTACAGTGTTTTCTTTGGAATACCTAGAATACACACTTATGAATGACTTGTATTCTAATATTTTGATTGAATCACTTGTTTCTAAGGGTAAATATACATTTTGGACTGAATGCTGGAGTGGGTAGACATTACCTTCTCCACGGGATCTTCCCAACCCAGAGACTGAACCCGGTTCTCATACACTGCAGGTAAATTCTCTACCATCTGAGTCATCAGGGAAACCCAAATATGCTTTTAATATGATTGTTTTAAATGGTGGGTGATTGATGCTTTTGAACTATGGTGTTGGAGAAGACTCTTGAGAGTTCCTTGGACTGCAAGGAGATCCAACCAGTCCATCCTAAAGGAGATCAGTCCTGGGTGTTCATTGGAAGGACTGATGTTGAAGCCGAAACTCCAATACTTGGGCCACCTGATGTGAAGAGTTCACTCATTTGAAAAGATCCTGATGCTGGGAAAGATTGAGGGCAGGAGGAGAAGGGGACGACAAAGGATGAGATGGTTGGATGGTATCACCAACTCGATGGACATGGGTTTAGCTGGACTCCAGGAGTTGATGATGGACAGGGAGGCCTGGCATGCTGTGGTTCATGTGGTCGCAAAGAGTCGGACACGACTGAGCGACTGAACTGAACTGAGTGAGTGAGTGAGTGAAAGTCTGTCAGTCGTGTCTGACTCTTTGCGACCCCATGGACTATACAGTCCATGGAATTCTCTAGGCCAGAATACTGGAGTGGGTAGCCTTTCTCTTCTCCAGGGGATCTTCCCAACCCAGGGATCGATCCCAGGTCTTCCACATTGCACGAAGATTCTTTATCAGCTGAGCCACCTGGAAGCCCAAGAATCCTGGAGTGGGTAACCTATCCCTTCTTCAGTGGATCTTCCCAACCCACAGAGCCAACCGAGGTCTCCTGCACAAGATTCTTAACTGTGTTAGGTGGTAGGCTTCAGTCATACATTAGAACACATCTCTATAGTTAAATTCAGAATGTCAGCCTATGGTAGCTGAAACCAATCTCCTGTGCTTTCTGCATGACAGTGGCTAGAGCAAGATTAGGTAGTGAGGTATGTAAATTCTTTATGGGCAAAAGCACCAATGGAGTTTGGAAGAGGAAAAGATTGTGACTCACAGCCAGAGGCACAGATGCCAGCAAAACAGTCACCAAAGTTTGGAGAGGGGAAGGAAATCGCTTGATTTTTCACTGTCACTCCATGGTTTCCCTTTTTCTCTCTAGCGCTTCTCCGTTCCTGGCTAGAGTCGCTTCTGATTGCTCACGGGAGCCCCTAGAGGCCTTTCTTCTCGCCCAGTCCTCACAGCTTCCTCTGGAGGACACTTCCTTGCTAGAGTCTCCTTTCAGAAAGTGCTAAATCTGATCTTTTTCTTCCCTTGACAATTATTTTAGAAAATTTGGAAGTGCAAAAAGGTAAAGAGGAAAATAAAAGCTACATACAATTCTATCACCCAGGGTTAACCACCATCCACTTTTCTTTAAGCCTTTATTGAATCTGTTACAATATTTTTTCTGCTTTGTGTGTTTTTTTTTTTTTTTCCACGTGAAATTTTTAACTCCCTGAGCAGGGATTGAATCCACACCTCCTGCATTGGAGTATGAAGTTTTAACCACTGGACCATTAGGGAAGTCCCAACTACTATCAACTTTTAATGTGTATCTTTCTATTCATTTTCTCTCATTCATGTGTCTTTTGTATATGTCTTTATATAATTCTCTCTCTGTATGTGTCTATCTCTCAATATGTACATATATAATAGACAACATATATAGTATACATACATATATATTGAGACAGGGAGAGACAGAGAGGTAGAAACAATGATCCAGTCCCTCCAACGTGTGCACACACACACTCACATACAAGAAACAAATGTCTGTTTTATTAAGCCACTGAGTTTCAGGTTTATGTGATAAGCAAAGATAACCTAACTGATGCAGATATCCCAGGTAAGGTAGCTGGTAACAGATGCATGCATACAACTGTAAACAGAGGGATGGAAGGTGGAGGAGAAAGCAATAAGAGGGAACGATGAACACTACCTGTGTTCATAATTAAGTGAGGAGACTGTGATAAGCAGGCCACCCATTTATGTGTGCTTCAGATCCAAATATATTTAAAATAATCAGCCAAGGATTGGGAAATCAAGGTCGGTCTGTCAACCCTTTCTTTCATTCAAAATGCATTAGTTCATTGCCTGCCACATGTTAGGTTATCAGATTGATCAAGGATTAAGACCCAGTCCCTTCTTTCAGAGTGGAATTGTCAGGAGAAAGATCAGCTTATTCATAACTCAGTCAGCAAAAATAGCTGTTTTCTATATAGACCTTCGGGGAAAAAGAAAAGTTAAACAACCAACTTGAATAGTCTCACATTTCATTAAAACCTAGTCTGGTTGCTTTTCCTCCTTCTGTAATAAACTGAGATTTTAAATGAATTAGCCTCAAGCTTTTGCTTTTTTTTTTTTACTTCTGGCTTCTAAGAAAATTCTAAGATCCATAAACTGATCAAAGTACTCAGGTTAAGGGTTTTTTAAAAAATGAAAGTAGGCGGAGCCGGCTCACTTGAGCGCAGGCGGCTGCGGAGCCGGCTCACTTGAGCGCAGGCGGCTGCGGAGCCGGCTCACTTGAGCGCNCTCAAGCTTTTGCTTTTTTTTTTTTTACTTCTGGCTTCTAAGAAAATTCTAAGATCCATAAACTGATCAAAGTTCTCAGGTTAAGGGATTTTTAAAAAATGAAAGTAAAGAGCCCAGATTAAACAGTGATGGGAAAATCAACACTTGCTTGGCTCATCTTGGCTAACTGTATTTAATTAGAAAAGATTCTTTAGAATCTGGAGCAAACTGAGAATTGACTCTCAGAAGCTCTGGGTCATTTGCTATTTGACTTGCCTCATTTTGCTAATCCAGGTTACTACTGTGTGTGGTGCAAAGACAAACAGGGACCTCACCAGAAGAAGCTCACTGTCTCATGAGATACAGGACAGACTGAAGGGGTTTGCTCTCTGTGCTGAGTCACAGAAGGAAGCAGGGCAAGGATGCAGAGAACGGCCACCTCCCTGAACAAGAGCCATGCTGACTGCATGCCTGAACAATGAGCAACAACTTATGGATAATCTTTCTCTTCACCGTTCCTGGGAGAGTCTCTTCCCTTTGCTCTGGGACAGAAGTGACTCTTCTGCATGAATTCAAAGATGTGGAACAAGAACACTGCTTCTTTTTTAAAATAGTTTTAGAAAATTCTTTTCTGTTATGGTTTGTTACAGGATATGGAATACAGTTCACTATAGAGTAGTCCTATAGAGTAGGACATTATTGTTTATCTATCCTATATGTAATAGTTTGCATCGGATAGTCCCAAACCCCCAATCCGCCTGTCCCCCAACCTCTTGTCCCCATTGACAATCACAAATTAGCCCTCTAGGTCTGTGGGTCTGCTTCTTTTTTGCAGATATGTATACTTCTGTCATATTTTAGGTTCCACAGATAAGTGCTAGCATGTGATATATTTGCCTTTTTCTTTTTCACTTCTTTCATTTAGTACGATAATCTCTAGGTCCATCCATGCAGCTGCAAATGGCATTATCTCCTCCCTTGTTATTTGTCGTTGTGTTAGTCTCTCAGTCGTGTCCAACTCTTTGCAACCCCATGGTCTGTAGCCTGACAGGCTCCTCTGTCCAAGGGTAAAATACCATGGTACATATGTGCCATATCTTTATCCATCTGTCGGTGGACATGCAGTTTGTTTGGGAAACCCTGCTCTATCACTCTGAAATAGGCTACTAATATGCTTCCCTGACCATATCATCAGCCAGAAAGCCTGATCCTGATGTCTTTTTTTTTTTTTTTTTTTTGCACTTTTGGCTTTTTTGTCCCTGGAATCTTGTCCTGCCACTGAGCGCTTCCAAACTAATTATCTCTATTATTCAATGCTATTATTATTCAAAACTATTATTCAATGCTCTTCTGTGTTGGAAAGTTACTGAACATAAGGTTCAGAAAATAATTGTGTTTTACCTTCAAATCTAAAATACAGCTCGAGTTCCCAGGTGGCACAGAGGCAAAGGATCTGCCTGCCAATGCAAGAGACACAAGAGATGAGGTTCAGTCCCTGGATTGGGAGGAAATGATCACCTACTGCAGTGTTCTTGCCTGGGAAATCCCATGGACAGAGCAGCCTGGCTGGACATGACTGATCAACTGAACACACAAATTACAATATCCTTGAAAGGTAAGTGATGTTTTCGAAAGAAAGATAAAATGTTGGTAGTATTACATGGTCTCCTCCTGGGAATAGGGGGTGGGGAGCATCTGAATGCTGCCCTAATCTCACAGCTCCTTCCCTTAAATTACCTAGAAAGTGAAAGTGAAGTTGCTCAGTTGTGTCTGACTCTTTGTAACCCCATGGACTGTAGCCTATCAGGCTCCTCCCTCCATGGGATTCTCCAGGCAAGAGGACTGGAGTGGGTTGCCACTTCCTTCTCCAGCGGATCTTCCCAACCCAGGCATCGAACCTGGGTCTCCCACATTCCAGGCAGGTGCTTTAACCTCTGAGCCACCAGGGAAGCCCTAAAGTACCCAAAGGGACGATAAATAAGGGATTATAAATACAAGGGGCTACAGCAAATGGGAAATTAAAGTACACTGTATTATTAGTCTGGCCAATGCCAAATAAACAAATGCAGAACTTTCTGGTAACATATCCAGGACACATGGCATCCTCTCAGATCCCAATCCAGATCCCCAGGTTCTAAACCGAATATTTTATCTTGGAATCTTAACATCCTTGGGCTGCTCACATGGAACAGGAGATGCAACTCATAAATAAGGAAAGTACAACATGGAAAAAGAAATTAAATTAATCTGGAGAAATTTCAGAGAAAATCATTTATTAAAGAAAACAACAAACAAACAAAAAGTACTCGACCATTAAAAAAAAAAAAAAAACAGCTCTGTCATAAAAAATGAATTCTCATTATCAGGCAGATACGTATCCTGGACCTAATTTCTAATTTATAGACGTGGGTCATTCCAATATCAACCCTGAGAACCAGAAAAAAGAGAAGAGACAGCAGGCCCCCTCACTGGTGGAAAAAGAAAATGTTCATCTATGGTGACCTGCCCACTAGTGAATATGACCCAGACAGCAGCAGGACATCTGGCACAGTCTAGTACTTTATTCCGTTAGAAACCAAGAAATGGAAGAAGAGAATGAAAGGACAGTTTTACCAAGCATTCATAACTCTAGGGTTGGTTGGGAAAGAAAGAAAGGCTATTATTTATGTTTTTGTTTTATTAGGGCTTTCCTAGTGGGCTTTCTCAAATGGCAAAAAATCTGCCTGCAACGCAGGAGACCTGGGTTTGATCCCTAGGTCAGGAAGATCCCCTGGAGAAGGGACTGGCTACCCACTCTAGTACTCTTGCCTGGAGAATTCCATGGACAGAGGAGCTATTGTCATGGTCAATACCATCATTGTGAGCTTCTTGCTCTTTGCAGGAGAATCTACGTAGGTACTCCTGCAAACTCAGTTACTGCTAAAATTAGCTAATCCAATCCTCATTATGTAGAAGGGGAAAAATGTGCCTCTGAAAGATTATTTTGACCAAGATCTCATCACTATTAAGTATAGATCTTCAGTTATCTGAATCCAGAGCCTATGCCATCGTCATTAAAAAAAAATCCGAAGTTATGAATTGCGTGATATTGATTAACAATTTTGGGATATCACTTGATTTTTTTAATTAGTCATTGGGAATTAGCATTTATGAAACTATTCAAAGTAGGTACTGAGTTATAATTTCTGTTCACAAGTGACACAAAGTTCAGTTCAGTTCAGTTGCTCAGTCATGTCCAACTCTGCGACCACATGAACCACAGCACGCCACGCCTCCCTGTCCATCACCAACTCCCGGAGTTCACCCAAACTCATGCCATTGAGTTGGTGATGCCATCCAACCATCTCATCCTCTGTTGTTCCCTTCTCCTCCTGCCCTCAATCTTTCCCAGCATCAGGGTCTTTTCAAATGGGTCAGTTCTTCGCATCAGGTGGCTAAAGTATTGGAGTTTCAGCTTCAACATCAGTCCTTCCAATGAACACCCAGGACTGATCTCCTTTAGGATGGACTGGTTGGATCTCCTNAAGAGAATGAAAGGACAGTTTTACCAAGCATTCATAACTCTAGGGTTGGTTGGGAAAGAAAGAAAGGCTATTATTTATGTTTTTGTTTTATTAGGGCTTTCCTAGTGGGCTTTCTCAAATGGCAAAAAATCTGCCTGCAACGCAGGAGACCTGGGTTTGATCCCTAGGTCAGGAAGATCCCCTGGAGAAGGGACTGGCTACCCACTCTAGTACTCTTGCCTGGAGAATTCCATGGACAGAGGAGCTATTGTCATGGTCAATACCATCACTGTGAGCTTCTTGCTCTTTGCAGGAGAATCTACGTAGGTACTCCTGCAAACTCAGTTACTGCTAAAATTAGCTAATCCAATCCTCATTATGTAGAAGGGGAAAAATGTGCCTCTGAAAGATTATTTTGACCAAGATCTCATCACTATTAAGTATAGATCTTCAGTTATCTGAATCCAGAGCCTATGCCATCGTCATTAAAAAAAAATCCGAAGTTATGAATTGCGTGATATTGATTAACAATTTTGGGATATCACTTGATTTTTTTAATTAGTCATTGGGAATTAGCATTTATGAAACTATTCAAAGTAGGTACTGAGTTATAATTTCTGTTCACAAGTGACACAAAGTTCAGTTCAGTTCAGTTGCTCAGTCATGTCCAACTCTGCGACCACATGAACCACAGCACGCCACGCCTCCCTGTCCATCACCAACTCCCGGAGTTCACCCAAACTCATGCCATTGAGTTGGTGATGCCATCCAACCATCTCATCCTCTGTTGTTCCCTTCTCCTCCTGCCCTCAATCTTTCCCAGCATCAGGGTCTTTTCAAATGGGTCAGTTCTTCGCATCAGGTGGCTAAAGTATTGGAGTTTCAGCTTCAACATCAGTCCTTCCAATGAACACCCAGGACTGATCTCCTTTAGGATGGACTGGTTGGATCTCCTTGCAGTCCAAGGGACTCTCAAGAGTCTTCTCCAGCACCACAGTTCAAAAGCAGCAGTTCTTCGGCGCTCAGCTTTCTTTACAGTCTGACTCTCACATCCATACATGACAACTGGGAAAACCATAGGCATCACTTATTGCGTACTTTGCTGCATTCTCTAAAGGTTGACTTGATATAATCAGTAACAGAAGCTTCTGCACACTGAGTACTTTTACATCTTTCAGAAGGAAGCATTCTCCCTTTTAAGCATTCATCATCACCCTTATTCCTATGCTAGTAACCCCCTAGTGCTAGGAACCTGAGTTGAAACAAATACTTAGTGGAAACAATTATGGGAATATGTAGCATTTATTTTGCATTAAATATGTAGTATATTTCTTTCTCATTAAGGGACATATGACTGACCCTCATTAACAGGTTACAGAGATATGAAAGTTTCCCATTCTATGCATAAATGTATATGAACCTGCTTTCCAGCTTTTATATAATTTTACCATCTACGTATTCACATATACAAGTGCATATATCCACATTTATATGGCACACACGAGATGGCTAGTATTGTTATTATGATTGACAGACAGGTGGAGACATCTGGAGTGTCACTCCTACCCTTACAACAACCACAAAAGTCAGACAGTCTCCAAGTTTATGGGTTTTCTTGATTGCATCAGAGAGCTGAGGTTGCGGGGAGAGACTGGACAAGAATCGTGGCTTAGCTGACACAGACGCAGTCAGACCGCAGTTAGGAAATGCCATGCGCTATAGTCAGGGGACTGATGGCAGCAAGTGTCGGATGGTAAGACACCGTGAGGCTGCTTAGTCCTGAAGATGTCGAAGAAGTTTGTTCCTTCTTATTCCGCAGACACACTGGGTATTGGCAAGATGACTGGGCAATATCTTGAGAAACTATCCCTCACTGTGCAGCCTGGACCCCTCTTCTCTTGCTCTGACATGGTAACACAACCCTTAATATTTAAGGTGGGGAGAGTGGTTTTGCAACACTGCCACCTTTAGGGCACAGGAGAAAACCCATTGCATCTGGACTAAAGACATCAGAAGAAAACCTCTGCTCCTGGGACAGAAGCAAAGATTGTTTTCAAGGCCCAGAACTACAGCTCAGGGAGCATCTGGAGCAGTGGCTTAGAAAGGATCACTGAAGAAATTTGCAATCTCTGGTGTGGTGAGTGTAACCATAACCTCAGACCCATCCCTACCTCTGACTGGAGGAACTCAAACTCCCACATTAAAACTATGGCAGAAAGGAATATATATTCACTCCTATGAGTTAAACAAACAAACAAACAACTATTTACCTCAGCCTCTACTGTCCTCTGGGCTTCCCAGATGGTGAATAGTGCTAAAGAACCCACCTGCCAGTGCAGGAGACGTAAGAGATGTATTCCATCCCCGGGTTAGGAAACTCCCCTGGAGGAGGTCATGGCAACTCACTTCAGTATTTTTGCCTGGAGAATCCCATGGACATAGGCGCCTGGTGGTCTATAATCTGTAAGATAGCAAAAAGTCAGACACAACTGAAGTGACTTAGCATACACACACTACTATCAAGGTGTTTGGCTTTAAACAAAAACTTACAAAGTATTTGAAAAAGTAAAGAAAAACAACATAATGCTAAGAGATAAATCAGTTAATAGAAGCAGACTCAGATATGACACAGATGTTGGGACCATCTGAAAAGGAGTTTAAGAAATAGCTAGAGGTCACTATTACTGATTTTCAAGCTGCTAAATTGTGATGTTTCTATAGGATATTGCAGCCTGTGAAACCAGGAAAGGCCAAGCCAAATTAAGCATCCTTTACTTGATATATATATATATATATATACTCAGCAACTAAACTGTAGACCAAATTAAATGTCCACAGTGATTGTCTTCAACTCACACTGGTCTCAAATAGAGTTATTTCATCAGGAAACATTCTTGGGTCCAGATGTAGTAAGAGTCTGTCCTATTGTACTTGCTAAGTGGAATCAATATATATATATATGTATATGTATATATATGTGTGTATATATATGTATATGTATATATATATGCATATATATGTGTGTGTATATATATATATATAGATTTGTGTTATTGTGCAGCAGATACCAACATAACATTGTAAAACCATTATTCTCTGATTAAAACAATTTTTAAACTAAAAAATAAAATGAAGACAATTTCATGTTAGATTCAACTCCTATAAGCCCTTTGGACCTCAAGATTATATTCATTTATGTCATCATTCTTCTTGGCCTCATAGTATCATGTGATGGCTTTTCTGGGCCATCTGCTTGTGTGCCTTGATTCCACTTAGCAAATGCAATAGGACAGACTCTTACTATACAGCATCATTTGCACATTTAGAAATGTGCATCTGGACCTAAGAATGTTTCCTGATGAAATAACTCCTTTATTTGAGACCAGTGTGAGGTGCAGACCATCACTGTTTGTGGACATTCAATTTGGTCTACAGTTTAGTTGCTGAGTTATCTATTCTGCCCCTATAATTCTGTTTAAGCCTGTATTTTATTAATTTATTCCTTCAATAAACCAGTCTCTAGGACAAAAAGCAAACAAATGTGTGTATCATAAAAGGCACAGGCAGTAACTCTGCCAACTCCAGGATTGCCAGGAACTGTTGTGTGTATTTTTCCATGAACTACGCACTACTCACCATAATGCTCTACATATTACTAAACTCATTTTACGCTTGAGGAAACTGGACAGAGTTTGAACACTACCCAAGTTATCATCTCATAACACACAGATAATGACAGAGTTGGCTTTGGAATAGCCTTTTCAAGTTAGTGTCTGGTAGGCCATATCTGAGTTCATAGAAATATTCAACAAATCTCCGCAGAGAGACGTTTCATGTTGGGACGACTTCTAAGGATGGTCATCTTATTCTCTTCACCTCCTCTGGTGTACTTTTGAAAATGAATGATATGACAGTGCTACAGAATAAGAAGTTAGAATATTTGGTCTCAATAACAGCTTCCATCTGTGACAAACTTTTGCACTTTAGAAAGTTCTTAAATTTGAGAAGCTTTGCTTTTTAAGTTATCATCAGAGCCAGGCATCCTGGCTCATGGAACACAAGTCCATCTGTTAAATGAGGACAGAGTCTCATGAGGGACTGAAAAAGACCAGTGGGAATAAGTCTGCATAGAGTCACAACTTCTAAAAGCTGTGAAATTACACACTAGGAGAAACTCTTCCTTATTTGCATCCCCGCTGGTACTTTTCCCATCTTGTCGAGTACTAGGTCCTATATCTTTGCCCATCAATCTTTTCATTTTCTTCACAGCACTAATAATATTTCCTGATGTTTTCCCTTTGTTTTCTCTGGTTTTTCTTCCCAACTCAAACGCAAATGCCACAAGAGCAGAAAGTTTGTCTATCTTGTTCATTGTTGTCAGAATCCAGTAAATATTTGCTGAATGCCTGAATCTTGTCTAGTATGTGGTTAAGTATGCTCTTTGCAACGTCTGTGGCATTAAGGGTCAGGCCATCGCTCATAAGTAAGGAGCAGGATTTCCCCTGTGGAAACTCTGTCCTACAGCCAACTTGGAACACAACAGAGAAGGAAGGCAGATGCTCCCATATAGAGCCAGGGAGGGGTTTGGCTTAGAGTCTTGGATGTGAAGATTTAGTTCTGCCCCAGGGAGATCTTTCAGGACAAGTTTTGGGTTTGGGGCACAGGCATTGCTTTGTGGGTTCATCTCCAACCTTTGGTAAAGTCTTGCTAAAGTTTTAGGCTGCTATTAACATCAGTTGAGCGATGAGGATCAGAGAAGGGCTCACCCTTTGAACCTGGAGGGGAAGGGATCTTCAGGGTGGATGTGCATGCAACCTAAAGCATCAGCAGAACAGAGGTCTTATCTGGGGATTTTCCGAGGGAAAGCCAGTAGGATGATACCAGCAAGACAGAAGGTCAGAGCAGACAGAGGAAATTGATTGTTTAAGAAAAGGTGAAAGTCTGAGGAATGCCTGGGGCTATTTGCAGGGGAGGGGATAATTTCTGACAAATGGATCAGTCAGGGAGTCTTGCTTTAGTATCAGGAGGATTGAGGAAATATTACCTTATTTTGTATCCTTGTTTTGTGAGACAGCTGCCATATGACCCACAAGCATGTCTGTTTAAATCCATCCTACAGTGTTTGCTCATTGTTAGCAAGTGACTACTACTAAACTTTTTTTTTTTTTGAAATGGAGAATCAATCCATTCTTTTTCAAAGCATGTGCTTTAAAAGTCCTTGTCACGTGATTTCCTTGGATAGCTACATTATGCACAGGTTCCCTCCTTCCGGAATCAACTGATTTTGGGACTTTCTCGATGGTCCAGTGGTTAGGGTTCCACACTTCCACTTCAGGGGGCACTAGTTCAATCCCTGGTTGGGGAACTAAGACCCCACACGTTTCTTGGTGTGGACAAAAAAAGAGGAAGAGAGAATGAACTGATTTTGATTCCTGATGAACCATTTATTTGAGTTCTAAGTATTTATCAATCTAAAACCCTTTCAGGTTCATTGTGATAAAATCAATTTTCATTTGTAAAGTACCAAATGGCCAGTCTTGGGCAGGAAAGTCATCTTATGTAACTCAGAACCATCTGGAGTGCCATTCCTCTGGGCTGTTTCGTGTATATTTCCAATCTATTTTACATTCTGCCCCCCCCCCCAACCTCATCAGTTTAGACACTCTCACTTACTTTCCTTTTTTCCTAGACTTCAAAGCTGGCTTCGTGATCTGGCAACTTATTAGTTTTTAGGGGCTACATAACAAAATTCTGCAAACTGAGTGGGTAAAAGAACAGAAATTTATTCTCTACTAGTTCTAGAAGCTAGACATGTGGAATCAAGGTGTCAGCAGATTTTGTTCTGAGGGCTGTGAAGAGTCTGTCCCACTCCTGACTCCTAGCTTCTGGTGGTCGATGACCATCTTTGGCATCTCTCAGACTGTAGACTCATCACCTCCATCTCTGCCTGTATGTTCCCATGGAGATATATATATATATATATCTGTATGCATATCTGTTTCCAAATTTTCCCTTCTTAGAACAAGGTCATATCGGACTTGTGTGTGTGTGTGTGTGTGTGTGTGTGTGTGTGTGTGTGCGTGCGCGCGCATGTGCTAGGTTGCTTCAATCATGTCTGACTCTGTGCTACCCTATGGACTGTAGCCTGCCAGGCTCCACCGTCCACAAAATTCCCCAGGCAAGAATAGTGGAATGGGTTGCCATCCCCTTCTCCAGGGGATCTTCTCGACCCAGGGATTGAACCTAGGTCTCTTACCTTTCCTGTGTTGTGAAGCTGGTTCTTTACCACTGGCTCCACCTGGGAAGCTATTGGACCAGGCACCACACTAAATGACCTTATCTTGACTTGATCATCTGTAAAGACTCTATTTCCAAATGCAGGCACATCCACAGATACTGGAGGTTAGGACTGTAACATCTTGCAGAGGGACACATTCAACCCATGAGAGGTGGAGTGAGGGGAGTGAGGGGCCTGAGGAGGAGACTGTGTCTGAGTGTACCACCGCCCCTTCCCTCCACCCCCATAATGGCTCCTGAAGTTAATTTCTCAGGCTACTGGTCACGCCTGAGACTTCCTCTTTCCTTCTCAAACACTCTCACTCCTATTTCAAAACCCATAATTTTAACTCTATATATGACAGCTCAGATCTTAAAATCAAATCTTAGTTTGATTTTCTTCTGAAAACGAAACCAAGATTCTATCAGTAAAGACTCCACCATTAGGAATTCTGGGTGATTTGACTTTTGACTCTTTCAAAAGCATTGAACAAAAGGCAGCATTAACGCATAGATGAAAGACTGAGGTGGAAATTTATTTGGTCTTCAATGTTGTTGCTTTGTTTTTCTTTCTTTTACCAGTTATCCCCATCTTTATAAAATGTGCAATCATCCTATTCAAGCTTCAGCCACCATCCTCCTTAAGTCATGGTCAGCCACATAGAGATTCTAGTCCCTTCTCCACCCAGGATGCACAGGAAGTTGTCTTCTAACCTGCTGTTTCCTCTGCCTGGAGTAACCAGAGCTCGCTTGCTCTGGAAAACTCTATCCAAATTTCAAGACCTGGATTAAATTTCATCTTCCCTAACTTCCTCAGGGATTTGAACTCTATCTACATTTTCCCTTCTCAATAATATTATAAGAAGCTTCAATCCCCACAGCTTGGCCATTTTTTGAGGTTGTCGACCTAACAATCTTCCTTAATTATACCATGCCTCTGAGAGAAAGGACTGTCACACTTACCATTGTATGTGGACCCTTTGTTATTGTTCAGTCACTAAAGTGTGTCCAACTCTTTGCAACCTCATGGACTGTAGCATACCAGGTTTTCTTCTCCTTCACTATTTCCTGGAGTTCACTCAAACTCATGTCCACTAAGTTGGTGATGCTATCTAGCTATCTCATCCTCTGTCACCCTTTTCTCCTCCTGCCCTCAATCTTTCCCAGTATCAGGGTCTTTTCCAATGAGTTGGCTCTTTGTATCAGGTCGCCAAAGTATTGGAGCCTCAGCTTTAGCATCCGTCCTTCCAATGAATATTCAGAGTTGATTTCCTTTACGATTGATCTGGTTTGATCCCCTTGACATTTGAGCGACTCTCAAGATTCTTCTCCAGCACCACAATTCAAAAGCATTAGATCTTTGGTGCTCAGCCTTCTTTATGGTCCAACTCTTACATTCATACATGACTACTGGAAAAAACATAGCTTTGACTACATGGAGCTTTGTCAGCAAAGTGGTGTCTCTGCTTTTGAGTACGCTGTCTAGGCTTTTCATAGTTTTTCTTCCAAGGAGTAAAAATCTTTCAATTTCATGACTGTAGTCACTGTCCACAGTGATTTTGGATCCCAAGAAAATAAAATTTGCCACTGTTTCCACTTTTCCCCTATTTGCCATGAAATAATGAAAATCAAGAAAGTAGTGTGGCGGGGCTATCTACTGTCACCCTGTTTGTTTAACTATATGCTGAGCACATCGCGAGAAATGCCAGGGCTGGATGAGTTACAAGCTGGAATCAGGACAGGCAGGAGAAACATCAACAACCTCAGATATGCAAATGATACCACTCTAATGGCAGAAAGCAAAAAGGAGCTAGAAAACCTCTTAAAAAGAGTGAAGGAAGTGAGTGAAAGAGCCGGCTTAAGACTAAACATTAAAAAAACTAAGATCATGGCATCCACCCCCATTACGGCATGGCAAATAGAAGGTAAAAGGTGGAAGTCATGACAAGTTTCCTCTTCTTGGGCTCTAAAATCACTGCAGACGGTGACTGCAGCCATGAAGTCAGAAGATGATTGCTTCTGGACAGGAAAGCAATGACAAACCTGACAGTGTGTTGAAAAGCAGAGACTTTACGCTGCCGACAGAGGTCCATATAGTTGAGGCTGTGGTCTTCCCAATGGTCATAAATGGTTGTGAGAGCTGGACTGTAAAGAAGGCAGAATGCCAAAGAATTTATGCCTTTGAACTGTGATTCTGGAGAAGATTCCTGAAAGTCCCTTGGACAGCAAGGAGATCAAAACTGTCAATTTTGAGGGAAATCAACCCTGAATATTCACTGGAAGGACTGCTGAAGCTCCAGTATTTTGGTCATCTGATATGAACAGATGACTCATTTGAAAAGTCTCTGATGCTGGGAAAGATTGAGGACAAAAGCAGAAGAGGGTGTCAGAGGATGAGATGGCTGGACAACATCTCCAAAGCAATGAACGTGAACTTGGGCAAACTCTGGAAGATGGTGAGGGACAGGGAGGCCTGACATGCTGCAGGCTATGGGCTGCAAAGAGTCGGACACGACTATGCATGTGAACAATAACAAATGGGGCTGGATGCCATGATATTAGCCCTGGCTGGCACTTTATGTTTGAGGGACGTATATATCTTCACAAGCCTGGTGTGCAAGAATAGAACAGAATCACTCTCTGAAACTTTCTCCCAGTACAATCATTCTTGCTATGAGTGAGCTCCAGGGCAGAGGAAGACATTGCCATTAAGTAAAATAAATACTGAAGACTCACAAGAGCTAATTTTTTAAATGGATATACCTTCAGAGAGGAGTGTGTGGGGAAACTATTAAGGACATTGGTTACTCTCAAAAACTTCTGGTCTTTTGTTCACATGAACCAAGCTCTAAGCCAACATCCAAGCAAAATTATCTTGCTTTCATGAAAAGCAAAGAATCCAACTCATTTAACCATTTGGCCCTTCACTGTAATAGTCTATGATGGCTTGCCATGTGACAAAAGTGTCGTACATCTCAGCAGATGTATGGGCTGAGTCCTGAAGCAGGATATGAGTGATGCATGTTCACTGGGCAGAGACACTCAAAATGGGCTTTGTGCTTTCACGGTTCCTGGCATGAGTGGCTGCGACTTCTTGCCTCAAACATTAACATCTAAACAACCAGCAACTTCTACCAATAACACTTTAACAAACTCCTTCACATTCTAAACGTAGCATCTGAAACTCCATAAACAGGAGGGAACTAGTAGCAGTCTGAAGTTGTCATCATTGACAGCTTATGATTTATCTTAACTCTCCCTCGCCATTTGGCCACGACTTTAAGTAAACACTTTCCGTCTTCCTCGTGTTCTCGTTACTGCCACCTCCCACTAATAAGAGAGGCTGCCAAGAAAAGCATCCAGACAGTTCATTTACCTCCCAAACTCGCCTGAAAGTAGCCGCCCCAGTTTAGACAAGGGGCGAAGCAACTACCGCACATTTTCAGCAGATGGAACAATGCTTCCCAAGTTATTTACATTAACATTATTTGCTTTCAGGATATGTGTAATGAACGGGCAGTTGAATGAAATATTATGGCACAGACTGAACACCAACCGCTCGGGCTGGCCATTTATGGTGATAGATGGAGATGGGCCACTTTGCTTTCTAAGAAGCTCAAGAGCTGCGGGTAGTCCATCTTTGCTAAATTCTTGGCACCATCTTGTTCCGCCAGGTGGCTGGAGGCTCGGTCCACCTTCTCAGGGAGGTTCCTGTATAAAGCATGATGGCCAGAGGACTCCAAGACTGTCTCCTCCTCATGCATCAAACAGTGAAGGAAGATTAATCAAGTGAGTTAGTGGCTATACAGCTGATCCCAAGAATGATACATGATCCCTTGGTTTTATAGAGTGTCACAGCCTGTCCCTAGCATAGGATGAGAGACCTTTCTTCATCAGATGGATGGAGCTCACATATGACTCAGCCTTCCTGGAAATGTTTAGTGGCCTGCCCATACTGATGCAAGGTGGCATCGGGTATCATAGGGTAGACCTTCCCAAGGATCATATGCCCAGTTATATTCTTTTCACATCTTTTATTTATTTTTTAACTTATTTATTTATTTGTGGCTGCACTGGGTCTTCACTGCTGTGCATGGACTTTCTCTTCTTGCTGGGAGCGGGGCCTGCTCTCTAGTTCTGGGCTTCTCGTTGCAGAGGCTTCTTGTGGTGGAGCACAGGATCCAGGATGTATGGACTCAGTAGCTGTGGTGCCCAGATTCAGTTGTGGCATGTGGTATCTTCCTGGACCAAAGATTGAACCTGTGTACCCCTGCATTGGCAGACAGATTCTTAACCACTGGACCACCAGGGAAGTAATTTTCATACCTTTTAAACCAAACTGAAGGAATAGTAGAATGGCCTTGGGGAGATGACCAGCTACAGTATGGTAAAGGGTAAGCAGAGCCTTTTTGTGTCTTCAGGCACACATTCCCTGACCCCACACCCCAAGGCTTATGTCAGGCACATCACTGACATGACAGTCAGAAACATGACAGGGTGAGGATGACTCAGTGCCAGAGTCAGTCTGGCAGCAAGACTTTCTGAGTTTTATTTGGAGACTCTCATAACAGTTAAGTATTTAGTGAGTACATTCAATATCCACGACTCTAAGTCTTGTAGGGGGAGTGAGGTGAAACACCAGCAAAATGCTAAGTGCTGGACCCGGAGGGTGTTTCTCCCATGTTCTTGAGCTAGCAGCAAAGCTCAGAGGCACTAGCCTGTCCTTGGTGTTGGTCAGAGGACAGCAGAGAGTGTGGAGAGTGGATGCTAGGCTTGTTGCATGGCTGCATTACATCAGTGGGTTGTGTGTTGTACAAGGGATGAGACACCACAGGTTGTGTGAGCTGGGTTTGTTCAGGAGCCCTCAGAGCAGCTTGCAATGTGAGAAGAGGCTCCAAAGCATCGTCTCTAGGTTTTCCATCAGGGTATTTATCTCCTGTTTCATTCTCCCCCTCTCACTCCCTCTTCCTTCTCTCCTTCCCTCCCTTTCTTCTTAAGGAACCCCCACCAATACCTTGTTTTTTCCTTGTTAAATCCTCAGAGACTCCCAGCCTCAAGGTCCTGAGTTTCTCATTCATAGTTGAGTCACTTCCTCTTAAGGAATGCCCCCCTTTCCCAATCAGAGATGGTTTAGCCCGACTGGATTCCCTTTGCAACATCTCTGCCTGACTCCAGGGCACCCTTAGTCCAAGCAGCATGATAAGAGGCCAGGAATCTTTGCCGCATGAAGAGGAGGAGGGGACCCCAGACTGGGCCATAGTGACCATATTCTAGACTTCCTGTCTTCCTGTTGGGAGTCTGGATAGTGCTGGGGAAACAGAGCCAGAAAGTGACATTCCGCCTCTATCATTTGGACAAATATTTTTAATATCATGAAAGAAAAGCACCAAGTTTCTGTATTTGCCTGAGGGGTGAAATGCTTGAAGAAAGTGACAAGCCATGCTGCACAACTGCCCTGTCCCCATAGCTGCCTGAGGCCGAGACAGGGACCGCGGCTCCGCAGCGCCTGTCCCAGGTGCCCCTCCAACACTCCTGGGCAGCAAGTTCAGCTCTCACAAGAAGGCGTATTCTCCGGGCTAACCACACACCCCCCTCCCCAGGTTTAAAGACTGGTTCTCTTCTGTGTCCTGAAGCCCCTCCAGCCTGTAGCAAAAGGCCTTGTACATAACAGGGATTTTTTTTTAAACCCCTTACCTGTCACTGCTCTTTGACCAACCAAATTTTATAACAAGGTCAATTATGCTTTCATTTTCCAGGGATAACATACTCAGACACATGAGCCAGTAAAACACACAGGCGTTAACACAGACATATGTTGTGTTTTCCCAGTGGTTCAGATGGTAAAGAATCTGCCTGCAGTGCAGGATACCAGGTTTGATCCCTGGGTTGGGAAGATCCCCTGGAGAAGGCCATGGCAACCCACTCCAATATTCTTGCCTGGAGAATTCCATGGACAGAGAAGCCTGGTAGGCTGAAGTCCATGGGGTTGCGAAGTGTCCGACATGACAGAGTGACCAACACTTTCATATTGTACATAGATGCCTGGGATGTCCACTCAGACAGTCACTGGAAAACACACAAGGAAACCGATTACACTCAGATGCAAGGTTCCAGGAGCAGAGGCCACGAGGGCTGGGCCCACATGCACCCGCCTTCCCTGACGTTACCACCCTTGCTCAGAGCTCCTGGCTCTGCAGTTTTGGCTCAGCTCCTTTGGGCTGGAACCCAGTGCTATGCTACACAGGGCAGGGCAGGGCAAGGCCAGGCAGAGCAAAGCCGCAGATGGTTCAAGTGTCAGCCTCAGCCCAAGAGGGAGCTCCCTGAATGTAGGGTGACTCAGGCCCTGCCATACTCAGGTTACTCCAGCTTAACTGCCCTGAAATGGCCCTGAACCCCCACTGAGCACACCAGCCCCGCCCACCTCCCCACTAGTCAAATGTGTGTCAGCCTCAACCCAAACACTTGAACCTGTGCCCAGGCTCCCCCAGAAGACACAGGCATTTGTGCTTTCCCCCTGGACTTCAGGGAAGAGGCCTCAATGCTCCTGCCTTGGCCTGGGGCTCCCAGGAAGATACCTCAGGGCTCTGTCAGTCCTGACTGCGCAGGCAGGCTCCATCGGCTTCGCTTCTGGGGCCTCAGGAAGCTGGGGCTGCTCACTTCCAAGTGGGGACTCTGGGGACAACTGTGGGTCATGGTTCCTTTAGCATCATTTGCCTTCCACCCGTGTAAACCAAGGTAATACCCTCAGGCATCCACGACTTGACGCAAGCAGGTTATTCATCAATGGTGTGAGTTGTTTTCACAGGTTCACATCACAAGCATTTATAGGCCACTTGCCACATGGCTGGCTCTGTGCTAGATGCTGGGGGCAATGGAAGAATCAGACTGGGACTTCTTCCTGTGAATTACGGTGAGCTTGGGGAGTCCAGAAGTCAGAGCAATAAAATAGCAAAAATACCAAGGCCTGGACTTCAAACAGACTAGGCATTGACTTCTGTCTCCATCTCCGACTAGGTGTGCGACTTTGGAAAGTTACCTTAAGGTGTGCTAAGCCTCTATTTTTTTTTGTCAACTATAAAAATGAGAAAATCTATTTCACACAAGTTCTGTGAGAACTGTATTAGATTCTGTTCATGATAACAATATTGCTAAAGACAAAAATAGTGCTGGTTATTTACTGAGTGCTTACAATGTAAAGAAATTGGATGAAACGTGGCTCAGACGGTAAAGTGTCTGTCTACAATGTGAGAGACCTGGGTTCGATCCCTGGGTTAGGAAGATCCCCTGGAGAAGGAAATGGCAACCCGATTCCAGCACGCCTTCCTGGAAAATTCCAGGGATGGAGGAGCCTGGTGGGCTACAGTCTGGGGTCGCAAAGAGTCAGACATGACTAAGCGACTTCACTTCACTCACTCAGTCCTGACAATGGGCTTCCCCCAAGGATCAGATGGTAAAGAATCTGCCTGCAATGCAGAAGACCCAGACTCTCTCCCTGGATCAGAAAGATCTCCTGGAGAAAGGAATGGCTATCCATTCCAGTATTCTTGCCTGGAGAATCCCATTCACAGAGGAGCATGGCAGACTACAGTTCATGGGGTCCCAAAGAGTTGGGCATGACTGAGTGACTGAACACACACACACAGTCCTTACAACTGCCTTTTAACATACCTAACTAGTTATTAGTAATAATGTCAAGGATAAAGAAAATGCAGTTTAAAGAGGATGAAAGATAAAGTCAAACAACTGGTGCATGGGAAACCAGGAATGGTGCAAGATCTGTTTCATTTTCCAGCCTGTGAACTCCTTATAGTGCTTTCTGCCCTCTCTGAGCCTCAGCCTTCTCATCTGTAAAATGGAAATAATAATACTTCTTTTCTAAGATTGCTAATTGAACCAAAGGAAGCGAGTTTGTGTGTGGTATGTGTGTCTGTTAGTTACTCAGTCATGTCCCATTCTTGCAACCTGGTGGACTACAGCCTCAAGTCTCCTCTGACCATGAATTCTCCAGGTAAGAATAGTGGATTGGGTAGCCATTCCCTTCTCCAGGGAGTCTTCCCAATCCAGGGATCAAACTCGGGTCTCTTGCTTTGCAGGCATATTCTTTACCATCTGAGCCACCAGGGAAGCCCTTATATCTTTCTAATTCCTTGGCCTTTGTCTCTAGCATTATCAAGGATCATGAGCTTAGCATTCTGCACAGATAGTTTTGTCTTTTCTGTCCTTGAAAAATCTATATATTTTTCAGTTTCCCTGATGTCACATGGTTATAGGCACAATTAAACCTCCTGTATCCAAAGTTGATTTCACTTTTCACTTTGCATGCTAACTTTGCACCGTTGTCCAAGGCTTACTTACCTAGAAAATTAAAGAAAATCTGCTTTCAGTTAGCCCATGCTAACTGAAGTGTGCTGTCAAACTCTTACTGGAAGTTTGGGCTTCTTCTTCGTGTGACTTAGGAACTTCAGAAGCACGTTTGCTCTGCTAACACTGCCACTTTGATCACCTTAACCATCACTAGCACCACAGGTCCACTATCAACACCTCCACCCTTATTGCCTCCTCCATCTCCATCCCCACTGCCTCCGTCCCCACCACCTCCGTACCCCTGCCTCCGTCCCTCCCCTGCCTCCATCACCACCACTTTTCCCACTTCCACCATCACCTGCACCACTACCAATCCACCAACTCTAACCACCAATAATATCTCCATCTTCACTTCCATTATTAAACCTTCCCCACCACCACCACCATCTCCACCATCTTACCAACAACTCCATTAACACCATCTCCCGTGAGAATTCCACCACCATAACCACTAGTTCTACACTACAGCCATACTTACAGCAATCAAAACACAGAGAGCGTTTGTCTTAACTACTGAAATGATAGCANACCACTGCCACTTCGATCACCTTAACCATCACTAGCACCACAAGTCCACTGTCAACACGTCCACCCTTACTGCCTCCTCCACCTCCATCCCCACTGCCTCCGTCCCCACCGCCTCCGTCCCCCCACCTCCGTCCCTCCCCTGCCTCCATCGCCACCACTTTTCCCACTTCCACCATCACCTGCACCGCTACCAATCCACCAGCTCTAACCACCAATAATATCTCCATCTTCACTTCCATTATTAAACCTGCCCCACCACCACCATCTCCACCATCTTACCAACAACTCCATTAACACCGTCTCCCGTGAGAATTCCACCACCATAACCACTAACCCTACACTACAGCCATACTTACAGCAATCAAAACACAGAGAGCGTTTGTCTTAACTACTGAAATGATAGCAGGAAGTCACAGTCTCTACAGAGAGGTACAGAAGGAAAACTTGGAGTGGAGAGGGTAGGGGGAAAGATTTGGTAGATGTGTAACAATCACATGTGAGGTTTAAAATGTCATAACCATGGGCTCTGACTGTTGGATAAAAGACAATCAAGTCTTACTGGCTGGTGAGGCAAGTCCAGCTGAGGTGGGGANCAGGAAGTCACAGTCTCTACAGAGAGGTACAGAAGGAAAACTTGGAGTGGAGAGGGTAGGGGGAAAGATTTGGTAGATGTGTAACAATCACATGTGAGGTTTAAAATGTCATAACCATGGGCTCTGACTGTTGGATAAAAGACAATCAAGTCTTACTGGCTGGTGAGGCAAGTCCAGCTGAGGTGGGGAAGGAAGAGGGGCCTGGCAATGAGGCCACCTCCTTGTCAGCATTGGGGTGTAGGGTTGCTGTCACATTGGAAATGAGGGCAGGCTGCAGACTGAGGTTAGCATTCAATGGGAGGATTGAAAGGAGACTTTGAAGCCTAGATAGCGTTTCTAAAGAATCCCTGACAAGAATTCCAGACTTTTATAGAGGGATATGGAGATTGGTTATGATTTGCTTTTGAACACTTTTTATTTGGAACTTTATAGTTCTTTCTGCCGTAAATTTGAACCGAGATGGATATTAAATTGCAAAAACAGCACAGACCGTGCCTAGTTTTTCACACACTCACAAAAGACTCAGAACAAACTTTGTCTTGACTCACACATATTCATAGAATAGAGTTTGGATAATCCCTTTATGCAGGTTTTACTAGTCCACTGGAACTATTACCTTCTCTATCCCATTAAAGAGAAAATTGATTTATGAACTGCTGGTATTTGCACTCGGGAAATTCATCAGACCCTTGATCAGGACAGCTAGGAATTGTGGACAGCATCTCGGTACTATGAGAGACGGTACCCATGTACCTTGCAAGCTTACTGTCAGTAGGAAGACACAGCAAGTGCAGATATTTGCATGCTGTTTTTATGTGATTGGGCATAGAATGGAGCTCAGAAACTGGGTCTCATAAGAATAATTGGGGGAGAAATCCTGATGAGCTACTTCATTTGATCCACTAAGATAAACACTAGGAATGGTGGGATTTGCCTGCTCTCAAAACTCTCCTAAGCATTTCTTCTTCCTTACATTTCTTAAACAAATAGTTTCATCTGAGAGATGTCTTTGAACCTATCATACAAATATGCCCTCTATAAGAGCTTCCATTTGAGTATATTTAACATTTAGAATGTAAATATATTAACAGGGCTCACAAAGGAGTCCCTGGGAAACAGTTCTGGGGTGCTGATAACTGCTAAGACTGATATTTAAGAAGCCACATTCTGCTGATGAATGAGCTGAACCGTCTTATGTGAATACTGAGAAAGCCCCAAAGTGCCTATAGGAAGCCTCCTGGCTGGGTGAAAGCCTCTATGAAGGGAGGAGATCAGCCCTTCCTCCGTGGAACCCAAGTCTCCTGCTGCAGCCTGAACTACACAGTGGGCATTTGTGGCTATATTGGCTGCTTTTATCCCTCTGGGTAATAATCTGAAGGTTGCATTCACCGTGTTAACACTGGTGCCCATGGCTGGCACCGAGTATGGCGTGTTGACAATTATCTTTGGTCCTAAAGAATGCGGAGCACAGGAGGCCTGTGGCCCACTCCATAGGAGGCCATTTTCTCCCCTGCAAAGTACGTTGGCATCTTTCTTTGGCTTGTTTCAGAGAATGGGTTTCTAAGCCAGCCGTGAACAGTCTCTGGAGCGTTTCCTGAGCCAGCTTCTGGTGGGGTATTGGGCTCTGGTGTATTCTGAAAAGAGAAGTTGGCATACTCAAAGAATGAGTATATTTGTAACCCACAATCACATCAACGTGAGGCAACACACAATGTCTGCCAGCAGTGTCTGGTCTGTGTGGAGTAGACTAGCGAGCAGTGAAATAGACTCAGCCAGGCGTGTCAGAGCTGGAAGGGCCTCAGCATCTCCAGGGCCAAGGCCACAAGGATGATGAGCAACCTTGCCAAGGCCACTCAATCATTCAGTGAAAGATGGGACTAAGACCTGACCTCCCAGCTCCAGTCCAGGGGTCTTACTATTGCACCAAGCTCCCTTGGCTTCCTCATTTATTTTTTTTTTTAAAAAAAGGAGCAACAACACTTGAACGTTTGTCTGGCAGAATACCTGTCCTGATTAAATGGGCTAACATCTATGTAAGTGCCTCATCCAGAGATTATCGCTCAATCACTCAGTCATGTTTGACTCTTTGTGAGCCCGTGGACTGTGTGTAGCTCACCAGGCTCCTCTGTCCATGACATTTCCTAGGCAGCAATACTGGAGTGGGTGGCCATTTCCTTCTCCAGGAGATCTTCCCAGCCCAGGGGTCAAAGTCGCATCTCCTGCATTGCAGGCAAATTATTTACCACTGAGCCACCAGGAAAGGCCTCCCACAGAGACTGGTCCCCAGTAAATGGTCAGTAGACTCCTTCTTGCAAGGTTATTTCCCACTGGGGCCACACCTCTAAACCACCCATTCCTGCCATGTGTAGTGCTGTAGCTACACTCCCTTCTCATACATGTAAAACTTGGTGTGATGCTTCCCGGTCACACAAGCCAGGTATGAGTTTCTGTCACAGAACTTAAGATTTTGGCACTATAATACATGAGTTAGTCACATAGAAAATGATATGCTTTTAAAAACTGGCTTTGTATGAAAGTCATTTTCCAATTCCACAGGAAAGAAGCACACAGACAACCAAGTTAGGTCAAGGCTAGAGCCTTTTACTTGGTTTCCTTGATATTTAGAGGTTGTTTTCTCATATCAAACATTCATGGATTCCTATTCTTTTCAGGAGTACATTGTTGTCCATTTTCTCTCTAGTTAGAAGAAAATTACTTTCCAAGCTCAAGAATTTCATTTCCATACAGAGGAAAAGAAATCACGCCCCTTCACCATTAATAGCATCACTAACTAACAAAATGGAATCTCAAAGTTTGAGCTTCTCTGTGGAAAATTCTGAATGATAAGGGAATACCAAATCACCTGACCTGCTTCTTGAGAAACCTGTATGCACGTCAGGAAGCAACAGTTAGAACTGGACATGGAACAACAGACTAGCTCCGAATAGGTAAAGGAATACATCAAGCCTGTATATTGTCACCCTGCTTATTTAACCTATATGCAGAGTACATCATGAGAAACGCTGGGCTGGAGGAAGCACAAGCTGGAATCAAGATTGCTGGGAGAAATATCAATCACCTCAGATATGCAGATGACACCACCCTTATGGCAGAAAGTGAAGAGGAACTAAAAAGCCTCTTGATGAAAGTGAAAGAGGAGAGTGAAAAAGTTGACTTGATGCTCAACATTCAAAAAACTAAGATCATGGCATCCAATCCCATCACTTCATGGCAAATAGATGGGGAAACAGTGGCTGACTTTATTTCGGGAGGCTCCAAATCACTGAAGATGGTAATTGTAGCCATGAAATTAAAAGACGCTTACTCCTTGGAAGGAAAGTTATGACCAACCTAGACAGCATATTATAAAGGAGATACATTACTTTGCCAACAAAGTTCTATCTAGTCAAGGCTATGATTTTTCCAGTGGTCATGTATGGATGCGAGAGTTGGACCTTGAAGAAAGCTGAGCACTGAAGAATTGATGCTTTTGAGCTGTGGTGTTGGAGAAGTCTCTTGAGAGTCCCTCGGACTGCAAGGAGATCCAACCAGTCCATCCTAAAGGAGATCAGTTCCTGGTGTTCATTGGAAGGAATGAACACTCAGTTGAAGCTGAAACTCCAATACTTCGGCCACCTGATGTGAAGAGCTGACTTATTTGAAAAGACCCTGATGCTGGGAAAGATTGAGGGGAGGAGGAGAAGGGGATAACAGAGGATGAGATGGTTGGATGGCATTATTGACTTAATGGACATGGCTTTGGGTGGACTCTGGGAGTTGGTGATGGACCAGAAGGCCTGGCGTGCTGTGATTCATGGGGTCGCAAAGAGCTGGACACTACTGAGCAGCTGAACTGAACTGAACTGAACTGAACTGGTAGCTCAGGGGTAAAGGATTTGTCTACCAATGCAGGAGATGTGGATTTAATGCCTAGGAATTTCCATGGACAGTGGAGCTTGATAGGCTACAGTCCATGGTGTCACAAAAGAGTTGGACAGGAATTAGCAATTAAACAACAAGATCCCAAAGTTTATCACATAGATGAAGTTTCTGAAATATCTCCCCGCTTTGTAATTACAAATGTGAGAAAACAAGAAATACCTGTTTGAGGTTTTGTGTTTGGTATACTTATAAGAGTTTAGAGATAATTTTAATAATAGCATACCAATGCTGGTAAATGCAGGCAATTTTCTTGAGCCTGATCTCCTCTGAGGATATATTTTAGGCTTGAATATAATACTGTCATTAAGTATTTAGTATTTTGATGCAATAGAGAAAATCTCTGTTGGTAACAGGGAGATATCAATTAGCCAAAGATGACTATCATAGAATATGTATCACACAGAAATTACAGACAAACCATACTTTATAATATTTCACATCACAAGAGCTTAAATTTCTTTTTATCAGCAAATTACAAATACCTTGAAAAATCAAACTCCAAAACAAAATTCCCAGCTATCTTTCCAAAAAGACCCATACTCAGCCTACTCCAGTAGCCTAGTGCACTAGAGAAAGCAATCCTTGATAAGTTGTAATAAAATCAAAATGATTGATTCAAAAGCCGCAGGTAGAAAAGAAAAGGGAAAGTAATCAATATTAAATCCACTATACATGAAAAGATCATATAGGCAAGGATAACTCTTCTGCAGCAAAATCACTGAAAGAAACAATATTCTGAGACTACAGGAACCCCCGTTCTCTGCAGCACTGTTTACAATATCCAGGACATGGAAACAACCTAGACGGCCACCAACAGAGACATGGATAAAGACGCCGTGGCACATGCATGCAGTGGAATATTATTCAGCCATAAAAAGGATAAAATAATGCCATTTGCAGCAACATGGGCGAATCTAGAGAAAGTTATGCTGAGTGATGTAAAAGACAAACATCATATGATAACACTGAAGTGTGGAATCTTAAAAAAAAGATTCAAATGAACTAATTTACAAAACAGAAATAGCATTGCAGATATATAAAACAAACTTATGATTACTGGAGCGAGAGAGAGTGGGTTGGGAAAATAGGGTTGGAGGGGGAGGGATAAATTGGGAGACTGGGATTGAAAAACACACACCCTTGTACATAAAATAGATAACTAATAAGGACCTACTGTACAGCACAGGAAATTCTTCTCAATACTTTATAATGACCTACATGAGAAAAAAATTGTAAAGACTGGATATGTGTATTGGGTTGGCCAAAAAGTTCATTTGAATTTTTCCATGAGATGTTACAGACGAACAAATACTTTGACCCCCCCCAACGTACATATAACTGACACTTTGCTGTACAGCAGAAACAAATGCAACAGTGTGAATCAACCATAATAAATTAAGAAAAAGACAAGCACACAGCTTTTGAAATCAAAATACTGCTCCAAGGGGGAAACTGTAACGTGACAAGACAAAGGGAGAAGAAAAAAGATGTCCTGGAGGTGTTGCTTTTTAATGTGATGGCCAAATTTAAACACACACATACAAACACACACACTGTCATCAAACTGAATTGACACCACACAAGACAAAACTGAAAAGTGGCATTACATGGAGAAGAGAAAGAGGCAAAAATAAGAAGACACACGCTGACGTATATGGTGAGAGGCTAAAAAGACAAAGTATGGATTCAAGCTCAGAACAACACAGAAGAGAACATAGCCATTTGCCGAGTGTCTGCCATGTACCTGTTCCTCCGAGAGATTGTTTTCTGCTATTGTTTAAAAACTCAATACATGACAGAATTTAAGAGAAGAAAATATTTAAAACGCAAACAGCAAGTACTCCTTTAAGAATTTGCCTGTCATACTTTTCGGTTGCATTGCTAATGTGGACACATGATTTATTAATGTAGCACAGGGCGAAACTCGTTACATACTTTTGTATGACTAATTCTCAGTACAATCCTGTGAGATAGGTATTATTTTTCCTAAGTTTTAGATGAGGAAATGGGCTTACAGAAATTAAGAAAATACAGCAAGTAGCAGTGTCTTAACTCAGGCTGCTATGACGGATCACTATAGACTGGATGAATTAAACCAAGATTTATTTCTTACAGTTCCGTGAGACCTTGGGAAGTCCAAGATCAAGGAGCTGGTAGATCCTGGGTATGGTGAGGACACACTTCCTGGTTTGCAGATGGTTGTCTTATCTTTGTATTCCAGGCAGGGAGGGAGAGAAAAAAAGCAAGGTCTTTTCTTACAAAGAAACTAGCACCATTCAGGAAGCCTCCACCATTGTGATTTAATTACCTCCATTTCCCAATCCTTTCACAGCGTCATCTTTTAAGACTTGAAATATCTCAGCTGGAATTCCATCACCTTCACTAGCTTTGTTCTTACTGATGCTTTCTAAGGCCCACTTGACTTCACATTCCAAGATGTCTGGCTCTAGATAGAGTGATCACACCATCATGGTTATCTGGGTCATGATCCTTTTTGTATAGTTCTTCTGTGTATTTTTGCCACCTCTTCTTAATATCTTCTGTTTCTTTTAGGTTCGTACCATTTCTGTCCTTTATTGTGCCTATCTTTGCATGAAATGTACCCTTGATACCTTTGATATCTCTAATTTTCTTGAAGAAATANTAGAGTGATCACACCATCATGGTTATCTGGGTCATGATCCTTTTTGTATAGTTCTTCTGTGTATTTTTGCCACCTCTTCTTAATATCTTCTGTTTCTTTTAGGTTCGTACCATTTCTGTCCTTTATTGTGCCTATCTTTGCATGAAATGTACCCTTGATACCTTTGATATCTCTAATTTTCTTGAAGAAATATTTAGTTTTCCTCTATTTCTTTGAATTGATCACTTAGGAAGTTTTTCTCTCCTTGCTATTCTTTGCAACTCTGCATTCACATGGGTATACCTTCCCCTTTATCCTTTGCCTTTTGCTTCTCTTCTTTTCTCAGCTACTTGTAAGACCACCTCAGACAACCATTTTGCCTTTTTGCATTTCTTTTTCTTGGGAATAGTTTCAATCACTACCTCCTGTACAATGTCATGAACCTCCGTCCATAGTTCTTCAGGCACTCTATCAGATCTAATCACTTGATTCTATTTGTCACTTACACTGTATAATTGTAAGGGATTTGATTCACATCATACCTGAATGGTCTAGAGGTTTTCTCAATTTTTTTTGATTTAAGTCTGAATTTTGCAATACAGAGTTCATGATCTGAACCACCTAGAGCCAGACATCCTGGAATTCATAGTCAAGTGACCCTTAGGAAGCATCACTATGAACAAAGCTAGTGGAGGTGATGGAATTCCAGCTGAGCTATTTCAAATCNATGATTGAAGTGACTTAGCAGCAGCAGCAGCAGTCAAAACTATGATTCTTCCAATAATCATGTATGGATGTGAGAACTGGACCGTAAAAAAGTCTGAGCACCAAAGAATTGATGCTTTTGAACTGTGGTGTTGGAGAAGACTCTTGAGAGTCACTTGGAGTGCAAGAAGATCAAACCAGTCAATGCTAATGGTAATCAGACCTTAATAGTCATTGGAAGGGCTGATGCTGAAGCTGAAACTCCAGTACTTTGGGCACCTGATGTGACAAACTGAATCATTTGAAAAGACCCCGATGCTGGGAAAGATTGAACCCCGGAAGAGAAGGGAATGACAGAGGACTAGATGGTTGGATGGCATCACNAAGACTCTTGAGAGTCACTTGGAGTGCAAGAAGATCAAACCAGTCAATGCTAATGGTAATCAGACCTTAATAGTCATTGGAAGGGCTGATGCTGAAGCTGAAACTCCAGTACTTTGGGCACCTGATGTGACAAACTGAATCATTTGAAAAGACCCCGATGCTGGGAAAGATTGAACCCCGGAAGAGAAGGGAATGACAGAGGACTAGATGGTTGGATGGCATCACTGATTCGATGGACATGAGCTTGAACAAGCTCCAGGAATTGGTGATGGAAAGGGAAGCCTGGAGTGCTGCCCTCCATGGGGTCGCAAAGAGTTGGACACAACGGAGCGACTAAACTGAACTGATTTCTTGATACAGTTGGGGCTTCCCTGATCACTCAGACAGTAAAGAATCTGCCTGCAATGCAGGAGGCAAGAGTTCGATCCCTGGGTTGGGAAGATTTCCTAAAAAAGGAAATGGCAACCCACTCTAGTATTCTTGGAAATCCGACGAATGGAGGAGGCTGGCAGTTCATGGGGTAGCAAAAAAAAAAAAAAAATCAGATATGACTTTAAAGACTTTAAACAACAGCAACCAGATACCATTATCTTTGAGATTGATCTTCACCATATGAATTGAGGGTGGGGACACAATATTCAGCCACAGCGGACAGAAATAATGACCAAGTATATTACAAAAAACTGCTGCTGCTGCTGCTGCTGCTGCTGCTAAGTTGCTTCAGTCATGTCTGACTCTGTGCGACCCCATAGACGGTAGCCCACCAGGCTCCCCCGTCCTTGGGATTCTCCAGGCAAGAACACCAGAGTGAGTTGCCATTTCCCTCTACAATGCATGAAAGTGAAAAGTTAAAGTGAAGTCGCTCAGTCATGTCCAACTCTTAGCGACCACATGGACTGCAGCCCACCAGGCTCCTCCATCCATGGGATTTTCCAGGCAAGAGTACTGGAATGGGGTGCCATTGCCTTCTCTGATGTTACAAAAGGAAACTTTCCTTACTGGAAAAAGACCTAAGACAAGACAGTGAGATATATTAATAATGAGAAATCATGAACAATATTCGTTACCTAGACATATCGTATTTTCAAGACAATGAAATTGTTCCAACAATTGGTGAAAAGTGAATAAACAATTGTTACTTGCCAAAGAATACAAATCAGCCTTTTGTAAAGCTGATAGGAAATGAAAAGACCGCTGAGGAGGGTGAGGAGCAATGATGTGAGTCCCTAAATCTGTACCTACTTGAAGTTTTGTTCATTTGCAATGGAAAATAATTATAATTTACCATACTCAAAGCATCTGAAAAGTGATTTACATACACAGTTTTCCTCCATATATGGGAGGCATTGTTCCAGGACCTATGACCTATGACCTATGCTCAAGCCCCATAGCTGGTCCTACAGATCCATGGTTCCACGTTCACAGATTCAATCAACCAAGAATCACATACTACTATATATTTTTTTAATTCATATATGAGTGAACACATGAAGTTCAAATCCATGATATTCAAGGGTGAACTGTATTAACTTTTTTCACCATGACAACAACTCCTTGAGGAAGAAACTGTTCTCTCTATTTCACAAGTGAGGAAACTGAGGTACACATAAGTAACTGACTTATCCAAGCTCACACAGCAGTGGAATCATAATTCTATTAAGGCAATCTGATTTCTGAGACCTTGCTCTTCACCAATACCCTGAGAGTAAATCAGCAGGAAAAATAAATGTGATAATTCACACCCAAATATAAATATATATATTAATATAACAAAGAAGCCAGAAAGAAACATTGAAATTAGAATGTTCAGAATGCTAGAAAAAAATAAAAGAAGGAATAGCATGCTTGAAAAAAGTATTGGTTGTTTTAGGAGGAAAAAGAATAGACAGAATTGAAAAGGAGCAAGTATAAACTCTAAACAGAGAAATTTTACTCAGTCACTAAATTTTAAAAAATATATCAATAGAAAAGTACAATGGTATACTTAGACAAAATTTGGCAATTTTAATTTGAAGTTAAATTTAAATCTTGAATCTACAGCAGGAGGAATAAATTAGGATTGGAATTATCATATACATACAACTATGTACAAAATAAATAGACAACAAGGTCCTACTGCACAGCACAGGCAACTATATTCAATACTTTGTAATAACCTGTAATGGAAAAGAATCTGAGTCAGTTTGCTGCACACCGGAAACTGTCACAACATTGTAAACCAACTATACTTCAAAAAAGAAAGACTCTAGCTCTGAGGAAATCTCCCAGAATGCCACCAAAAATCTACTAGAGCTCATCAATAAATTGGATAACGTTTCAGGATGCGAAACTAATATGCAGAAATGTATTGCTTTTCTATACCATAACAACAGTATCAAGAAAGAGAAATTAAGAGTTCCACTTACCAACACAGCAAAACATAAGAAGCAAAGGTGAGAAAAATTCATAAAATGATTCTCTCAACACTGTGTTAGGAGTGAATTTAACGAAGGAGGTAAAGACTTGTACTTGGAAAATAAAGTTAGTTCTCAAAGTGAAGTCACTCAGTTGTGTCTGATTCTTTGCGACCCAGTGGACTGTAGCCTACCAGGCTCCTCCCTCCATGGGATTCTCCAGGCAAAAATACTGGAGTGGGTTGCCATTTCCTTCCCCAGGGGATCTTCCCAACCCAGAATCGAACCCAGGTCTCCCACACTGCAGGCAGATGCTTTACCCTCTGAGCCACCAGGGGAAAATGTACAAATTAAAAACAAAGAAAGAATAAGAAAATAGATGGTTCTTTGAAACTAACCAATTAATTGGATAAACTTTCAGAATATTAGGCAAATATGACAAAACTAGAGCTTAAGATGCAGAGACAAAAGACTAAATTACAAAGAATATCAATTATATATACATTTTTTAATTCATATGAAACCCTGAGGAACTAAAAACACTGTTTGTTCACAATAAAAACTCAACTTGGAAGAGAGGGCCTAAATGGAATATAAGCAAAGACAAAATTAGACACTACCCCTAAACATGCAAATCATAGTTAAAAACTCTGGAATTCCCTGGTGGTCCAGTGGTCAGGGCTCCATGCTTCCACTACCTAGCCTCAGGCTCAATCCCTGATCAGGAGTCTGAGATCCCACAAGCTGTGCAGCACGCCAAAAAAAAAAAAAAAAAAAAACCTAGAAAAACCAAAACAAGAGAGAGAGAATGAACTTATTTTGATTCCTGGTAAAGTACTTATCTGAGTTTTATAGTACTCTTCAATTTAAAATCCTTTCAGATTTACATGGTGCAGTAAGAAAAAAATTTATATATATATATATGTATACTATGAAAGTCTGTATATATATGTATACTATGAGAATATGTATTATATAAACATAATATTGCATGTCAATTGTATTTCAATAAGATACATAACAAAACATTTAAAAAGAAATAATAATAACAAACTCTAAGCTTGAATGATTTAATTGGAAAAGTATTTCACATATTTAGAAAGATTACCTCTCATATTGTGTGAGCTATTCCAGCAATACACTCTTTGTTCTAAAACTATTATTTTTTAATTCATCAAACTTCATAGATTAGAATGAGACCTGGATGCCCTCTCAACTTGTGAGGAAACTCTTTCAAAGTGAAACAGAAGCCATGCCCAGGAACCAGGCTAGAAGACACCCCTCCTTTCCCAAGAAGATTTAGGAAAACCAAACAGATTTTCTCTGCTCCAGCTTCAATTTTGCTTTGTCCCTGAAAGGTCTGTTCCAGTATGATCCCTTTGCTCCACACCCATCAGTACTGCCAGGCCAGCCCAACTCTGAGAACATGTGGACAATCTTTGTTTATACTAACTCTGTCCTCACAAGTGGGAGATAATGGACATTTTACCAGAATGATTATTCAAAACAAAAATCTAGGCTTCTGGTTTAAATGAAAAAACAAATTCACATTTATCTCTGCTCCATCTTGAAAATACATCCAAGCCCAATAAAAAGTACAGAATGAGAAAAAGTGCATAAACTGGTCATTTAGAAAAGGGGACATCAGCAGATCAAATATACTGTTCTTTCAGCATTTCTTCCATTTTCTCTGTATCACAGAATAACACAAGCTCATTGTAACTAGCAGAACAAAATGAGACAATCAGCACCCTTCCTCCTCTTTCAATCTTTCTTATAAACTTAAAGCCACCAATATCAACCTGTTGGATAGAATCCTTTCAGGATTATGTACCTTGTAAGTATAATCTTTTAGGTATAAACTTGATCCTATCTTATGGTCAAGGAAGATAAATATAGACCATCCATATGCATATAGAAGAATTCAGAATGAACGTCATGGGGTCTTTGATTTTTACAGAAATATTTATGATAATACTGGGCAACTTGCTTATTTTACTAAACAATGCATTCTGGGCATCCCTTCAGGACTATGGTATCTAACTCAGTCTTTTAGATAACTGCATAATATTCTACATGATCAGTATTAGCATAATTTGTGCAAGCATAGTCAAAGCTGTGATTTTTCCAGTAGTCATATACAGATGTGAGAGCTGGACCATAAATGCTGAGTGCTAAAGAACTGATGCTTTTGAATTGTGGTGCTGGAGAAGACTCTTGAGAGTCCTGTAGACTGCAAGGAGATCAAACCAGTCAATCTTAGAAGAAATCAACCCTGAATAGTCATTGGTAGGACTGATGATGACGCTGAAGCTTCAATGCTTTGGCCACCTGATGAGAAGAGACGACTCATTAGGAAAGAGTTGTCTTTTCCCACCTGATGCTGGGAAAGATTGAAGGCAAGAGGAGAAGAGGGTGGCAGAAGATGAGATAGTTAGCATCACCAACTCAATGCACATGAATGTGAGCAAACTCCAGGAGACAGTGAAGGACAGGGAAACCTGGAGAGCTGCTGTCCATGGGGCTGCAAAGACTCAGACCCGACTTAGTGACTGAACAATAGCAACAACACACTACTGATGGTTGTTCATTTCCAGTACTTTGCTTCTGAAAACAATGCTGTAATGAACCTTCTTAAACATGATGCTTCTATTTTTATAGAAGAGTATCAAAGTAAGGTTGCAAAATTTAAAAAACACAGGATCCCTCTATTTTACTTCTTAAAAGTGTACATGAATCTATGGTTATCTCAAAATAAACAGTTTAATTTAAAAAATAAAAATTAAAATCATCAAAATTAAAAAAATGTGATTTTTAAAAGCTATTACCAAATTACTTTATAACAATACAGCAATTCACGTGCTGAGCAGCTACATATGAAAATGTCAGTTTCTTGTTAACCTTACCAACACTTTTATTTTTGACAATCTAAAGAGTGAAAAATACGATCTCTGTTACTGCATACATCTGTCTTTCTCTGAACACTAGTGAAATGGGCATTATTTAATATGAATATGATCTGCTTAGATTTTTCTTCTTTGATTTTTCACATCTACCCATTTTTGTGAGTTTATGGGCTTTCCTGATCAATTTGTAAAACTCTAATGATTGTAAATGGCTCAGCAAGTAAAGAATTCACCTGCAATGTAGGAGATAGGAGATGCGGGTTCAATCCTTGGGTTGGGAAGATCCCTTGGAGGAGGAAAATGGTCAACCAATCCAGTATGCCTGCCTGAAAAATCCCATGGACAGAGGAGCCTGGCAGGCTACAGTCTAAAGTGTCACAAAGAGTCAGACACGACTGAGAAATGAAGTACAAGGTTTGTAGTGGTGTTAACTTCTCCCACTCAAGAGGCTGGGAAATCTTTCACCTATTATCTATTTTTTAAACACACTCATATGTAAACTATATGCTATAAGTATTATATACTTATATATGTTAAGTATAGATAAGGGCTATATATTTGGGCTTCCCTGGTGGCTCAGACTGCAATGCAGGAGACCCTGGTTAGATCCATGATTCGAGAAAATTGGAGAGGTAATAGCAACCCTCTCCAATATTCTTGCCTGGGAAATCCCAAGGACAGAGGAGCCTGGTGGGTTATAGATGGGGTCGCAAAGCATCAGACATGCCTAAGTGCCTAACACTTTCACTTTCACTGTATGTTTATATGACATAACATATATTACACTGTGTGTATTCTTAATGTATACTGTCACCATATAATAGTTATTACATATATTTCCCATTATACATTGTGCTTAGAAATATATTCTATTGTTTTTATTTCTGAAGTTTTCTTTCTTTGAGTAATTTCCCCCACCTTTTCTAAGCATCTTCTTGATTTCTTTCTGATATAGTTAATCTATAGACTAAAGGTATGAATATAGGGTAAAGAGCTTAGGTTTGCTTCAATATTGCCTGTATGTCAGAATCATTTCATAAGTGAACATTCTTTATCCACTGAAATAAAATACCATGTTAACTTCTCATATTTACTTGGGTCTATTTCCAAATGTTGTTAATTCTGCTCCACTGATTCATTTCCTTATATCTGAGTCAAGACCACATTGTTTCATTTACAGATGACTTTTTTTTTTAAGTCCTACTATCTGGGAAGATATCCTTTATTGCAATTTTCCTAGCCACTTTTAGACATTGATTTATCCATGAAAGCTTTAAAAACATCTATTTGATGCCATTCCTTCTTCTAGTTTTCTTCATAGATCCCCCCATATCTTTCTTGTTGAAATGACTCCTATATAATTAAATTTTTATTGCTACTAAGAAGATAATTTCCCCTCATTTCTAATTGGCTATCACTATTATAGAAAAAATAATTTTATGTATATGTACTTCATTTAGTAATGTGCAAGGTTTAGAGTTTTTTTAATTGAGATATAATTCACATAGCATAACATTTACCATTTTGAAATGTACGAACAATGCAATGGTTTTTAGTATTTCCACTACACTTTACAACCACCAACACTAATTCTGGAACATTCCCATCACCCCAAAAAGAAATTTCATACCTATTAGCAATCAGGAAAACTCCATCTCCCTTGACTGTTAATATAGCTCAAATCTTAATGAATTTGCCTATTCTGCACATTTTATAGAAAGGGGCTCATAATAAATGGCCTTTTGTGATTTGATTCTTGGCATGATATTTTAAAGGTTCATTTGTGTACATAACAGCATACTTCGATCTTTTTTTACATTGCATACTATTTCAGTCATATAGCCATACAGGCATAGCGAGTACCAGTGTAGAACTGAAAGATCCAGTGGACAAGTTAGTCACAATACAGAGCAAAATTCAGAGACTAACAAGCCTAACTCAGTTTGTCAATCTCGTATTACTACTGCTTGTAAAACTGAAGCATCTGTGACTAAGACGCACAACCTCACAGAAGATTCTTGAGGTATATCCCAGTTTCAGCCCACAATTTTACTCAAACATTATAGTTTTAAAATCCATTAATTTTATGCAAAATGATAAAAATGAACACTGATATATGAGCTAGTAGTTTGTTGGTGGTTGTTTGTGTGTGAATGTGTGTGTGTGTGTGTGTGTGTGTGTGTGTGTGTGTGAATGTTGCCCTCTTAGTTGGGATTCCTCCTGTTTGGGGAAATGACAGCTGCCTTCCCCCAAAGACTGTTTTTGGACAAACAGGACTTTCTGCCATTTCTTTATTATTTGTCATACAAAGGCAATGCTTTGGTATCTTTTGCAATTGAATTTCTAAGGCTGAATTTTCTGTAAAGCAAATGTCTGACTCAAAGGAATGAATAGTTTCATTCTATAAGCAGTGTTAAACCACTATTTTCAAGAGCTCTGATCAGCAGAAAGGCAGAAGCTTGGAGGTAAGGCTAATGAGATAACCTATGAATGCTTGTGGCAAACCACAATGACAGATTATGGTGGAAAATAGCTTTAGGAGTTGGGGCAGTAGCTGCAGCAGTGACTCCTGGGAGTCAGTCTTTTTGCTACGTCAAAATGCATCCCACATCTCTCTGGAGAGACTGCGAGGCAACTGGACAGAAACAGATGACAACCAAGGGAAGAAAACAGAGACACTGAAACCTATCAGTCCTACCATGAGGCAGAAATAAACAAGGTACCCAGGACTGAGTCTCACCAGTGGCTCTGAGATGTCTGGCAATTCAGGTGAAAAGTAAAGCATGGCGAATTATGTGGTTCTTCTTATTAGAAAGGAGCAAGCACACCTACGTTTTCCTTGGTTCTTCACTATAATCTAAGTCTCTCAAGTGATTCCTTATACAGGAGACATGAACAGTAAGCATATCAACATGCAGAAATAAGTCATTTAAAGCGGTGCTTCTCAAGAGCTGGAATCATCGTCTTCCACCAAAGCTCTGAAGATTCTTTTAGTCTTGATTAAAAAAAAATAAATAAATTTGCAACAGCTCTTTTCCTTCGTGGTTTGGAAACCAGGCTGTTTTTTGGTTGAAAAGTGCCCCTCCCCTGCCAAATTCATAAATGGAAATGATGATCCTCTGGACTTCATAACATGACTTTATTACAGAGTTAATCAAGCTAAGATAAGGTCATTAGTGTGGGCCTTAATCGAATATGACAGTGTCTTGAGAAGAAGGAGAACTTGGACATAGCCCATACACGGAGAATGCCACGTGAAGAGGAAGCCGGAGACCAGGGTGACGCTCTTATAAACCGAAGGGCACGCGCATGCTCAGTCGCTCAGTTATGCTCGACTCTTTGCGACCTCGTGGACTGTGGCCCACCAGGCTCCTCTGTCCATAAGAATTCCCAGGCCAGAATACTGGAGCAGATTGCCATTACCTCCTCCAGGGGATCTTCCCGACTCAGAGATCTAACCTGAGTCTCCTGCATTGGCAGGCCGATTCTTTACCACTGGGCCACCTATGAAACTCCATAAGCCGAGGAATGGATGCCAAAGATTGCAGACAAGCCACTAGAAGAGAGCAGATCCTCTCTGATACCCCTCAGGAGGAACCAAGCCTGTGGACACCTTTAGACTTCCCAACATCCAGACCTGTTAGGTGATACATTTCTGTTGTTTAAGCTGGTTGTGGTACTTTGTTCAGGCAGCCCTAGAAAACTAATATATATGTCCTTATATTTTTTAGGTCAGGAGATCCTCCAATTCAACTTCTGGTGGTGAACATTTCTGATTAGGGTCTAAATAGACAATTTTAGTGACTTAATTGATAATAAAATCACCGAGAGAAGAATGCAGTCTGGAGAATTCCAAGAACAGTCCATGATTGGGAACATTTTCTCAGTACCCAGCTCCCCCAGCAACGATGTGGTCACATCAGGCCTCATTCTCCCATAAAAAGTTCCCATTTCGACAATAAAAAGTTCACATGTTTTCTTTGGTCTTGTCCTACTTTATACTGGTTCCCCTTTATGACAAGAGGCCAGAGACCAGAAAGAACTGGCCCAGGACCAAATGTAAATAAAACTCAAAATCTCTGTCGCTTACCTGATCCCTAATTAGGAGTGGCGAAGCTCTGCACCCTAGCCTTTGCCAGCACAGGTAACAGGGCTGCATAGTCCCAGCAACTCTTTTTATGATTTGGCTGAATTTTGCCAAGTCTTTGCTTGGTGTCACATTTATGAGCTGACTTAAGAATCTTTTGTGCAAACGTTTTGAAGGCTTACTTTATGGACCTGCTCCAGAACTAGATTCCTGGGGCCCGCCACACAGTCTTTTAAGGAGGCCAAAAGGTAAGCTTTGTCTTCTGGTTATTTTCTCCCATCTTCTCTCCTGCCTCTCCTCTTCCTGCTGAGATGTCTTTTTTCCTCCAGGGGTTTCTGGTCTTCTAACACACAAGTCAGTGATTTATAAACCGGCAAAAAACAATCTTGAGTACCTATCATTGCCCTGCACTGTTTGGGGGCATGGACATGATTTCCATGGGAAGGCTTACAGTTTTAGAACATCTATGCCTATAAATGCTTCTCTGTGTGTGTGTGTTTAAGCGAGAACTCCTTCACTGACCACATATTTATAGAATCAAAATATCTTAGCATTGCAAGCAACCTTCTAAATATCCAATACAACTTTATTCCACCAGTCTCTGCCTCAATGAAAATTTAATTTTGCCAGCCAGTCATAGAGTCCTGATAGAGTTTCCCAGGTGGCTCAGCAATAAGAATCTTTCTACAGTGCAAGAAAAGCAGGAGACACCGGTTCAATCTGGGTTGGGACGATCCCCAGGAGGAAATGAAAGATCCCTTGGAAGAGGAAATCCCACTCCAGTATTCTTGCCTGGGAAACCTATGGACAGAGGCACCTGGTGGGCTAGAGTTCATGGGGTCATAAAGATTCAAACACGACCAAGAACGCATCCGCAGATAGTCCTGGTTGAATTCTTCTCCCTGAAAACTGAGCTCAGACTTTTGCGTAGCCTACAAATTCCACAGGGTTCTCACTGTTGGCATTTCTTTAACGTTCAAGATAAACTTCTTTTTTGGCTCCCTCCACTGTATCTCCTCTCCTAGATGCTCTCATTCACATGGGCACACATTTATAACAATGTTAAAGAGACGGCCAGTAGAAATTCAAATATAAAACACTTCATAATTCTTAGTCATTTAGACAGAAGACACTCCTGATTCTTTTGTCAGATACGCCAGCCACCTTGGTCCAAGTACCCTCAGATATCCGTAGAATTTGTGGCAGGATGCCATCTTCTTCTTTGCAGGTTATTATGAAATCCTCTGGCACAGAACTGAGCTCAGCTGGGCAGCTCCTACCCAGTCATGTGGCAGTGAGTGAATGGCAGAGTCAGAGGAAACAAGAAATCTGTCATCTTTGTGGTACAAACTATAAACAGGACCTGCAGATCCCAGAAGTCCTAGATACAGGGTCCACTTGTGAAACTTTGGAAGACCCAAGTCAAAAATCGCAGGCATGCAGGCATGCCACACAGGAAGAGGGAAAACCTAGTAAAGAAGGCTGAAGCCCGTGTCAACCCCAGGAGTGACATGGGAAGAGGGGCCTACAGAGGCCAACTTTTTGGTATGTCATGGGCATTTCTGCTTCCTGTTTTGATTTATTGACCCTAAATATTATTATCTCCCATTTTCAGCTAGTTAAATGTACGTTCTCATAACATTCTGAGAGTTCCTGCTAAGAGGTGCTTGTTCCTTAAACATGTTGGATGTGGCAAGGATGGTTGAGAGAGGAGCTGTGGGCAGGACTAAGACAGCAACGGTAGTGCTTTTCAATCCCAGCTGCAGAGAAATTGCAGAGAAGACAATGGCAACCCACTTCAGTACTCTTGCCTGGCAAATCCCATGGTCAGAGGAGCCTGGTAGGCTGCAGTCCATGGGGTCACTAGGAGTCAGACACAACTGAGTGACCTCACTTTTACTTTTCACTTTCATGCATTGGAGAAGGAAATGGCAACCCACTCCAGTATTCTTGCCTGGAGAATCCCAGGGACAGCGGAGCCTGGTGGGCTGCCGTTTATGGGGTTGTATAGTCAGACATGACTGAAGTGACTTAGCAGCAGCAGCAGCAGCAGAAGAGGGATTGTGAGAAAGGTCGGCTGAACCAGGGAGAGGCTCCAGAGACTTCAGCCCAGTCTGAGGATGCTTTGCAGAACACTGCTGTCCACAGAAGAGTCGTTTGGCATACTCCCATCACTTTGCAAAGTGTTTCATTGCCCCCTTGAACTTCAACAGAATTTTTTCTTTGAAAAACTTGGAAGACAATGATATTGGGAGGTCCTAAACTTTTTGATAGATGAGAGAATTGAAATGTTAGACTACTTCTTCCAAGCTATGTGGGGTGTTAATAGTGGAGGGAAGAATTTAACTCCTGTTTCTGTGATCTTTCTGTTTTTGCTTATACAGGTGAATAAGAGGAGGTAGTTTGATCTCCTGAATTGTCCTGGCAGCCGTCCCGTTTTCCACATTTGCTCAGTACCATGCGGCCCTGACCAAAGGGACCACATGCAGGACCACGTGACCTGCCAAGTCTTGTCCGAGGTGACTCAGTCTCCCCAGGTTCCCCACAGGCCTTTTGAAAGACTTAACCAAAGTTCCATTTATCAAATAATTTGGTCAATATATTTTTGTATTTTCTTCATAAGAGTGAAAATATTGATAGATCTTAGATGTTAGAGAATTACGTCATGTATTCATGCAAGGGTAAAGGCAGTGTCCTTTAACAATAAATAAAAGTTGAATCCTCCTGTTCTATTTATATGAGTAAATTATTTAACCACACAGGTTACATTACCAGTTGAGAATGCCTCCCCCTGACTAAATATATATTAGTACACATTGGCATCAGTCTCCATCAACACAATATTAACCATTATGGGAACATTACAACATCATCCCACTCACAAACGTGACACAGAGCAGAGTGTCCCAGACACCTCAGTGCACAGGGCCCTTAAGTCAGAATGGAAAGTTAAAAACACCTTCTGCAGGCAGCCACTGGCATGACTTCATATTTACATTAGTTTTGCTAATCTAGTCAAGTGAACTTTTTCCCTAAGAAAATGTAATCGGAATATTTTATTTGAAAATTTTATGCAGTCAGCAGCTGTCTAAAGTCTTAATTCCTGTTTTCAGGAGGGTAAGTGGCAAATGCAACCAGGAAGAAAAAAAATAGCAGTTTCCCAAGTGCTAGTGAGGGCGGCAGGCAGTGGAAAATCCGTGCAAAGTCTTTCCAGGAAAACGTTCCTACAGGTCACTGTATAAGTACTTAAAGAGTGGTGTAAAAAAAATAGATCCACACGTTTCTTAATGAGATTGAGTAAAGGAGCTGGAAAAGCCCCCCAGAAATCAGGAAACCGAGGCAGAGAGAGGGAAAGCAGCTTGAGAAAGTTACACAGTGGGGGCGTGATGCCATTCAAGGAGCCAGGCCCTGCATCCACTGTCACTCACTCCCCACCTTGTGCTCTCCCTGGGGGCCACTGCATTTGTGCAGGGATGCGGAGAGCTCCAGGACGCCCCTGCTATGGTTCCACCTGCAGAGATTCATCACAAGCCAAGCCAAATGACATCCTGCTGTGGCCTGTATTTCCTCTCACTGATACCTGTCTAATCCATTACAAAAGCAACCATAGGGCCATGTCGCCATTTCTGCATTTTTCCATCATAGACATTCATGTAGAAGAATAGTGTGAATTTACATTCTCCATGATTTAAAGAAGAAAAGCCAGTGTGATCGAAAGAGAAAGTTTGGGGGATGGCTTCTTTTTATTCAACCAGAGCTTGGAAAAAACTGCCCAATCCTTGAGCCTCTAAAACCATGACAATGACATTTTCCTGATAATTTTTATAAGAACAAGATGGGATACTGTACAGAATGTTTATCCTGAAAGAGTTAGTAAATCGAAGCCAGCAGTATATACAGCAGTATAGCCACCGGTACATAAGCAGGCTATGACAGCATGCAAAAATTCCTTTCATTGCCATGTCTTGATGTAACATGTACTTTGAGTCAGAAGAAGGGATGGCCTCAGGAGTAGATGTAGGACTTAAAGTGAATAAAAAAGTCGTGGAAGTGCTGTGTCCTCAGTGGGCTGCCATGCCTGCTCCTCTGTCTTTGTTCACCTGGGTGCAGACTCTAGCAGAGCTTGTACAGGAGAGGAGATAAGCCACTGCATCCAGGATGTTACCTTCCTGCTCCCTGGTTTCCTCCTTTTAAAAAACATGTTTAAGACCAACACTTGCCTCCAGAACAATTTTGTGGATTAAGTGGAATCATGTATGTAAGAGTTCTCCAAATATAAAGTAGTGCTTTTCTTAATGAATGAGATGTACCTGAAGTTGCTGAAAGGGCAATAAAAAGAGAATAATATTGAGGGAGATGACCCTAGAGAGAATGTATTGATAAAATGTTTCCAGAAAATTATTGAAACCAAATAGTTGGAAAAGTATGGCTGTGGAAGTTAGAAACTCAACTAGTTGGGGTGTATCTTCAAGACTAGTCCAGCTGCCTGTCTGGAGACCGTTGGAAGGGAACACAGAGGATGGTTTGTGATGGACTTCTCTGCCTCCCTTGGACAGAGCACCTGGAAGATACCAGCATTGGCAAGAACCTGCTTGGGGTGGCAGCATAAATCAGTGTTGGGAGACTACACGGAGAACTGGTGTGAAGGGTGGGAAGGCCCTGGTTTTCCCAGACCACATCCCTACAGCACCGGGCAGCCAGAGAGGAAGCCGTCAGGGACTCCCTCAGCACGCAGATCATGGTTTGATTTTGCAGGATAATTTTGTGTTTGTTTTAAGATGCAAGTGTATGTTAATCTGGGGCGGAGAGGAATAGGAGAAGTCTAATATTTGGGAGTGTTTTGCATTCTTCAGGAGATGGTCAGTCAGCTGCAACCACAAGAGGGTGCCCAGGAGAGGCACAGGAAAACCAAGTTTACAGGGTCCTAAAGAGACAGTCAGGGCATGCCCTGAGGTACCCACACAGTGGTGTGCCTCAAGGAGGGGGGGCTCAACCAAGCAGCTCTGAGAGCTGAGAGAGAGTGAGGGCCTGTGGACCAACCAGGGCCTTGATGGGAGTCAGGGTGGCACACGCCAGCAAAAAGCATGAGGGGATTCCATTGCTGTGTATGACTGTCACTAGTTCACAGTCAGGGGACCTTGTGGGAGTGACTGGAATTAACACAAGGGTGCACCTGGTCACTTGGGCAGGGTGCTCACAGTCTGTGGGGATATAGAAGCAGCAGGAACATAAGAAGTCTTAACATTTACAGTACATGGGGTTAGTTGTTTCATCAACATTTTGGTTCCAGCTGCAAGAGAAGTCTGCACATCCTCCACTGAAGCATTCAAATTAGAAGATAGAAGAAGTGAGCCTGAAAGTAAAAGTCACTCCCAGGTTAAACGGCATTGTGGGCAGATTATGGGAACATTGTCAAAAAAAATTGGAACCAAAAATATCCTTAGGAAATGTCTTTTCTCTTTATTTGGTCTAAGAGGCATTGAAACTGAGAATCTTTGTATATGAATTATAGTAATGATAAAGGTGACTTAGTTCACAATATGCATTTACATATACATGTGCATATACCCACCCCTCACACACACACAGGCACACACACACAGGCACACACACATACATAGCACACCTGAGCAATGAATCTTTTGTTTACTGATGAGTCCCCAAGGGACTGCTGCAGCACTTGGTGCAAAATTTGTACTCAGTAAATACTCAAAAACTCATGTAATAAGTTAAGAGATGAAAGAATGGAAGAAAGAGAGAGTGAGAGTTTTCAGAGAGGAGGAGGAAAAGACAGAGACACACACACCCAGAGACGCACAGAGAGAAATGTAAACCACTGACTCTAGAACTAAGAGTCAGAATGTGGAATGTAAGCCAAGATTCCCATTCAATGGGCCTTTAGTCTGACTCAAGAGGAAGCTCTTCAATTCTTTGGATAAAGGGAAATGTGTGCATATGAAAGGAGCAAGCTGGAGTCAGCCTGGCCTTAAACTAGCAAGTCCAAGTGAAATCAAAGCTCTATGAGCCAAAATGTTTACATCTTTGTGACGCATTTGATTTTCCTTAAAAAAAAAAAAAAAGCTTGTTTTTGAAAAACCTACACATAACAAATGTACCAAAAACTCTGGCCTTGGAGCTATGGAATGTTACATATGGTTTTAAGCAAGTCATTTTATGTCCCTCTGACACAATTTGGCCATCTGTTAAGTACAATAAAACCCACCACTCACACTCCTTACATGTATCCTTGGAAGTCTGAGAACCAAGGTAGTAGCTCTGAAGAAAACATGCATTGGAAGAAATCTGCAGAACAGTCCTTGGGCTGCAATTGTCCCGCACGTTACCGAGGGGCTTTCTCATCACAGACACAGTCCACATATGCCAGTGGCTGGGCTGAGTACACCTCTCCTCAGAGGAATACTTTAAGGAGATTAAAAAAAGCCACCTCCTGCTCATCATTAAATTGGGGACCCCATTTGTTAATCTCAAATGAGCTAAACACCATTTATCTACAGGAGCAGAAACCGTAGCTCGTTGGTAAAGTCAGAAGACCTGGGTTTAAGTCCAAGCTATATCATGTAGAAGTCATATATCCTGGTCAGGTCACTTGACCTCACTTCCCAACTAATCTGCCAAGCCCAGTGCCTGTTACATGAATGAGTGAGTGTGTGAAAGTGTTTCAGTCATGTCTGACTCTTTGCGATCCCATGGACTATATAGTCCTTGGAATTCTCCAGGCCAGAATACTGCAGTGGGTAGCCTTTCCCTTCTCCAAGGGATTGTCCCAACCCAGGGATCAAACCCAGGTCTCCCTCATTGCAGGCAGATTCTTTACCAGCTGAGCCACCAGGGAAGCCCAAGAACACCAGGGTGGTAGCCTATCCCTTCTTCAGTGGATTTTTCCAACCCAGGAATCAAACCGGGGTCTCCTGCATTGCAAGTGGATTCTTTACCAACTGAGCTATCAGAGATACTAGACTGCTAATGAATGAGAGCATGAAGGGTATCACGCAGATCAAACAAGTGAGTTCATGTGTGTATTCTCTGTAACGCTACATAAGCATGTGATTACTCTGATTACTAATAACAGATATCCCATAAGTCAACCTGTATCCTTGCAGACAGATCGATTGTTGAGGGCCATGAAGGCAGAGGTTGAAGTGTAACTTGGGGTGCAAGTTGGCTTTTCCTGTTATGCAGATCTGCCCAACTAGGAGTTCCGCTAACTGAAGCCAAAGGAATCTTTGTGTTGCGTGTGTGTGCACATGGCTGTCTCTGTGTGCATGAGATGTGTAGAAGAGAAATAAAAATGAGGTTATCAATGGGACAGTCAGGGTAGCACAACTTCTCCCGTTGCTCAAGTACATTAAAAAATGAAATTTTTCTTCTTCTTGCCTGCTTGGTTTTAACTTTCCCCCCAACCAACTCACTGGAGCCAAAAGCAAGGCAAGCATTTTCCACCTTGCTGCCTAATTGGCAGTCTCACAGTGGCCTCTTGCAGCCTCTCACAAGTTTGGCTACGATGACTAGCCTTTTTCACGCCAAGTAGCATTAGCGCTGTTAACACCAGGCACCGGTACAAGCAAAAAGTCTCCTTGTGGTTATGATGTGACTTCATTCTGCTGACATCTGAGCAAAGAAAACACTGAAGAAGTCTGGACAGTTTCTTTATGTGCAAACAGGAAGCAAAGTGAGAGCTATGGCGTGGTCTAGTTTAAGAAGCTGGTGAGTCGCTGGGGATGCATTGCTGATAGAATCTACAGGGACCGTAAGGATGCACACAAATGTAAATATCAACACAGCAATAGTGGGAGGGGTGTGTGGTCATGGTTGATAAGAGAAAGAGAAAGCCTGCAAAATAATGTACTCCTCAATACCTTCCGTACACGTGTATTGATTCACAGTCTCGATTTCCACTGCTTTCTCTAACGTCTTTTGTATATTACTCTTTTTTGTTTTCTTGCTAAGTCTAGTCCGACTCTTTTGCAACCCCATGACTGTAGTCCACCAGGCTCCTCTGTTCATGGAATTCTCCAGGCAAGAAGAGTGGAGTGGGTTGTCATTTCCTCTTCTAGGGGATCGTCCCGACCCAGGGATCAAATCCATGTCTCCTGCATTGGCAGGTGGATTCTTTACTGCTGAGCCACCAGTGAAGCCCAGTGTCTTTTATCATAGCCTAATACTTGGGCAATGTCTTTCGTCATAGTCTAATAAAAAAGCTGTCAGGTCAAGCTTTCATTGAAAATTATTGAATATGCATCCCTTTTGGAGAATGTGCTTGGGGACATGGCTGTTCTCCAGGTTTTGTCCACCATCACTTTTTAAAGATACCTGTCTGTGAACTTATGAGGGTTTTGAATCTATCATCTACAAATTAGGAAGGACAGGGACCAATTTCCTCTGTTGGTTTGGAGTTTCACATACAATTGACTCATATCCTGGTAACTGCCACAGAGACAGAAAATGCAACTGATCAGGAGAAGCAAGTCTATCTTTCTCCACGGAATCTAATGGAACCTCCCAGTTGGTGCAAGCTGTTCACCTGGATCCGTTCTACCTTCTAGGCAAATCTTTTCATGTGCTTTCCACTAACCAAGAGTAAGGTCTGAGGACACTCCTCTTTTTTGTTGCATTTTACCCTTTCTGACCTTTAAACAAAACAAAGTCCTGGAAACCATACTCTTCTAGCATAACTTTAGAGCTAATCCTCAGCAAAATGAGAAGTTTTCCATTATGGATCTTCTGTACTTACAGTTCCTATCTTGCCTCAAGAGGCGCCAGATTGCCCACACTTCTTTCTCTCCCCACATTAGTAAGCTCCTTTTATTCACACTCAGACAAGTTTCTCCATCTCAGCACTCTTGACATCTGGGGCTAGATGATTCTTGTTGTGGGAAGTTGCCCTTAACACTGTAAGATGCTTAGCAGCATCTCTGGCTTCAACCCATTAGATGCCAGTAGAACCTTCTCTTTCCAGTTATAGCAATTAAAAATATCTTTAGACTTAAACAAACATTACCTTGGAGCCACCATTGCCCCAGGTAAACACCTGTCCAACTGAAAGAAACTTCAGTAATGATTCATTTCTAAGGAACTGTCCATATGCTATATGAAAACTGGCTGAGTCCCTGGTCCCTGGTGCCTCAGAAGGTAAAGAATACCTGCAATGCGAGAGACCTGGATTGGATCCCTGGGTCAGATAGATTCGCTGGAGAAGGAAATGGCTACCCACTCCAGTATTCTTGCCTGGAGAATCCCATGGACAGAAGAGCCTGGCAGGTTACAGTCCATGGGATCTCAAAGAGTTGGACACAACTTCCTGACTAACATTTCCACTTTCGCTATGGAGATTGTCTAATAATGGTGGAATTACAAGCATTCACCAGCGTAATGATCTTCTCGGTGACCATAAAGTCACCTAATGAAGGTAGACCCTTCTTGAGCTTAAGATAGCCCATACAGTCATTAGCTGGTTTATCAGAATTATATAATGGAGACCTATAATAAAACAATCACAAGCTTTTGGCCCAAAGCAGTAGCAGTTTCAGGTGTAAAACCTCTTATTCATTGGACGTCTGGGCCAATGCACTCCCTTAAGATCCTGGAATAACTCTCAGCAAGGCAGAAGGGATGCTCCCCATCCCTCAAATGATGTATTTTCAAGCCCCAAATATACAGCTATAAAACCCAGCACTTAGGAGCCAGTATCTATGTGCACAGTCTCACACAATTTACAGCCGTAAGCAGAAGGTGATGTCATCAACGGAGACACAGATTCCACACCTCGTTTTCCCGTGGTAGGATTTACACTTTCTTGGAGAATGTTGAGCTGGCAAAGAGTGTCGAAAGTGAGCAACAAAGACCTGGGGCAGGCACAAACTATTCTATAAGAGTCAAGCCCTATTCCTGTGTGGTTTGTGATCCGCCAAGATGTGAGTGCTTCAGCACATTTTGTGCAATGTAAAATCATTTACCACGGGATGACTGAGAGTTGCTTTAAATAGAATGTGAGAAAATTACTGTTGCAGTAAGGAAGCTGGCTAATGAATGTTAGCTTGTGGCAGAGTCCTTTTGGGGATCTGGCAAAGTCGGGCAACTGGCTGAAACTTAACACTAGGTCTACAGACTGGGCTGGGTGGCTCCAACTGCAGCACATCAGGCAGGTAAGCAGAGCTTCTGAGCCTAAGATGTGTATAAGAGACAGAGGTAGACCCTTCTTGAGCTTAAGATAGCCCATACAGTCATTAGCTGGTTTATCAGAATTATATAATGGAGACCTATAATAAAACAATCACAAGCTTTTGGCCCAAAGCAGTAGCAGTTTCAGGTGTAAAACCTCTTATTCATTGGACGTCTGGGCCAATGCACTCCCTTAAGATCCTGGAATAACTNATAAATAATAGTAAGATTATTATCTATCATACAAAAAAAAAAAAAAAAAAAAAAAAAAAAAAAAAAAACCATCTCCTAATGAAAATGAGAAGGACATTACCAGAACTTTTAAGGAGAATTAAATTTATATATTTGACCAATTATTTGTTTTAATCAACCATTTATAATTCATTCATCTGAAGATTTTTAGTTTCCCAGTCTATTATATTTATACAGTGAATCACCTAATATTTATAATTGTTCCCCTCCTACTGATAAAATTTAAAATGTTAAATGATGTGTCCTAAATCTTCAGAGGTTATTCATTCCCAATATGTATTTTTTTAAAAAAAGGAGACAACAGAACCCACCACTTACTAATATCTGAAAAGACTGATTTTTTCCCCCCAGTTTGAATATTGCTCATGGAATCACAAAGCCAAACTTGAACGTGGCACTTAACAAATGCATTTGTTTGGCATTTGATGAAGTGATCCTCTTGCTGAAAAAAAAAAAAAAAAAGATTAACTTGTGGTGAGATATTTGCAAATCTATGGCTTTGGGATGAGTGCTAGGCAACTGAGGTAGGGGTGGTACATTCATTCTTTGCCATGTGAGCTACATATTAATCACAGTGTGGAGGGTAGACAAGATCCAAACGTGATGCCAAAGCCCAATACTTCTAACCAAGAAGGAGAGAAGCACATCACAGAAGGTGTAACATCTATGATACTGCTTGAATTAAAAAATAAAGCGTTAGGTCTGAGAGGAAATGGGCGGTTAACTAACTTGAGTCTTTGAAGCATGGCCATCAGACAGTCATGAATGTGCCCAGCACACAACACTGTGCTTCCAGCCCATTCCCTCTTCTCTTAGCAACCAAGGGACAGCCTTAATGAATGCAAATAGAAAAAGGTTTGGTCCATAAAACCCTCTCTCAAAATTTCAACAAGTCATGTATTTAGGACATTTTTTCTTTTAAAAAGTAATAACCAAAGTCATGAATTCTTAACCAGAGTCATGAGTTAGTCTGATCAGCTTTGTTCTGAGCCCTTCAAAGTTTCTTTGTTGCCCCAGCACATCCTTCATGTTTGTCCACAGCTGTGTCATTAATGCACGCTTTTCTCCATGAATAATCTCCTTCCAGTCTATCTTCTTGAGGGGTCCCCTTATCACATAAGACATATCCCTGTGACAACACCACTCCTGTTGGGCTGTGATCATCTATGGACATTTTATCTTTGACCCATAAGCTCTTCCAGGGTAGCACTGTACCTTACCCATCTCTGTGTCTGCAGGGCCAGGAACACAGTGAGCATCTATCTACACATTTCTGATGAAAGGATGAATGGGCACCGTTATCTCATGGACTACTTTCTGTCTGAAGTTGACAAGAATTACAGGAACACTGGTAAAATTTTTCCACCTATTAGGTCAGAGAATGATGAAAATACTTGGCTTTCCTCCTCTTGTGGAAAAATGAACATAATGAGAAGGAATTCAGTCAGGTAAGACATGTAGGATCTTGGAGCTGGACCTTATGTTCCCATCTCTTCAATTGTAGCTCAAGTTTTGTGTTTTTTTTTTTTAAGTTATTATTTTTGGTAATTTTCCAGGAACATGTTGAATCAGGAACCACATATCAGAGAAATGATTATCTAACAGGGGAGACAAAGTAAATACCTTCACAAGTTCACAAAAATGAAAACTGAAGGTAAATGCTGGACATTGTGCTTCTTGATTTAAAGTAGCCTATAGATATGACCCTTGAAACCATATTATCCTGACTATTTTATAGATGTCATGAGAATGTGTGTGCATGCCAAGTTGCTTCAGTTCTGTCCAAGTCTTTGTGACCCCAGGGACTGTAGCCCACCAGGTAACTCTGTCTGTGGGATTCTCCAGGCAAGAATACTGGAGTGGGTTGTCATGCCCTCCTCCAAGGGATCTTCCCAACTCAGGGATCGAACCCAAGTCTCTTATATCTCCTGCACTGACAGACAGGTTCTTTACCACGAGCACCACCTGGGAAGCCTGTCATGAGAGTAGTATTAATTATAGTGCTCTCTCTGAGGGAATCTCAGGAAGATAATTTTATATCAGCCATGCATTTGATTTTACTTTTCTTGAAGACACAGTAGATCACAGAAACATCAGTTTCTCTTCTGCTCTTGGCTTCTGAGAGGTTTGGAATCAATGAGCAGCTCACCTCCAGCAAGTATTTTGACTGATAACTTACACTTCTACTTTGGTCCCATTCCTGCCCAGACTTGTCTTTCTTCCCTAGTATTTCTTTTTGCTTCTTTACCTATTTCTAATAGATGTTATCTTTCTAGTTGGTGGCATTTTTTTTATAAACTGCCATACATATTTTAAAGAAATGTGGCAGAAATATTAAATATTTATAGAAAAACAGAAGCAATAATCAAAATGTTGTACAGTTTCTATGGCAGGGTCATTGACCAGTCAGAAAGGTGCCATCCATTAACAACAGAAATGCCAACCTGGTGCAGGCAAGTTTCATCACCTTTGCTGATAAATAAATTAAATAGCATAGGCTCAGGTAGAAGACACAGCACCTGATGTGATTCAGGGGGCCAGGAATAATAGCATAAATGAGGATAAGAAGTACTGAAACAGAAGTCAAAAAGATCAGAGGTGGAAAACTTGGTTCTGTCTCTTATTCACTCTCTGAGTTTCAGGATTTCTCATGCAAAAAAAAATGAAAGAATACTTGCCTCTTTCATGGGGCTGGTAGGAAAAAAAAAGTGAAGACATATGAGTTTTTTGCAAAAAATCCGTTACTGTATTGAGGTGGAAATGCCATACCCCAGGTGATCATTTGGGCCTTTCAGTGAACATTTTCAATGAGTCACATCATTTTCTTCCAGCTTTTTTCATAGCAGGGAAACATGGTCACACATTATAAATGTCTCTACGTTGGTCTCCTTGGACAATCTTACAGATTGCTACTGAAACTGGTAAGTTCCTCCATGGAGCAAAGTAGACAGACAGGGCTGCCAGGAGCTACCATCCTGTGCACAGAAGCCTCCTCTACAGCCGCCTTGGGATCAAGCCACATGGCCGCGGGAGCCGCCAGAAAGGAGGAAAGGGTGGGTGAGGCCAACACTCAAGCCAGGCATTTCAACTTCAGCCCTGAGCCGGTGAGGTCATTTTCCATGTGTTCTCTGTTTCCACTAGATTCAATGTCTCATAAATGTTGAACACACAAAATCTGAACCCGTATGATGAGCCATCCAGGCCAGGGCAATGGCGCTTGCCATCCTGGCAGGATCGTCTGGAGCTGGAGTTGTCATAGCCCAAGAATCAAGGCTGGCTTGAGATTGTACTCTGTCCTCTATGTCCATGAGCTGTTTGTTCTCAGGGAGGGTAGCTCCAGTCTCTGGAGCAGTCACTCTGTCACGCCTCTGGTGGCTCATACCCCATCTGGGCTACAGTCCCAGTTCTGACCTGGACTGTCTCTGTGCCTTTGGGCTTCAGTTGCCTGATATACCTGCTAGGAATAGTAAGAGTACCGAACTCAGAGAGGTGGCAAAGATTAACAAGATGATTCACTAAAACACTTAGTTGCTGCTCATTGAAGCTTCTGAGTAAAGTATAACTATCATTTGTACCCCCACATGAGAATAATACTGTTTCAAAATCATTAACGTTTCAAGGCCGCTACTAGTTGTTCAGATTTATTCCCAGCCCCTCACAAAAATTTTTTGTTACAGGCACCTCACACATGTTTTTTCATACTTGGTCTGCTTTAATTGTTCTGTTCCCTCTGCATGGAATGTTGTGATGTTGTGATGTTAAGAAACAAGAAATACATTTCGTTCCCAGCTCCTGGCACAGAGCTTCCAAAACCCTTGGAATTTCCTGAGTAATAGAGAAGAGAGGAGCATCTTTTATATTCACAATAAGTCCTTTTCAACCATACCTGAGTTTATACTATCGAAATGATGTTTTTGGAAAGTCCTTAAGGATGGGGAGGCTCATTTCATATAAACCAACCATGTGATTAGAGGTTTGTCTCTTTCAGGTCTACCTTCCCCAACTTCCTTGGAAAGGAGAGAAGGCCTGGAATCTGGGTTCAGTCACCACTGTATAGCCAATGACTTAATCAGTTATGCCTATGTAATGAAGTCTCCAATTTCCATAAATACCCTAAAAAACAGGGCTTGGAGAGGTTTGGGCTGGATTGAACGCATCCAAGCGCTAGGAGGGTGATAAGCCCAGAGATGGTATGGAAGTTGCAGGTCTCTTCCTGCCTGCCCCATGCATCTCTCCCATCTGACTGTTACTGAGTAGTATCCTTTTGTAATAAGCTGATAACTTAGTTCTGTGACCTATTTTAGCATACTACCCAACCAAAGGAGGGGTTTAGGAACTTCCACTTTATAGCCAGTCAATCAGAAGTACAAGCAACAATATGAGTCTCACAATTGGCATCTGAAGCAGGGGGCAATCTTGTGGGAATGAACCCTTAACCTACACAGTCTGCACTAACCCAGGGCAGTTCGTGTCCAAACTGAGTTTAACTGTAGGAGACCCAGTAGGCCAAGAATTGAAGAATTACTTGGTGTGGAAAAGCCCACACATCTAGCATCAGAAGGGCTGGATATGAGTGTACAGAAAAATAGTGTGTTAACAATGTTTTTACCAACTTTTAATTCTTACTACATCATTCAAGTACCAATTCAAGGTGAGCTCATCCAGGCGGTTTCCTCCTGTGTAGTTCTCAGGATGAGATAGATGTCCATTCCATTTCATCTTGCGTCTTACATGAAAATCAAGTCTGTCTCCCACCTGGACCGTTCACCCTTTGAGGACAGGACATAAATCCCCCCAGTATAACCTAACTGAGAATAGGCTCTCAGTAACTACTGAATAAAATTATAGATAAATGGTTTTAACATGGTGGGATCCTGGCATTGTGCATGACCTTGTGAGGTGACTGCCCACATGGTATTATTTCACTGATCCAAGGAAAAACCTGATATCCTCAATACCTTTTCTACCAATGAGCTAGTTTCTTGTAGCTCCAAGTCATCCATGTATCTACGTATGAGTCTAATGTTATGCTGGGCTCCAGGATTTAAAAATGAATCAAATCTGGCTCCTAATTGGCATCAGACTGATGATTTGAAACCTCAACTGAGTGTACACAGGAGATCCTTCACTAAATGCCATTTATGCCTTTGTAACGCGAATGAAAGATCTCAGATACATTTTGACTGGGAAACTGAGAGAGGAAAGAGGACAACCCGAGAGATCTGTGGAGGGCAGAAGAAACGAAGCATCACCCACAATGAAGGGAAACAGCTAGAAGAGGTCAAGTCAGAATACGTCTCCCAGCACACAATTCTTAAGGAGCTGGTCAAAGGAGAAGGCTTATCAACAACTGAACTCAGTGGGAAAGTGGTGTGAAAATAAACATGCTTGAAAAGAAAAGGCCCAGTTCGGACTAATTAGACATGGGTTTGAATCTCACCTCTCCACTTAGTAGCTATATAAACATGGGCAAATCGTCAAAACCTCTGATCTTTATAGTTTTCTCCTCTCTACAGTGGAGATGGCCTCACAGTATTTTTTGTATGATGATTAAATGAAATATGGCTTCCTTGGTGGCCCAATCTGTAAAGAATCTGCCTGCAAGAAACCTGAGTTTGACCCCTGGATCAGGAAAATCCCCTGGAGAAGGAAACGGCAACCCACTCCAGTGTGCTTGCCTGGAATTCCAAGGAGAGAGGAGCCTGGCAGCCTACAGTCCATGGGGTCGCAAGAGTTGGACATGACTTAGCAACTAAGCCACCTTCAAATGAAATATAATATCAAATAACTAGTTAGACTGCATGTGTTCAATAAATGTTGTCCCTCTTCTCTCTTACTTTGATACAAAGGAATCCTAGGGTTCAAATGCACTTCTAATCTCTATGTCTCTGTAGGTGAGTATCTTTTTCAGAAACCTGTTCCCCTACAAATCAGGAGGACAAGAGCTGCTGACCAGGCAGGGTGACTCTGCATATATGCCTCTGGGCAAGACCTGACTGGGGTTGCTTGGGTCTATTCCAGATAAAGTGGTCTCTTTGTGGACATCTTTTCTGGAACCAGGATGCAGAAGAGACTTGGACTGATTCTTAGTAAGAGGAACCCAGGCTCTCTTTGCAGACAGAGCTTCTAGAAGCATTGTCCTGGGAAGCTGAGAGAGAACTGAATGGTGAGGCAGTGCTGGGCCCCTAATTCCAGCTGCTACCATTTGGTAGCCAGGAGCCAGCCCCATGGCTCTCCCAGATCCTGGGTGATGCTGCAGGTAGGCACAGGGGGTGAGATTTGGGTGGGGCTGCGCTTCCTTCAAATGTGCAACTTCAAAGTCTCTGAGTATGTCGTTTGGCATGGAAGAGAGTCAGGGGCAACTGGAACTGTGGAATTTCCAGGTATAAATGGTCCCATTCAGAGTTGTGTGTCCCGTTGCACAACAAGGGAACAAGGAGATATTTGATGGCATTAAATGGCCTTGAGCTCAAAACAAAGGGACACAACTTTCTTTGCTTTGTCTTCTAAACCTAAAGGCCTATCCTATGTGATGGTAGGTTATGAAAACAAGTGACGACTTATCCCACTCTGCCTTGACAGAAGGTTTGCTTCTGGACAGAAATCTGGAGGCAGGCCCTCTGACCTGGGTTTTCCCAAAGGCTCAAGCCTACATTGAATCTGGACAGTGAAAGATCTGGATTAAAGATCCAGTCATCCAACCCAGCGACAAGAACTCTCTGAGACGGATCTCTCTCCCTAGTTCTGGTAGCCAATCCATTAACAAATCCCTAACTACTCTTACACTGCTCCCATCTCCAGCCCCTCTGAGCTGTCTGTCAGTTTACTCCTTGGGTTCTGAGGGGTACAATCACCGAGACCATGTCTGGAAGAATTTCCTAACCACTGAAATCACAATGCCATCCTGAAACAAACTTACATTGAACAACTTATTCCAATAAGCTGGATGAGCAAGAACATCTTATGTGTATCTCAGGATTTATTTCTCAGGGGAAACTTACCTAGATGAGGAAATGGAAACTCGGAGAAACTGTCTGAGCTCACAGGTCCCCAACCTCCAGGATCTAATGCCTGATGATCTGAGGTGGAGCTGATATAGTCACAATAAAATGCACAATAAATGTAATGCACTTGAATCATTCTGAAACTATCCCCTCCACCTGGTCCATGGAAAAATTGTCTTCCATGACACTAAACTAGTCCCTGATGCCAAATAGGTTGGGGACAGCTGGTCCAAGGTATAGCACTAGTGAGTGGCAGAGCTGTGGATGCTTGTCCATCTTCAGCATCGTGTTACCTGTTCCGGCCCTTCCCATTGTGCGCTTGCCTCTGCAATTTTCCTCCCATGGGACCCTTCCTCCCCCAGGGGTCATCGTGAGGAAGGCACTTTGGTGGATACTGAAGGATATTACTAAAAGTTCCTGGAGTACCTTTAAAAGCTCTTAAAACAGAGCTTTTGAAAACTTGTTTCTAAAAATAATTCAATTATTTATTCCAGATGTATACATATTGATCAATATCTGAATGTGTTCATTTCTCCATGTACCAGTCCTTCAACATCCCATGCCTAATTTAGAAATGTCGTAAGGCTCAGTAAGTGCACACCTTCAGAATCACAACTCTAGGCTGCCACAAAGTATATTTTAAAGTGTGAAACAGGTAAGTTGCAGGAATGCAGTATCCCTGTGCAGAGAGAAACGGTAATTACTGGAATGCCAGCTCAGAACTGGGAAAATGAAAGCCTCACAATGAAAATCTTGTGTTGCTGGTGCACATGTTTGGTCAGAGACACAAAATTTTAAAGAATCTTCACTTACAGGAATGATGCCAGCTCCTCTCTCCTGCACATCCTCCCAGTGGATTAATCACCCGGCCCCCGGGAACCACAATGTGACCACTATGTGAGGCGCCTTCTTCCCTGAAACAATGAAGCTCTGTCCGATTGTCTTTGGGAGGCATTTACAGCTCCAGGACATTGCTCTGTTTTATTGAAAGTACTCAGCACTGGCTTCTTGGGACATGGCTGGAAGGGCTGTTGAGCTGGATTGGGCAATAACAGATGTTCCAGTGGGACACTGAGACATCCTTAGTTGGGCGGGGCGGGGGGGGGGTGCGTATTTTGAAAGGTGAAGAAGGCATAAGTGCATTTCACAAAGCTGAGTGTGAGTGGGCTGACCCATTACACCGTGTCCCGATCACAAGTCCTTAGCAGGGGTCTTCCTCGCCTACAGGTCACAGGACAGAGAGGAACACAGCTGCTGGAGCCGAGGCTCTTTGTCTTAATAACAATGAGATGGGATGAGATGGTTTCTGTTCTTCTGGCTGGGTAGAGCCTGGAATGCAGTAGCTGTGCCTGAGGCGCCGTGTGGAGGGTACAGAGGAACACTGTCATTCCCAGAAGAACGTGGCAGCTGCCACGCACAGTAGGCTGGCTGCTCTCCACCCCCATGTCTAAGGGCAGCAACTGAGAGCTCTTAAAACAATAAACAGCTGGCCGTGGGCTCCCTACACAATCCCCAGAATTCCAGAACAACTGGATTTGACTGAACAAGTTTTCAACCACAGCACAGGAAATCCAGAGTCCAAAGACCTCCCACCCGCACCCACTGGCCTGGGCACCTGTTTAGAATGCTCGCCCTGAAGGTTTGTGTCTGTAAAGCATTCTCCTACAAAACAGACAAGAGCAGGAGGAGTCAGTATTCTTGAGTTGAGCGGTCTCATCTTCCATCTTTGGAGCACACAAACACAAAGGTACCTGGGGCTCTGAATCCTGTGTGGATGTGACTCATTTCCCATGTTGGAGGGGCTCCTCTACCTAGGAGATGACCCCCCAACCTTGTTCCCCTACCTCAGACCTGGAAATGGGGAGAGTGTAAAGTGGAAGATGAGGAGGAAAGGTAAGAATCTTGATGAGGTTCACAACAAAGACGTCTTCAGCAAGCCTGTTCCGAGCTTCCAGAGTGACTTTGTGCGTAGGGGTGATGGTAGTAACTTATCTGCAGCCTGAAAAAGTGAACATGAATGAAACTGAGAATCGAAGAAACCGAGTTTTGTTTCTGGTTCTGCTATCTACAGGTCATGTGACTCTGATAAAATATTTAACATTTATGGGCCTCATTTTCCCCATCTGTAAAATGGGGAAAATAAAAAACTTGTTCTGGAGTTATGCCCATAGTATATAACTCATAAATATTAATTATTAACTGACTACTGGTTGCATCACTAGTACCTGCCTCCAAGTTGCTATGAGGATTCGCTGAAACAATATGTGTGACCCTTGCCTCACAAATGATAAACAGGCACAATTTTGAAAGCATGGTGGAGAAGGCTACACCTCTCCAAGGAGCCCTGAGAAGACTCCACAAAAATGTGGGGCTTCATAGGATGCGAGGTGTACAATAAGTGCCATACTAACAGGTATTCTATGAGGAACAGTTTTCATGGGGAAATATTCAGGAAATTGAGTTAAACAAACTTAAATAGGTTTCTGTCCTGCAGGATCTCTCAGGGTGTGTTGTAAATTTCCAACAGACATAAAAGGTACCTCTTTTTAAGCTCACTTGATCATCAAACCCCTTTTCACAAGGTTCTCCAAAATCTTGAGTTCCCAAGTGATATATTAAAGAATACAGTTGGGGAAATAGTTGCTTTAGACATGCCTCCAGGAAGAAGATTTAATCCCACCCTCCAACCCAAGAAATAAACTCTTTAGTTTGAAGGGCTGGACACATGTTTTCTTTCTTCCCTTTGCCAGGCATTTCACAAGGCTGTGACCACTGCAAGTTATTTTTATGCTGAATTGTTTTTTATCTTCAGAATGGAAATAAATATCTATAAAAAGGACACAGGCTTCCCAGGTGGCTCAGGAGTAAAGAATCCGCCTGCCAATGCAGGAGATGTGAGCTAAATCCTTGAGTCGGAAAGATCCCTTGGAGGAGGAAGTGGCAACTCACTCCAGTATTCTTACCTGGAGAATCCCATGGACAGAGGAGCCTGGCAGGCTATACAGTCCATGGGGTCACAAAGTCGGACATGACTTAGCAACTAAACAACAACAACAAAGAGGATGTATCAGCCAATGATTTAAATTCCTAACTCACCAATATCTTGAGCAGTTTCTGGGGCTGGAGACTAGACACGGTTTACCCGCTGAGTAGGAATCACATCCACAGAGGTAAAGGGAAGGATCAGGGTGGCAAAAACAGCCCCCTAGCCTACAGACCAAATGGATGAGGAGAACGAGATCTAGTTTTCTCATGATCTGAAACCCTCAGAGAGCGACCAAAGGCCCCTGCACGAGTCACGGATATGGCCCACAGCAAAGCACAGAAGAGTGCAGAAAACAAAGGACTGTCTTCTCCAGAATTATCCATACCCTCAGGTCAATCCAGTGGGACAAGGAACTAGAAGCTGACGACAGAACTTCTTCCATGCTTATGTCATTTGGAAAAAAAAAAAAAAAATAGAGATTTGCAATTAGCCAGGACAGATCTTTAGAAGCACTCAGTGAGTCCCAAATTGTATCAGACATTGGTGTTTCATCATCATCCAGGAAGAGAACTTCCCTTTTGGGGATGCAACATCATTTATCTGGATGTTGGGGTATCAGAAAAGGGACCCACCACCTCAAAGAGGGGGAGCTTCTTTTCCAGGGGAAAAGAAGCAACTCAGTGATAGGTTCAAGGAAAAACCCACAATATTTCCAGTCTCACCTGCTTCTGCTCATGGTTCTGCAGCCACCTGACCTGAAAGGGATGTTGGAAAGTTGACCCATCCACATGTGGAGCAAAAGGAAATCAAAAGAAGATTACCCCCTTTTTTGCTGTCTTATAAGTCTTATCCTAAATGTCCTCCAGTCTCTAGGATAAATGTCGTTTCCTAGATCATAACCCAATTCATTTCTAATTGCTTCTCCACCAAATTCATTTGAGTCCATTCAAATCCTACACAAATCTTTAGCGTAAAAGTGAGAATAAGTTAAAACTTGAGGTACAGAATGAGCCTGAGTTATCGATTGTTTTCACTGGAGAGATACTCAGTTTCCTTCATTAACGGTGGTTGGGAGGAGGCAGGTATTAAATGAGAGAGAACTAGCACGGCCTGGTGGGAAAACATTGAACTAAAATCCCAAAAATAAAGGTCTAAGACATTGGGTGAAAAAGTGGCTCCTACATTACAGAGTGACTGTAAATACCTTTCTTTTCACTCTCTTGGGTCTTCTTCTATTCTTCTTCTATAAAAGAGGTATTGAGTTGGGGCCCTCTGGGTTTATCATTCCAGAACCAGGATGTGAGGAGATGGGAGAGAATGTCTCTTAACAGTGATTTCTGCGTGCATTTTTCTCTTTCTGTTTCTGCAGATCAGGAGGAAACCAGTCATGTGAACTCCCCAGTGAACTCCTGAGAGGTAGTGTCTCCATCCACACAGGCCTAAGATGTTATCAGTAGAGAACTTTCCACCTTTGCTAACATTTCTTATCTTCTGTCATCTGCATGGTGACTGTGAAAAATGCTCTCAGTTGGGTGTTTCTGATTCATTTTTGTGATGGTCCCATGATGTCTGAAGAAGTTAAAGTTTAAACTCTCTCCCTTCCCGTTGGTCTTTATAGCTCTGTGGATCCTGCCAGTAACTGGGTTGATTCCTAAGTCTTGAGCTCTCTGGAAAGAAAGATGGCCTGACCAGGGTAAGTGTCTGTATTTGCTGAGCTGAAAACTCACCCAGGTTTTAAAGGATTCTCTTATACGGCGGCAATAAATGTGAGCCAGCCTGTCAATGCCTCCATTTTCAGAGGGTGTGATGAAGATCTCTATCTAGGAATAAACTTCCTCAAAGATAAAACAACAGGCTTGAGCTTCGGAAACAATGGTAATATTGTCTGGGGATTTGGAGACGCTGCTCCTAAAGGCACTTAGAGAACAGAGTGTACTCTTTCCATTGATCCTGACAATTTATGTATTGTTCAGGAACCAGCCCCAAGCAAAGTCAGGGAAAAGTCAGTATTTGAGGGCCTTTAAAACGTTAAAATCCAACTGCAGTCTCCAGCAAATAGAGAGAATTATATATATATATATATATATATATATATATATGATGCACTTTCACAGTCACATGGGCTAGGATGCAAGGTGCTTTCTGTTTCTCAGTTCTAGCTTCAAAGGCATCTGGAGTAAATGCAAGTGTGTGTTTGTGTGCAGCACACATGTGTACAGGCTGTCTATATTGGCAGATGTGTCAGTGCCACTGGGTGTGTGTGTGTGTGCACAGCACGCCTGGCTGATGGAAATGGGAGATGTAGTGCTAGTTTTAGGGACAGAAGAGGTGAATGTCAGCACTTGAGGACAGTGGAATGCACACGCAGGTACCTGTGTGCACACTCACCTCTGACAAGTATGTTTGTGTGGGTGGTGAAAGAGGGTTTTGTAGAAATACATGACTGCGGATGAAGTTGAAGTCGCTCAGTCGTGTCCAACTCTTTGCGACTCCATAGACTGTAGTGTACCAAGCTCCTCTGTCCATGGGATTTTCCAGGCAACAGTACTGGAGTGGATTGCCATTTCCTTCTCGGATAGGCCCACAGAATTATCAGCAGTCATCACATTAGACTCAGTGAAGACACCTCTGTGCCAGCCCAAACCCCAGTGGCTCTCAGACTTGCACACTCACTGCAGAGTTTTCCCAAGTGCCTACTGTGTGCCCAGTCCTGTATCAGATACTGTAATAAAAAAAGAAGGAAAAATACAGGAGAGAGAAGATGAGGCTTATCTCTTCAAAGAGGCCACCACATAGTATGAAAGATGAGGTGTGTATGCTTGAAAGGTTAACACTTCTGAGCAGAAAGAAACCTGGTCCAGGCAGCATTATAATACTTGCCTGTTAACCTCGTGCTAGGATGTCTTTAACTACACAATTTATGAAGGCAACATTCAAGATAACTTTCAACACACAGAGTGAATTCTCTCTGAAATGTAACCGAGGTTCTTTTTTATGTACAGTTAATTTAGACTCTGTCTTATAAGACAAACAGTAAATAAAATATTTACTCGTTGAAGTGTGAGATGGGCTTTGGATTTCTTCTCATTAAGGAACCGCCAAGGATATTGTAAGGATTAAATAAATGATGATGGTGATGGTGCTGATGATGGCGTTAGTACGATAAGATTAATGACAGATATTAGGTTCTTAAATAATCTGGGCGTTGCGGGAACTGATTTCTGTGGATTTACATGATGAATTTGGATCGCATCTCAGTGCAATGGGGAAAAGAGATCTGATGAAGGAGAGGTCTGAAAGGAGACCAAACAGAGAACTGGCAGATGGAGTGATGGCTGTGGGGATCTGGCTCTTTCCCACAGGAATTTAGAGCCCTCCAGTGACCGGAAGTCCTGCCTTGAGCCTCAGCGCTCAGATCTTAACTGTGTGAGCATGAAGAGGAGGTCACTTCTCAGGGACTGGTAGTCATCCTATGGCCAAGATATTCAATCCCAAGCCTGTCCCACCTCCAGTCATTCTACTCCCAGATCACTGCTTTAGAAAAACTCTTCCTGAACCACAGGTCCTGAAAAGCCCCACTCTTTTGGCTCAGATGGTAAAGGGTCTGCCTGCAATGCTGGAGACGCAGGTTCGATTATCCCTGGGTGGGGAAGATCCTCTGGAGAAAGCAATGGCAGCCACTCCAGTGTTCCTTCCTGGAGAACTCCATGGACAGAGGAGGCTGGCAGGCTATAGTTCTTGGGCTTGCAAAGACTTGGGCATGACTGAGCGACGGCCACTTTCACTTCTCCAGGGCACAGCTTTCAGGGGAAGCACAGACTCTTAGTTGGCCACAGAATCTCCATTAGTCTCCACACTAATAACTGTCTCTCACATTTGTGCAGGGCTCTGTGGCTGATGTATAGCACTTTCACATCGAAGTTTGAGTAAACAGAGCAACAATCACCCTTTGGAGTAGGTAGGATTAGTCACGCCAACAGCATCACAGAGCAGATCAACCTAGGTGAAAAGAATAAAGTAAGAATTGCTTACTAGTAATTGCCAAAGCATCTACGTGTTCAGTCAGTTCAGTTCACTTCAGTTGCTCAGTTGTGTCCGACTCTTTGCGACCCCATGAATTGTAGCACGCCAGTCCTCCCTGTCCATCACCAACTCCCGGAGTTTACTAAAACTCATGTCCATTGAGTCAGTGATGCCATCCAGCCATCTTATCCTCTGTCATCCTCTTCTCCTCCTGTCTCCAATCCCTCACAGTATCAGGGTCTTTTCCAATGAGTCAACTCTTCACATGAGGTGGAGTTTTGGGTTTAGCATCTGTCCTTGCAATGAACACCCAGGACTGATCTCCTTTAGGATGGACTGGTTGGATCTCCTTGCAGTCCAAGGGACTCTCAAGAGTCTTCTCCAGTACCACAGTTCAAAAGCATCAATTCTTTGGTGCTCAGCTTTCTTCACAGTCCAACGTTCACATCCATACATGACCACTGGAAAAACCATAGCCTTGACTAGATGGACCTTTGTGGGCAGAGTGATGTCTCTGCTTTTTAATATGCTGTCTATGTTGGTCATAACTTTCCTTCTAAGGAATAAGCATCTTTTAATTTCATGGCTGCAATCACCATTTGCAGTGTTTTTGGAGCCCCCCGAAATAAAGTCTGACAGTTTCCACTGTTTCCCCATCTATTTGCCATGAAGTGATGGGGTCAGATTCCATGATCTTAGTTTTCTGAATGTTGAGCTTTAAGCCAACTTTTTCACTCTCCTCTTTCACTTTCATCAAGAGGCTCAATCTAGGGGGAAATAATTTAAAAGCCATCTTCATTTCCACCCATTAAATATTAATACATTTCTCTTTCTTTGGGGGTCATAGCTGGGCCAATTTCTGCTTTTCAATCCTCTCACCAACTTCCTGGCACAATTGATTTTCAACTTGTCCTTTGTTTTGGCCAAGCAAGGCCAAGATCACCCTCAGCTTCAGAACCCAGGCTTCTTGAGTTCCTCAAACCAGTGGAAGCCCGCTGAATTTTATTGGGCAAGAGAATGACATAGAGGAGTTATTTAACTCTGTGCTGTAACTCTGAGCTGCTAGGTGCATAATGAGAATATTACCTATTTTAAAAGATCTCTAGGTAATAATTATGGAGGAGGGAGCCTGATGTGTATAAGACTCGGCAGATAAAGCATATCTGATATTTTAAATTTCATTTCTCTGGCACTGATTCACTATGTTATTTTGGGCAGGTTACAACCTCTCTCTGGGCCTCTCAGATTTCCATCTATAAAGTAAAGCTTTCTAAATATCCATCCAGGCTTGGCACACCATGGTATTCCCACCCTATTCACAATGTGTAGTATATGGTAAGATGACTTTCCTGTTTCCCGGTTTCTTCCACTGTCTAGGGTCAAAGAAGAGACAAGGCATTGTACAAAGCCTCATGCAGATCATGGAGACTTTTTGCTAAAGAGGAGGCAACATCCAAGGCAAACAGAAATTATGAATCTTAGCATGTTTCGTACTAAAGGGGATGAGAGAACGTGACCAAAGAAGAGAGGTCATTGAGTCCATGGTCAGGAGGAAAACAACGAAGCAGTTACAAATATACCCACTCTCTACCCCAACCTTCCCACCTCCAAATCAGTCACTGAACTAAAGCAATACATATGCAACTTGTAAAACTTGGACTTCATAAACGATGCCCATAACTTAAGCGGATACATCATATATGTTCCACTGGGGATGTTAGAAATCATTAAGATAAATCTTCTTGTTTTGTAAGGTTTTGAATAACCTTTCGGGAAAATCTCTTGTTTGCCTTGGTGAAGTACTGATAGGGCTTATTCATGGCTCAGAGATGAGTAAGAATATCTCCATCTCATCCAGTGATTTATCAGGCTGACTTGAACATTTCCAAATGAGATTTTTTTTTTTTTTTAAGAAATTTTGCCAGTTTATTTATTTTTTTTCATCTCCCTCTTGGTAGCAACTGAAGTTCTGAATTCAGTGAATATATGTTAGACACTGTTTACTTGAACTTTCTAAAACAAATTGTTCATCTTGGGTGTAACAGAAATGCTCTCTTTTTTATATTACTGTTCCCATGCCTCTCTGCAGAGGCTCGCCAACACAAACACCTACTTACAGGGCTGTGCTCCACCACTGTTCGCTCTTTGGTGAGTCTGCCATTGGATTTCAGTCGATAAATTTGCATTTAGCGCTTAATTTGTTCAGTATGCCTTACTAATTTGGCAATATTTATTTTGGCCCAGAAAGCATAAGGCAGCTAAATTCTTTTGTTTTGTTTGGTGTGCGCTTTTTTTTTTTNAGGGATTAATGTCCTGTCGGAGGAATGACCTAATAATCCCTAGGAAATCTGGGTATTCCCCCATTTCCCAGTGCACAGTTGTTCCGTTAACAGATTCCAAGTCTTTCTAGGGGAGGCTTGAAATAGCCATGGTCTGCCATGTGGATGAATGGCAAGACAGGTAGAGGCAGGAACCCTTCAGGGATCAATGGGAGCTTAAAGCAGGTTGATGGGGACACAGTGAGTGAACATAGGGGAGAGAGGGCAAAACTCAGCTCCCACACATGATATGTTGAGATTAAGGTGCTTTGAAACATTGAGTGGTAATGCTTAATAAACACTTAGATATATGAGTCTGAGCCAGGAATTTCAAATGGGAAGTATTAGCAATTAGATGGCAATTGAGGCTGCCAACCTGGATAAGAACCTGGGGGAAAGGCAACACTTAAGGGAGATCCTCCAGCATGGTATGAGAAAAATTACAAAAATAGGGTATTGTGTAGCCCAAAGGAAGAAAGCATTTCAGGGAAGAAGTGGTTCACTACATCAAATCCTGCCGGACTTTCAAAACAGGAGAAAGAAAAAAATGCCTCTTTAATTTGGTGACGTAAGGATAACCAGTGACCTTTGCAGAAGCTGTTTCTGTGGAACTCTGAGGGAAGAAGCCAGACAGGGTATTCATCCAGTGCTTCAAACCCCTCCAAATATCAAGTGATTCTGTCCTTCAAAAACCAAGTGACTTTACCTTTGGGGGCTTATTTTATGTGTTTGACGTGGATTCCTCTTTATCACATTTTTATGGCCCATATTGCAGTGACGATTACCCACTGGCAATTCTTTTGTTTAGTTTGATCCAATAAAGATTTGGCTCAAGCTTCACCCACATACCTGTAAGCCTCTTNAAACATGAGTGTGCTACAATATATTTGATAGCTTTTAAGGGAGTAGATCCTAAGAGTTCCGATCAAAAGAAAAAAAATGTATTGTTTTCTATTTTTTTGGTATATATATATATATATGTATAAGATGATGGACATTAACTAAACTTGCCAAGGTAATTATTTTGCAATATATTTTTCAAGTCACTATATTATACACTTTAAAATCACACAGCACAGTCTGAAAATTGTGAAAGCGTAGTGAGAGTATTAGTTGCTCAGTCATGTGTGAGACCCCATGGACTATATAGCTCACCAGGCTCCTCTCCTCTGTCCATGGAATTCTCCAGGCAAGGATACTGGAGTGAGTTGTCATTCCTTATATCCCAGTAAAACTGAAATGAAAAAAAAAAAAAATCCTCTAAAGTAAAGGAGCCCCGAGTCCTCCTAAAAATTTAATAATTCTGAATTGATTGGCAGATGGTGAAAGCAAGAAATATAATTTCTCCTTGATTTAGTGGGAGCAGGTTTCTACCATTCTTAGGAGAATTGCATGAGCAGGGCCACATGAGTTTCCCCAGATAGAATTACAGTCTCAAGGTTGTGGAAGTGACTCCCAGTTTTGGATGAATATTAGTCAANGGTGAAAGCAAGAAATATAATTTCTCCTTGATTTAGTGGGAGCAGGTTTCTACCATTCTTAGGAGAATTGCATGAGCAGGGCCACATGAGTTTCCCCAGATAGAATTACAGTCTCAAGGTTGTGGAAGTGACTCCCAGTTTTGGATGAATATTAGTCAAAGTATGAATATGAATATTCATCCTAATTGTTGGTGGAGGTATGAGATTTCATCTTCTATTGTGTCTTCAATTTTAGAGGAAATTTGAAAGATCTAACTGGATTTTGAATTTGAGATGTTTGGCATTAAAAAAAAAGGTCTTAGCTAAAACCACAGTCAAATCCAGGATCTAAGGCTATAAATCTGAAAAGGTTAAAGTTATGTGGGTCACTTTGATAGCAAGAAGAGAGGTACTGACTTTTGAGACTTCCTTGGCAGTCCAGTCACTGAGACTCTGTGCTCCCAATACAGGGGTTCTGGGTTTGATCCCTGGTCAGAAAACTAGATCCCACATACCAGGCCACAACGGACAGTTCCCATGCCACAATTAAGATTCTACATGCCGAGGACTTTTCTGGAGGTAGAGTGAATAAGAATCTGCCTGCCAGTGCAGGGGCCACAGGTTCAGTCCCTGATCAGGGAAGATTCCACATGCTGTGGAGCAGCTGAGCCCATGCCCCACAACTCCTGAAGCCCCACACACCAGAGAGCCTGTGCAACAAGAGAAGCCACCACAAGGAGAGCCAGACCACCAGAGAGAAGAGTAGCCCCCACTTGCTGTAACTAGAGAAAGCCTGGGAGCTGCAACGAGGACTCAGTATAGCCAAAATAAATAAATACATAAAATATTCTTTTTTAAAAAAGACCCTGCATGCTACAACTAAGACCTGATGAAACCAAACAACTAAGTATTGGCCTTCAGAATAAATGGGTTTAAGTGCTGGCTTCACCAACCAGTAGGTGGGAGGCCTCAGGCATATCACTCAATCTCTCTGTACCACACTTAAGGTGTCTGTACAATGGGGATAACAATGTCAAGTACAATAAAAACAATGAAAAATTACCAGCACATTGAAAATATCCAAAGGGTGGTAGTTGCTACTGGGATGAGATATTGGAGGGTTTTTTTTGTTGTTGTTATCACTCTTGTATGATTTGCTTTTCCTTCTGGGATAACTGTGGTGATTGGCCAGCAAAAGCAAGCTCATGTCAAGTCCCAGGGCACTGGTCAGCATGAGCTCGGTTAACTGTATACATAGATTATGAAGTACTTAGTTGATTTACACATTTCTGCAGCTGAACCAAAATATTTACTGGGCTGATTCAATTGAATTTAAACAATCAGATTAAAAGCAGCCAAGAGGCTGCCCTTCAATGAGGGACAAGTTGCCTTGCTCTGGGTAGCAAAATCATGTTAGCTGCTTGGCTAATTTAATGGTAACTTGAGGAGGTGTGATTAGAACTGCAAAGGGGACAGAAATACTTGAGAAGGAGGGCTTGTCTCTTTATACTGAATTCACATTGCAGCTCTGGGAACAGACTTCCTTTACGAATTCAGAGCATCTGAGATAAGAATCGAAAAGTCTGAAGGAGAGGACATGGGCTCAGACTTGGAGGAGGTAGGAAGTTTTAAGTTTCCACAACAGGTTAGTGCCATCTAATAAATAAGTCATTTTTTTTCCGAAGGCCAAATGGTAAATTAACCCTTTGTAATTCAGACAAGAATTTCTTATCACCAAGTTTATATTTGGTGATCAGGTGATCAGCTTGCCAGGTGGGCCGCACAAGCATTTCTGATCCAAAGAGCATAATGTGACAAATGCCACAGTCAAACTATGTTAAACCCAATAAAACCATGTTCTGTTCCATAGCTGGACTTTGTTCATTTTGGCTTGCTTGCTTGCTTTTTAGGTAGTCCATATAAAATTGAATTTTCTTCAGATATTGTTTTTAAAACAGTACTTAATGGCCATAAAGAATATAATAAATGGCTTTCTTCTATGGATCTTCCAATACCTTCTAGTTTAAATTATATTGGCTGAATTCACTTAGCTATATCACAGGAAATACTGCTTAACCTCAAATTTACCAAACTGTGTTCCATAGCTCAGTATTTCAAGAGATGTGCATAAGCAAAAGAAATAAAGGCAACTTTGTAAAATAAATTTGGGCAATGTAGTACACTAAAACTCACTCTTGGAGAATCACAATGCACATTCAGTTACTAAAGTTCCAACCAGTCCATTCTGAAGGAGATCAACCCTGGGATTTCTTTGGAAGGAATGATGCTGAAGCTGAAACTCCAGTACTTTGGCCACCTCATGCAAAGAGTTGATTCATTGGAAAAGACTCTGATGCTGGGAGGGATTGCGGGCAGGAGGAGAAGGGGACGACAGAGGATGAGATGGCTGGATGGCATCACTGACTCGATGGATGTGAGTGTGAGTGAACTCCAGGAGTTGGTGATGGACAGGGAGGTCTGGTGTGCTGCAATTCATGGGGTCGCAAAGAGTCGGACATGACTGAGCAATTGAACTGAACTGAACATTCTAAGTTAGAGAAACCTGTTAAACTTCATGCCATCAGTTGTCATTAAACTTAATTTCAATAAATCACAAGTTTTTCTTTTATATTACCCTAATTAAAATCCTGAAAATGTGACCAGTAAAACACTAGCTTTTATTTCCACACAGTAGTGTATTTGCTGCATACAACTCACAGGACAATAACAGCCCATCACATACCTGGTCAGTTACATTCAGTACTATCATAATGAAAATAATAGACTATGATTGTACTACAGAGAACTTGAATGTGTATTAGACTGTCTTGATTATAGATAAGACATTATAGTATATAATTATGATTATATCTAACAGAGTATTCAGAGGGAAATAAAATTCACAGTTCTGTGGAAAGAGACTGTAGCCCCTCTTCCTTCTATTCCTGAAGTTTGAACTATGACTTTCAGGAGAACATCTTTCCCAATGACTAGGCACCCTCAGGGGACCTGGCTCAGAGATACTTGGGTTTGCTTGTAAGCAGGTGACTATTAATTTATACTGACAGTCTTGCTGCTGAAAAATACTCTCTCCAGTATATAGATACATTGGCATTTTAGGATTTCCAATATTATTTCCTTCTTATTTTCTCAAGGAAATAATTGGTCTAGTCCCTTCACAGCCTTCCTTATTCTGAAAATGTATATTAAAAACCCTGTCCCCATGTAAGTGTATAAAAATAAGCTTGAGTTAGGGTCCCAAGTTCTGAGGGAGAGCATTCTGAATGGAGATTTCATAATCAGCTGATGGTAGAACACTTTAGGCAGTGAAAAGTCCAGCTCCTTCTTGTACTGGAGATTTGTATTCTGGTTGAACAAGGCCAGGAAATTTGGAGGGGGGCGGTTGCCATGCAATAGGGCTGAGCAAGCGCTGCTCATCGGCCCCCAAAAGGCCGCGATCTCATGTACAGTCCTGGCAGTCCTGCTGAAGACCAGCAGCTCTCTTTGGCTTATTTAATTACCTCCCTAGCTGGTGAAGTCTGTGCAGCTTTCTATGGTACTTGAGAACTGCCGACACCCAAGGTTTTGGTTTCATGTACTTGAACTCGAGTGACACAAATATTTCAGTGGTGAATCAGTCCTGAAAAACGGGAGGTGGGTAAGGTAGGGAGTGTTTATAGAAGACATTTCATCACCACTAGTCAAACATGCCTCATTGTTGGTTCAGGAGGGCCTGGTATTTTCCTCTTTGAAGGGGATGCTCAGGGAGCCAAAGAGCTTCCAGCCCGGAGCTCCGCTCTAGGGAAGGGCCACAGCCATTTGCACACAGGGAACCCGCAGGACTAGTTGCATTGGAATGTTGACAATCTTGGGGAAATGGCTTTATGTCTTTCCTCAGGGAGAGAAAAAACACTTGGTAGATCTATGTAAAGAAAGCCTGAGGCTCTTTTGGGATTGCTGCAGAGAAAATTTCCTTCTGCCTGGCTTACTTTTTTTCTTTATAATTGAAGTATTTCTTTTAAAGGTTTCCCAGTTGCAGAACCCTAAAGATGAGGTCAAGAAACTTGTAAAGTCAGAAAAGCAGTACTGCTGATATCAATGGTATTCAGGGTTGGTTGGAAGATGAGATTATGGGATTTCTTTGGCTTGGGTACATCACTTGGACCATAAGTGATAGAAACCCAGGCCCTACACGGCAGTCCTATGAACCCTCAGCCTCCAGGTGAAGAAGAGTTGGCACCATGGTCCCGAGTGCCCTGCCAGCCTCCCACCACAGAATTCACCTAAACAGCTCACTGTCCTTCTCGGGGTGTGGCACTGCATGGCAGAGGGGTCTGAAGAGGATTGCATTTAGAAAAACCATACCCAAGCCATGCCAAGAAACACAAACCCAGAGGAAATATCTTAAGAAAATAAACAGAGCTACTGAGTCAAACATACAAAGCACGAAAGCGGAACAAAAGATTATTTGAGGGCTGAGGTTTGAACATTTTGAAGCCACACATGTGACGGGCCAGCCCAAGAACATGAGGAGTCTCACAGCTGTGTAAGCGTTGAGGCAGCCTGCTCCCACCAGGAGCTCACCAGCCGGAGAGGCTCCAAACCGGCCCACCGAGCTAGCTGACTGTGCACTTGAGCTCAGCCTGGAGCTATGCAGAAACAGAGCTCCACCATCACTGGGCCACACAAATACAGACATGGCTGACAGGACTACTGCCACCAGCTGAGTAGCTCCTGTTGCATGCATTTAAGTGTTCTCCAGGCCTGAGATGTTCATACTGTTCATGGGATTCTCAAGGCAAGAATACTGAAGTGGTTAGTCACTTCCTTCTCCAGTGGACCATGTTTTGTCAGAACTCTCCATCGTGACCCATCCATCTTGGGTGCCCCTATATGGCATGGCTCATAGTTTCATTAAGTTAGACAAGGCCGTGATCTGTGTAATCAATTTGCCTACAAAGGTCCATCTAGTCAAAGCTATGGTTTTTCTGGTAGTCATGTATGGATGTGAGAGTTGGACTGTGAAGAAAGCTGAGCACAGAAGAATTGATGCTTTTGAGCTGTGGTGTTGGAGAAGACTCTTGAGAGTCCCTTGGACTGCAAGGAGATCCAGCCAGTCCATCCTAAAGGAAATCAGTCCTGAATATTCATTGGAAGGACTGATGCTAAAGCTGAAACTCCAATACTTTGGCCACCTGATGTGAAGAACTGACTGATTGGAAAGACCCTGATGCTGGGAAAGATTGAAGGCAGGAGAAGGGGATGACAGAGGATGAGATGGTTGGATGGCATCACTGACTCAATGGACATGAGTTTGTGTAAACTCCAGGAGTTGGTGATGGACAGAGAAGCCTGGTGTGCTGCAGACCATGGCGTCAGAAAGAGTAGGACATGACTGAGTGACTGAAGTGGACTGACTGAGGCCTTAGTTTGTTCAGGAACCCTAAAGAACACCTATGTTATAATATAAAATGATGCTAGGGAAATATGCATGTTGGGTTTTACAAGTTTGGCTATCAGAACTTCTAACCAAGTACCTGTCAGTCATATCAGTATGACACTGTCCCCAGATTCTTGGAATTCTAGCACTGAATTTGTTGGGCTGAATCATCTCACTGCCCAAAGATGTCAACTCTGTAAATTAGACATGAGCTGGATATAAGTCAAGGTCAAGTGTATGTTCTAATGAATAGAAGAAGTGAAGTCACTCAGTCGTGTCCAACTCTTTGTGATCCCATGTGACTGTAGCCTACCAGGCTCCTCAGTCCATAGGATTTTCCAGGCAAGAGTACTGGAGTGGGTTGCCACTTCCTTCTCCAGGGGATCTTCCCGACCCAGGGATCGAACCTGGGTCTCCCGCATTGTAGGCAGATGCTTTACCATCTGAGCTACCAGGGAAGCCCAGTGAATAGAAGGAGGCTGCAGAACCCAATAGCTTCTATGAGAGAGTAATGCCTCAAAGGCACTGAATCTGAATGTAGTCGGTATAACTAGAGGGCTTTTTGAACCAGTTCCCTGAGACACAGCAGAATGTTTCTCACCAAGATGCACTATGATACCATGCCATTGGCTTTCATGAGGGTTTCAGTAAAGCATCTGCTGTATGAAAACCACACTAAATTTCTTGTAAAACTACTGTCAAGAATATAACTATATCTGACTGCAAGTTATTTTTGTGAGTAAAGGCTAGAAAACTCTTGAGGAGTGGGTGCATTTCCTTTACTCTGTTGAGGAAGTTTATCAGGTTTTTCCTTGCTGCTGTGGTTGCCAGGAAACTCCTGCATACATGTCATAATGGTAATTATCACTTCTCACAATCAGGCAAGAAAGAAAGAAGAGGCCAAAACTGTACTGCTCATGAAAGTTATGGAGTTATGATTATGACACTTATACATTTGCAGAAGTGTGTGTGTGTGTGTGTAAAACCTGGGATTAGAATGAAAAATTAGGAAGTATCACTTCAATTAGTAAGATAATAACTCTCATAATTATATGGTCCTGACCATCTGCAGACACTATTCCAGAAGGAACATCCACTTTGGGCCCATCTCCCAGTTTGGGAGAGAGCAGTTGCTTCACTGAAGGAAAGATGGCACAATTCATATTGTGGAGGCAATAACCCTTCACTCTGGTCCTTGGCCCTGGAAGAGATCGGTCAGGAAAAGAGAAAAAGCTTAACTCTTAACAGACATTGGGCTGAGCACGTGAATGTGTTTTTGGAAAAGTACAAAGAGATTGGGAGCTCAGTCGAGGATGCGTGCAGGGGAATGGTGGATGGGCTCTGCACTACAGAGGGGAAAGAGTTTTGGAGAGGTGCTAGAGGGTTTTGATGGTGGGAAAGGGGTGGAGAGAGGACCGAAAAATGTATTAGGAAGCTGGTGTCTACGTGGACAGAAATGATCAAGGGAATTTGGGGGAATAGAAACTTTTATATTGCTTTGAAATCATCTAATCAACAAAGCTGTAAGAAAATCTAGTTGATCATTATATTATTAACCAAAATCACATCTTTTAATTTGTTTGTAAGGAAGATGCTGTTGGAGAGGCAGAGAGGTGACAGGATTTATGGAAGAGAGGAAAAAATTAGGGTCCCCTGTTTAGTTGAATATTACAAAGACATAAATAGAAAAAAGCAGGGCAAAGGTAAAATGTGGACAAAGAGAACTGTGTGTGAGCAGATAACTGAAGTGAGAAGTCTATGGCAGAAACCTGAGGGCTTGAGCACCTGAAAACCCATGTAGAGAGGCCACCTGGGACGTGGATTTCAGGAAGGAGGCTCATGGAGACAGTATCTGAGTCTAAGGGACAGTGGGGAGCCATTACTAGTCTACATGTGCAAACATATTTTTATGTTGAGTACAATAAAAATGTTCTTTAGAAACTTCCTTGGTGGTTCAATGGTTAAGACTATGCTTCCAACCCAAGGGGTGTGGGTTCTATCCCTGGTCAAGGAACTAGATCTCATATGCTGTGCAGCATGGCCAAAAAAATATAAAAATAAAATAATAAATAACAAAGTACTTTGTATATCTTTTATAAAAGCTATGAAGCCATGAGAAATACCATCTGAAGTCCTTAATAACGTGGGCCCAGATATAGGAACAGAGTAGAATAAATAGAAAGATATTTAATTTTATTCTATATATGTGATTTTTTGTGAATTACTGTCAAGGAAAAAAAATCACCGGTGTGAAAAAAAAGTTACCAGTGTATAACTATTTTGGAAATGATAAGTTCACATCTTACTCTGGAGAGAATAAACTTTAAGCATCAAAAAGGACCAATTATCTATCATAACTGGATTACCCATGTGAAAGAAATTCAGTTTTAAGGTGCTTTATCACTGAAACTTTGAATTCAAGAAGCAAAGATATTTGTGATTTCAAATATGGTTAAAACACCTAACATCTGGTAACATATTTCTCAATTTAAGACCCTGAAGGATGGGATGGGGAGGGAGGTTGCGAGGGGAGTTCAGGATGGGGGACACATGTACACCCATGGCGGATTCATGGGAATGTATGCCAAAAACCACTACAATATTGTAAAGTAATTAGCCTCCAAATAAAATAAATAAATTAATTTACCAAAAAATAAAATATTTTGAAATCCTCCTTCTCTTATTCTATGCATATATATTGGGTTTTATTAAAAACTTTAATGAATCATTTATATCCTGCCTATTTCCAACGAAAAGTTGGTTGATATAATAGCTAAAAAGAAAATAATTTGAAAACCAGAAAGCACATACAGAGAAGGGTCTGGAAGAGTATTTAAAAGTGGCACCTTGAAACAATATTTAGGTAGAAGTAATAAGGTTGAAACTTCATAGCTGCCTTTCACTCACTAAACTCTTCATTCTCTTCTACTAGAATGCATTCAAAGGTATTTACTCTTTGATATCACCTAGCTCTAAGGTCTGCGTAACACATTCACAGACATCCCGTAACATCCCGTAACATCTGACTCCGAACACTTGGGAATTAGAACTGTCCTATGCTGGGTTCCAGGTGGCTCAGCGGTAAAGAATCTGCCTGCCAGTGCAGATTTGAGTTCCAGATTTGATCCCTGGGTCAGGAAGATCCCCTGAAGAAGGAAATGGCAAGCCCCTCCAATATTTTTGCCTGGAGAATCCCATGGACAAAGGAACCCGGGGGTCTGCAGTCCATGGGGTTGCACAGAGTTGCAAAAATGTCAGGCGTGACTGCACACCTGAGCACTAGCATGATGCTGAGTGCCAACACTGTGTCTACTTTTTGAAGTGTTTTCCCTACTACTTTGACTTTACCCTCAGACAACAAAGTGTTAAAGACTTTCTCATTCCCAGTTTATAGAAGAAGAATAAAGTACTACCCTCAACTTGACTTATTATTTAGAATGATCTTAAGAAAATATATACATATCCCTGCCTATAAATTCACTCACTTCTACTCTTTGACTTATAGATCTTATTTTTAATTTTCAGAAATTTCAATATTATGGTATTGTACTACTTCTCCCGCCTTAGTAAAAAACAAAACATCATTATCAGCTCCAAGAGGTATATCTGTCTTCCAATTCCAGTAACACAGTATACTGACCTAAAGTGGAGTCCCTTTTTGCACAAATAAAATATTACCAACAGAAAAGCACTTAAAATATACAAGAGAGCTCACAAGAAAGGGAAATTCTCAGCTGTCAGAAATAAAAACTAAATTAAAGGACAGAGGCCGAAATAATAGCACATAAAACTTACAGAAAGCAACTGCAACAGTATTTGCAGGGATATATACATTGGCAAACATATACACATATGGAAACCTATAAGCTAAATGTGAACTTAAGATACTCTAAGAAGGTTGTAGGAAAGAAATAGCATTAAAAATCAAGATAAAATAGAGAAAAACAACAAATTCAAAGCTTATTCTTTGAAAGGCTAATAAAATAGTCAAATTCATCACAAAACTAGAGAAGGAAAAAAAATGTAACGAGATATAACCACAGGTACAGTGAAGAATTTTTCCAATCTTTACAGAATTTTAGAAATAGTTTTATGCTGGTAAATTTGAAAACTAGGATGTGATGAAAAATTTTACCAAAAAAATACCTGGTAAATTATCATACAGATCTAAGAAAAATAGATAAACTGAGTATCTATTAAATAAATCAGATTGAATGAGTTAAAAAAATTCATCTCACTTCCCCACCTTTCCATAACCCTTGCCTTCCCACAAATCCCAACATCAACACCATCAGACTCAGACAGTTTTATAGACAACTTTTACTAAACCTTCAAGGAACACAAAAGCTCTGTCTTATACAAACTGTTCCAGAGAATAATAAAAGAAAGAATTCTCCCAAACTCGTTTTATGAGGCTGTGATGACCTTGATTCCAATACGTGACAACCGAGGAAAATTATAGACAGATTTCATGTGCTAACATAAATGCCAATATCCTCCACATTGAATAAACAAAATCTTTCCGCCTTCTTCACCCCAGAGTTATCAGAGACCAAGAAGAGATACTTAAAATGGATGTAAACCAGCCTCCCCAGCCATCATTTATCATCTGTCAAGAATGTGGAGTCCTGGCTGCTCTCTCCTAAAGGGATCAACTGGGCCCCACTTACTGGATCTGACTATACCCTCTTCTCCCAGGGTTTCACCCTCCTCCTCTGGGATCTGCAATCTGGAGAGGACTTACCCCATGGAACTAAGTTTATGCCCCCCAGACCTTTGGGTCTCTTTTAAACAGAGTCAAAATAGAACCCAGTGAGTTCTACACATGATGAGCTCAGAAGTCACCACTCCATCTTAACAAGTAAAAACTGAACAGACTGTATCAACATTTCTTGGATCCATAAGACAGAGAAGGACACAGGGCTCATTATGGCCCCACAAATTGGAGGGACAGACCAGAAAATGTAAGTGGTCATAGGTCACCAGAGGAGAGATTCATGAGCAGAAACTGCAGAGGGAACCAATGTAGATTAGGAAAACCTGAACTTGATGAACTGTTGGAAACTCAGTGTAGATAACTCCATTAAAAACTCCATGGCAGGGTTCAGGATGGGGGACACGTATACCCATGGCTGATTCATGGCAATGTATGGCAAAAAACCACTACAATATTGTAAAGGAATTAGCCTCCAATTAAAATAATTAATTAAAAAAAAATCAAAACTCCATGGAGAACTACTCACTGTTGGGGTGGGGGGTAGAGGAGGTGGAGGGGTGGGGGGATGTTGCAACAGTTTTTTGAGATTTACCTTCAGGAGCTTGACCAGGTTTTCACAGTAAACACTGCAGAAAAATCCCCTTTTGCTTCTGGCAGAGAAAGAGGAAAGAAGCCATTCTGAAACACATCAGCTCATTTTGTTCTTAACAAAATCTGTCCACAGGAATAACAAGTTAACTAGATGCTAACCTGATGAGATATTATCAGAACCTAAATGATCTGGAGGAAAGGAAATACCCAACTGCAATCCACTTTAGCCTTCCACATGGGAGCACAGAACTACCCAACTCTACCTCACTTGAGTCATCCTGTAACATGTAAGAGGGAAGTAAAAAATGAGAGACCGTTGTGAAGTTCACAGTCCAGAGATGCACGCTTATTAGAAAACTGAGACATAATTGTAGGAGTATGGAATCCCCTCGCCCCACATTCTACCACCATATTACTAAAGGTTTATTTACAGTAGTTTCTTTGACCTGATACATCAGGAGCTAGGGGTTCCCTCTCTGGTCCAGGATGACCCCACACACCGCAGAGCAGCTAAGTCTGCGTGTCGCAAGTACAGAACCTGTGCTCTAGAGCCGGAGAGGGAGCCGCAACGACTGAAGCCAGCACACCTCGACCCTGGGCTTCACACCAGGAGAAGCTACAGCAATGAGAAGCCTGCACACCGCAGATGGAGAGTACTCCCTGCTTGCCGAAACTAGAGAAAGCCTGAGCACAGCAATGAAGACCCCGTGCAGACAAAAATAAACAAATTTGATTTCTTTTAATTTAACTTAAAAAAAAATATAGAACCAGACATCCACCCTTCCCTACCACACTAGCCTACAGCCTCACTTCTAATACCCATGCTGTATCTATGGAGTCTGAGTTTACTATGTCCATTATACCCAGTTATCACTATAGACTTTTGAGTTGCCCCTCAACTCCATCCCTTATGGCTCAGCTGGTAAAGAATCTACCTGCAATTCAGGAGGCCCAGGTTTGATCCCTGGGTTGAGAAGATCCCCTGGAGAAGGGAAAGGCTACCCACTCTCCTATGCTGGCCTGGAGAATTCCATGGACTGTATAGTCCATGGAGTTGTAAACAGTCAGGCATGACTGAGCGACTTTCACTTTCTGTCTCAATTTCATCATTCTAACCTGAAATTCCTACAGATATGGTCTGTTCCATTATTGTCTCCTAATCCCACCTCAATTCTTAAATTCTGTGTACCTTGATCTCTGGAATTCATTGCTAGTTAATCGTAATATTTACTGTATACTCCAAATCAGCTCTAGACATTCTTTACCTTCATGTTCTTACAGCAACATGGCCCTTCTCTGAGATGTTGCTTCTACCCAGCCAGCCCTCTTAATTGCAGGAGAGATATGTATTCTTTGTAGGCCTCATTGCCACTTCTAAACCATTCTCCCCCACTCCTCACTTAAAACCCCAGCTTAAAGTCTTGTGGCATCAGATTGCATCCCTGCTTCCGTTGTTTTTTGCTATCATCCACCTGTTCCCCTTCAAATCTCAGTGTTCATAGTTCTGGGTTCACTGCCTGTAACATTATTCCCATCTTAATTCTTAGTGATTTCAAAGTGCATATAGATGATTCTTCTAGCACCTATTAACTTCCTTTTTTTAATTTTAATTGAAGGATAATTACAATATTGTGTTGGTTTTTTTTCCATATATCAGCATGAATCGGCATGTCGGACACATCAGAAACAGGTTTACATGTGCTCCCCCCATCGTGAAATGTTCTCACTACCCTTTCCACCCTATCCCTCTAGATCGTCTCAGAGCACTGACTTTGGGTGCCCTGCTTCATGCACCGAACTTGCGCTAGTCATCTCTTTTGCATATGGCAACATATATGTTTCAATGCTATTCTCTCAAACCATCCCACCCTCGTTTTCTCCCACTGAGTCCAAAACACCTATTAATCTCTTGAACACCTCTCTTCAGATAATCTTGTCCTAGGCACTCATTCTCATGGTTATATATCAGAACTTACATTTCTATAACTGTAGTCTCTATGTAACTTCGATTGTATGCATTTTGCTCTCTGACTATAATTTCTATTTTCCTAGTTCTCTCTTCTTAATACCCTGATTCCAACCATAGATGCTCAATATTTATGGACAATCTGAATACATGCTTTATTATAATTAATTTAATTATCAAGTAAAAATATAAGTATTTGGATAGTTAACACCTGATTAATACCTGGAGCATCTTGTACTGTCCAAAAATGAGAAAGTACTAAAAAAAAGTCATAATGATGTGAGTATGTCAATGACACATAGAATCTAAATTAAAGATTCCCCAGTGCCAAGTCTGAAACAATTTGAGCAATAAAAAAATAAAGTGTTATTGGTTATAATCCAAAGTATAAAATGAGTTCATGTTGATAAAAACCAGTAAATGAATAAATTAATGAATAGGGGGAATAGNTGTTTCAATGCTATTCTCTCAAACCATCCCACCCTCGTTTTCTCCCACTGAGTCCAAAACACCTATTAATTTCTTGAACACCTCTCTTCAGATAATCTTGTCCTAGGCACTCATTCTCATGATTATATATCAGAACTTACATTTCTATAACTGCAATCTCTATGTAACTTCAACTGCATGCATTTTGCTCTCTGACTATAATTTCTATTTTCCTAGTTCTCTTTTCTTAATACCCTGATTCCAACCATAGATGCTCAATATTTACGGACAATCTGAATAAATGCTTTATTATAATTAATTTAATTATCAAGTAAAAAGATCTGTGACACTGCAACTCAGGAAAAAATATAAGTATTTGGATAGTTAACACCTGATTAATACCTGGAGCATCTTGTGTTGTCCAAAAGTGAGGAAGTATTAAAAAAAAATCATAATGATGAGAGTATGTCAATGACACATAGAATCTAAATTAAAGATTCCCCAATGCCAAGTCTGGAACAATTTGAGCAATAAAAAAATAAAGTGTTATTGGTTATAACCCAAAGTATAAAATGAGTTCATGTTGATAAAAACCAGTAAATGAATAAATTAATGAATAGGGGGAATAGAAAAACATCCCATGCAGAAGAACCCCAAATAATTTATNCTACCAGGCTCCTCAGTCCATGGGATTTTCCAGGCAAGAGTACTGGAGTGGGTTGCCATTTCCTTCTCCAGGGGATCTTCCCGACCCAGGGATCGAACCTGGGTCTCCCGCATTGTAGGCAGATGCTTTACCGTCTGAGTTACCAGGGAAGCCCATATTAATATAAAATGTCAATTATAAGGATAACTATATAGGGAGACATATATGGGAATTCTCTGTACTACATTCAAAAATTTTTTGAAAATTTAAGATTACTCTGATGTTACATTTTTCAAATCAGAGAAGTAACTAGACTGTGCAGTAAATTAAAACTTAGTTCAACTTCACTAATAAACATGAGTATAAATTTTAAAAGAAAAAATGAAAAGACATTTTTGATGGATTGAAAATGAAAATGAAAGTGAAAGTCTCTCAGTCATGTCTGACTCTTTGCGACCCCATGCCTATGTAGTCCATGGAATTCTCCAGGCCAGAATACTGAAGTGGGTAGACTTTCCCTTCTCTGGGAGATCTTCCTAACCCAGGGATGGAACCCAGGTCTCCCATATTGTAGGCAGATTCTTTATCAGCTGAGCCACAAGGGATTATCTGATGGATTATTTTGTATCAAATTAATCCTACCGAGAATACCTATAAAAGATGGATAAAATATTTTTGATTGATTTAACCCATTGTGATATGAGCATTCATTCTGTCTCTACCTATTGTGGGCAGTCACGCACTTGTGGATCATTAATCAACATCACTATTCAATAAAGTCTCACAAGTACATACAGTTATGTGACAACCTACAAACTATACAAAACATTTCCATCAAGTCAACAAGTTCTCTCAATCCCCTTTACAAGCAATCCTCCTTTCAAACCTAGAAAAAGCAATTGCTGTCTTTCAGGCACTATACCTGCCTTTTCTGTCACTTCATATAAACAGACTACAGAATGTAGTCTTTTGTGTCTGTCTTTTGTCACTAAGCTTAATGCTTTTGAGGTTCAATCATGTATACACGTAGCAACATTTTGTTCCTTTCTATTGTTGAATGGTTTTCTTTTATATGTCTATACCACAAAATGTTTTAATCTGTTCACCAGTAGATGGATATTTGTGTTGTTTCCTATTTAGTATGATTATGACCAAAGATATTATGAGCATTCCCAAGCAAAACTGTGAATGCACATGTTTTCATTTCTCTTGGATAAATTTTAGAGAGTAGGAATAGTGGGACATGTGGTACGTGTATGGTAACTTTATATGAAAATGCCAAAATGTTTTCCAAAGTGGCTACAACATTTTTTGTTTCCACTTGCAGTATATGAGAGTTTCGGTTTTTCTATCATCTCAATAACACTTGGTATTTTTTAATTTAGCCACTCTAATATGTGTGCAGTATCCCATTGTGTTTTAATTTGTATTTCTCTTATAACGATGATATTGAACACATTTTCAGGTGTTAATGTCCATCCATATATCCTCTCTGATGGAATGTTTGCTTAGATTCTTTGTCTTAAAAAAAAATTAGATTGTATTTTTCTTTTTTGTTTGTATGAGTTCTTTGTATCTTACTGGTACAACTGCTGAGTCACTTCAGTTGTGTCCGACTCTGCGCGACCCCATAGAAAGCAGCCCGCCAGGCTCCCCGGTCCCTGGGATTCTCCAGGCAAGAACACTAGAGGGGCTGCCATTTCCTTCTCCATACAGGTACAAGTCGTCTCTCAAATGTTTTCTCCCAGTCTGTGGCTTATTATTTAATTTGCTTAACAATGTCTTTCCTTACAGTATATTTTGAAGAGCAGATGTTTTTATTTTGTAATCTGCACTCTTGTGTACTAAGAAATTTTGCCTAAGAAGGAACAGTCCTAATTTTAATTAAATATACATCATCTGTTTTCAAAAAGAGACAGTCCAGGTGGCTGACTATAGGCAGGCAGCAGGTCAGGCTGGGTGATGAACGGAGTGTGTAGGTGTCTAGGGGTTCAGGACTTTGGGACAAATACACTGCTCTCACCATAGGCCTTTGCAATGAAATCAGACCCAGGTAACCTACCCTGATCTGGGTCTTCATGTCTCTGCTCCTCTGCTAGATAGAAGCTTTTCTGTCCTTAAATCCTAATAGCAACAACAGTTCTCACTGTATAGCCCTTTGGATGTTTCAGTGTTTTTAAATATTTTGATATATTTGATCCCTACAGCTCCATGAAGTAAGAATGAAACATTTACCATTTTGTTTTTTGATTCATCTTGTTTTGTTTGACACACAAATTTCTACCATCCCATATGCATAGTTGAGAATTTAAGTGACTTGCCTAAGGCCACATAAATATTGAGTGATGAAGATTGGAGTGGGCTCCAAGTCTCCTGATACAACACATGGTATCTCCTGCCTCCTTGCACGAATGTTTGAGCAACTGTGCATGTCTGCATGCTCAGTTGCTCAGTCGTGTCCAACTCTTAGAGATCCATGGACTTCAGTCTGCCAGGCTTTTCTGTTCATGGAGTTTTTTTGGCAAGAATACTGGAATGGGTAGCCATTTCTTCCTCCAAGGGATCTTCCCCACACAGGTATCAAAACTGCGTCTCCTGCATTGGCAGGTGGATTCTTTACCTCTCTGCCACCTGGGAAGCCCTGAGCAACTGTGTCTGAGTCCAAGTCCCATCTGTGGATATGGTCAGGCCAGGCTAGAGAGGTTGGGTTAGGAAGAGAGACTGCTCGTAAAGAAAGTTTGGGACAACCTGATAACACATTGTCATCCCATGTCAAAACAAAAGGTGCTGTGATATGATAGGAAATTAGATAAATGTGAGTTCTGAATCCAATGTGTCTAGCTTTAAAAAACTTTTGTCTTCTGAGTCAACACGTTCCCCTAAAGTATTTGAGAAAAACAATCTCTCATTAATTTGCTATGTATTTCTTAACTCAGATAAGCAGTGTCCTCTTAACACTGTGAGTTTGTTGAGCACCTATGTATCAGAAACTGAAATCATTTTATTTTCTGTATTTAAACCTCAAAACATCTCTATGAAGTAGATAATCTCATCCCAATTGATCAAAAAATGAAAAAGAGATCACATTATGCCTCAGCTCCCATAAAGCATACGTTAGGGATTCCAGAATTTTCGACTCCAAACCCACGCTCAGACACTTAATCTATACTTCCTCTGGTATTTAAACTGAGCACATTAATCCCTACTGCATAAAATTACTTCGCAAGTTTGAAACAATTCATGTTAAAGTAGACTGTGAATACTTTTATTTATTCAATTTCCTCCCCCTCTCAGTGTATGAGAGGATTAAAGCTTCTAGCCCAACTTGCAGTTGGTGGGGGTTCTTATTTTAGTTCTTTTTAATGGGTTATGGACAGAACAGATTTGAACCACTTGGGGGGGATGGAATATTTAATTGTCAGTACGAGATCATTTAGTTCTCATTCTGCATGGGGGATTATGGAAGTGTGTGTTGATATGGAAGTGCAGTAAGTTTCAAGTACCCTGGAATGTTGAGCCAACACATGGAGGACAGCTGCCTTGGAAAGTTTTGCAGAGTGAACTTCATATGAGAGAGAAATAAACTTGTCTTCAGCCACTGATATTTGGGGCTTTGTTACCATAGCAAAACCTAGTCCATCCTCATCTATACAACACAGCACCTGAGGTGGTAATGACAGTGATCATATTTTAGTGGTGGTTGATCTTGATGCTACTCTCCATAAAGACCATCAGCACATTTCCCAAAACCAAGTCCTTTTGGTCCTTGACCTCTTTTTCTTAGACGGGCAAAAGGGTATTTTCATTAGCAAAGCAGCAAAATTAAAATGTCTTTGTAAAACATAATTCAGTGACATAGACAAGGAATAAATATATTGTCTGGAGTGTTCAGCAGAAGTTTAAGCATCAGATAAACAGTCTTTTCCCTTGAGTTGATTCTGGAGGCTCTCAATCTACTTACAAGTAATTATAAAGGCATTAAACTCACAAGCATGAATGGATTACAAACCATTCCACCACTAAGTAAATTTAAGCAGTCTTCTTGATCTCTATCAGGAAAATCTTCCCCCCTTAACAAGTTCCACATTGTAGACAAACCTTTCTGCCATCTGCTCGAAGGGAAACATGTGGCAAGATCCTGCATTTGAACATTTTGCCCTTGGTAAGGAAAAAGACCTTAGGGAATATTTTTGTAAAACCACCCTCTTGGCACACAATTTGTGGCCAAGGTTTGCCCTTTGTCCCTTGTGTGAAATGATCTATTTTGATATGAATGTCACTTTAAATCAATGTGTATGAGATCATATTTACATACACTAACCGCTAGTGTGGTTTCTAGTGGTGACGATGATGGTGGATCCCTATACCGCCATATTGAGGGTTTGAATTGGGTGATGATACCAATGTCTTCTAAGCCACAGAAGGAAATGAGCCATTGTTTTAAAACTCCATAGCCTTTCTCTACTGCAGCTGCTGCACGTTGCACTGTTTTCCTCCTGTTTCTTCTTCATTAAGCTAACGTTTATTCTTCTTAGGTGTATTCTTTGGTCACCCCATGTGTGTTATGTAACTCTTCTCTTTGTTCCTTTCACCCTGTTCTTACTCCTGTTTTCGTATAATATGAAGGATATTCAAATATGATGTGCTTACTGACTTGGGGGAAGTTTAATGATGTTTCAGCACCATGTGTATTTTTTCTGTGCCTTGGGCATCAATTTTCATATGAAACTTCAAGCAAGAGCTGGAACATCCCACAATAGGTGATTTAAAGCATTCTCCTCCCACAGACAGCACACATGAGATCAATTCTCCAGAAGCCACCAAAGAGAGTTCAAATAGTTTCAACAAGTCTGAGATTAGAGAGGAGAAAAGATAGTCATTGTACTAAGAAAGAAGGCAACTTGCATTTTGCAGAACATACCTGATGTAATCAAAGCCATCTGTGTGGATGACTGCTACATACTTAGACTCTACACTTTGATCAAGTGTACTGGCAAAAGCTGGGCTTCCCTGGTGGCTCAGGGGTAAAGAACTCCCCTACCAATGCAGGAGATGTGGGTTTGATACCTGTGTTGGGAAGATCCCTTGGAGAAGGAAATACCACCCACTCCAGTATTCTTGCCCAGGAAATCCCATGGACAGAGAAAGTTGGAGGGCTACAGTCCAGGGGGTCACAAAGAGTTGGACATGATTCAGCAACTAAACAACAGCATTGGCAAAAGCTAAGGATTCATCGTGACTAGGAACAAGGGTCTCAAGATGAGTCAAGAAGCAAACATCTAAACACACACTGAACTAGGATAAGAGCAAACATGGCATATACCAAGGATGATCTAGTTTGGATCATAATCAGTTGCAGCTTTGTAATTTCGACATTGCAGTTTTATAATTCACACTAGAATCTTAGTGGGAGGTAAGGGTGAAAGGTTTTGGAAACACACACAAAAAATTGACACATAAAATCTGTTTTATAATCAGCTGTATGTGACTCATTTTCAACAAATTCTTCCATGGTTTTCAAATATTATTATAGATAAATGAGAAGATTAGATGTTCCTGCCTGTTTCAATCAAGTTTTAAGGCAGATGTGAACAAAACTACATAAATTTTCCACATTACAGAAGCCTGTCTTAAGGAAATGTATTTCTACCCAAGTATACTAAATGTTGTAGTAGCATTTACCATGTTCTGCGTATCTGTCCATGGGTTTATTTCTCTTGAGGACAGTGTCTCACACATTTTTTTCTGCCTATACGTGTAACATAACAATTAATGAATTAAGACATGAGTTACATTAATGCTATACATTATATATATTATATTCTATAGCAGTTACATATTAACCAGCGTGGCATGAGAACTGTTATTCTAACCATTGGGTAGAGAAGGATTTCTTAAAAGACAAAGGAAATAGTAATACCAAAATCGAACATTTTATCATATTAAAATCAAAATATCTGTTATATTTTGATTATACAAAACACTCTTTAAAAAAGCAGAGTTAAGATAGAGACTGAGTATTATGTTTGTAACATGTAACTGCATAAAAATAAAAATATAATACTTCTACAAGTCAAAAAGAAAAAATTCAAAAGAAAAAAAGATATAAATAGGTATTTTATAAAAGAGGAATTGTAGATGACCAATTAATACATGAAAAAAACATTCGATTTCACTAGAGATGAGAGAAATTAAGATCACAGTGAGATAATATTCTAGAACAATTCAATGGCAAACATCAATGATTAGAAGGACCAGGTTCTGTCTCTCAAAATTGGCATTATTTTTCTGTGTGCAATGCAAATGGGAAGACTTACTTACACATGTAATTCATTATTAACTCTGTACTCTTTTATATTAACACTGGATAGTTACCCCCGTTCTCAATGACAAATGGCATAGTGTTTTCATCTGACAGAAGTTTCCTCATGTGAGACAGAGAACTTTAAGACTGTCATAAAATTTGATTTGTGCTATTCCTTGTCAAACATTAAATTGCAATATTTAAACAAAAAAGCAAGGACTAATATCTCCAATCTGAGTATTGTTTTATGTTGCATTAATTGTTTCTGAATCACATGTTCCTGACAGATGATTCCTAACCTCTTTGTGTAAGTTCAAAAAAATTAATATGAAAATGTAATAAATTCTCAAAAGGTATAGTGAACACAGTATTGAGGATGGGTGCTACCATAAAGGGAGAAAAGGATATATAATGGGAAAATCACATAGCATATTTTTGTCAATATTATAGTTTCTACATGGGATGATGAGTGCATTGGTAGAAAAAATTCCAGCTTAATTCCTTACAGACCTCTCCAAAACCAAACTAAAATCCTTACAACATGAAGCAGGAAAGTAATGAGATTTGTCAATGCGTCTTCAGTTTGAAGAAACTGCTTTTTGATCATATAAAAATAACTGTGAAAAACAGATTTTTAAATTTTCTGATATCACTCATCATTTCAAAGAGAAGAGAAAAACTACGCAAGGAGAAAAAATTCCATAATAAAGGATTGAATAAGAAAAATCAAAAAAATATGATTAATTTCTTGGGAATTAACATCAACAGTTGGAATAATATTGCCATTTTTATCACTATAGTGTGAGATAAATGCAGATTGTTCAGCCAATTTAGAAATAAATATTTTAATCATGAACCTCATTTTTAATGTAAGATTTAAGGACTAGATAAAGAAGTTCCAACTGTGGTGTTGAAGAAGACTCTTGAGAGTCCCTTGGACTGCAAGGAGATCCAACCAGTCCATTCTGAAGGACATCAACCCTGGGATTTCTTTGGAAGGCATGATGCTAAAGTTGAAGCTCTANAGTCATGTATGGATGTGAGAGTTGGACTATAAAGAAAGCTGAATGCTGAAAAATTGATGCTTTTGAACTGTGGTGTTGGAGAAGACTCTTGAGAGTCTCTTGGACTGCAAGGAGATCCAACCAGTCCATTCTGAAGGACATCAACCCTGGGATTTCTTTGGAAGGCATGATGCTAAAGTTGAAGCTCTAGTACTTTGGCCACCTCATGCAAAGAGTTGACTCATTGGAAAAGACTCTGATGCTGGGAGGGATTGGGGGCAGGAGGAGAAGGGGATGACAGAGGATGAGATGCCTGGATGACATCACCAACTCGATGGATGCAAGTCTGGGTGAACTCCAGGAGTTGGTGATGGACAGGCAGGCCTGGCGTGCTGCGATTCATGGGGTCCTGAAGAGTCAGACACGACTGAGCGACTGAACTAAACTGAAAGGAGTTTTAGTTTGGATTTGGACAAAGACCACTCATATAACCAACCACCAGAAACCTGAACTTCACAAATTGCCTTTACCACTTAAAGCATCTAAAGTACCTCAGTCAGCATTCTGTCCTTTAATTCTTAGCACTATTTAAATAAGATTACCAGGACGTTGTGGTGGTCCAGTGGTTAAGAATCCATTTTCCCACTGCAGGGGACACAGGTTTGATATCTGATGAGAAAGTTCCTCATGGTGCGAGATGAAGCCAGAAAAACAAATAAGCAAGTAAAAACTATTTTTAGAGAAAGATTTGGGCTTCTCTGGTGGCTTGGTGGGAAAAAAAAAAAAAAAAATCCACCTGCCAATGTAGGGGACACAGATTTGAGCCCTGGGATGGGAAGATCCCACATGCCTCAAAGCAGCTAAGTCCGAGTGCCACAACTATTGAGATTGTGCTCTAGAGTCCAGCAGCCACTACTCTTGAGTCCATGAGCCACAACTACCGAAGCCCAACCGCCTTAGAGCCTGTGTTTTGCCACAAGGGAAGCTACCGCAATGAGATACCCATGCACCGCAACTACAGAATAGCATAGCCCACACACCAACAAAGATCCAGCACAGTCAAAAGTCAATAAATGAAGTTTCCAATGTTATAGTCTATCTTTAAAAAAGATTTCTGTACCCTCAACAAACAAAGAAAACTCCAGGCTTTTCAACTGAATCGAAAGAATAACTAAAAGGACAATAAAAGGGTATAGATCAATTCAAGATTAGCAGATAACGTTTAAATAAATAAGATTACGAAAGTTTTAATTAATAAAATATAAAAGCACAAAAGGTAAATATTAAGTGTGAACTCAAAAGTCATTACTCGTGGTTTAGAACATCATATGGTATATTGCTTTCCTGGTTCTTCTCCCCAAGTCTTTTCATGTGTGGCACGTCCAAATTCCAAGTGCCACACCACTAGTTCTTCTGGACAGCAACTCAGCTGGAATAGGAACCTCTAAAATGCAAATGTCCAGTGCCTAGGAATGTCTTACTCATTCCCTGCCCCGGCTGAACCAAAAAGTACTTCCCCTCAAAGCCTAATGAGCAAGAAATTTGAACTGAGCTAATAGCTACTGCATTCATGGAATAGAAACGAAGATACATTTCTCCTCCTGAGTTCTAGGTTGGAAGCACTAATCATCACAGAGAAAAGCCGTGTATCTATCAAGGATGCCCATGGATGCCAACCTGACTCATTATATCCCTGATATATCATCCTAAAATCTGTCTTAATGACAATGTTGGTTAACAAGATTAATTTTTACACTGGGGACTTCTTAAACAAATTAACTTCTAAGTTGAGTTATCAGTAGAAGACCATTTCCGCAGATTATTACTACATCTATCCCTCAACATAAAAAGATGAGTTCAGGGGAAAATCAAATTTAACAAGTATTTCTTACATGTTTACTCTGCTAAACTTTACCCTAAAATCTAGATAACAAAAGCCACAAGCTATTGAGTCTGTAGAACCTACAAGATATTTTGCAACCATTTTCACCAAAATTTGCAACTCTTCACGTTAGTTATGTGCTTCTACATTTTACAAAAAGGAAATTAAGTTGCCCAAGGTCACAGAACTAATTAACCCTAAAGCCGGCATGTGAATCTAGATCTGTCTCCATCTGAAGCCTGCAGGCTTTTATTATCATAAGATGGAATATTTTAAAGAAACTTACCTGTGTACTGGATAGATTGAAAAGCCGTGAGTTCTTTACAACTAAAGGTACACTGCCTTTCATGAACATTTGGAAACTATAAAAGGTCAAATCAGGCCCCACTTCACCCCCATCTGTTTATCATAACAATGTTACATTGCACACTTAGATCCTCAACCAAGACCCCCTAACAGAGGCCCCTGATAGCTTTGTTCATTTTCCCCATATTTTCTCAGCTTACAGACCAGTTTACCTCAACCTACTGTGTATTACACTTTGCCCTGCAGGGGTCTGCCGGTGGGAGGGAGAGGAGGAGACTCCTAATCCTTCCAGTTACAAAATAACTCACCGAGAGGCCCGTGGGTGCTTTGTGACTGGCCTAATATCACAAATATTAGCGTTGATGGGGTTTGAGAAGGTGCCTTCTTAAAATTGGGCCTTCCCAGGTGGTGCTAGTGGTAAAAGCACCTGCCTATCAGTGCAGGAGATGTAAGAGATGCGTGTTCAATCCTTGGGTCTAGAAAATCCCCTGGAGGAGGGCATGGCAACCTACTCCAGTGTTCTTGCCTGAAGAGCCCCGTGGACAGAGGAGCCTGGTGGGTTACAGTCCTTAGGGTAGCAAAGAGTCAGACATGACTGAAGCGACTTAGCGAGTATGCTTCTTAAAATCAAACATCAAGACTAGAGACTTCGCTGGAAGTCTAGCTGTTAAGACTTCATCTTCCAACGCGGAGGGTGTGGGTTCCATCCCTGGTCAGGGAGCTAAGATCCCAAGCGATGCATCCATCAGAAAACCAGAACAGAAAACAGAAACAATATTGTAACAAATTCAATAAAGACTTAAAAAAAAAAAAAAAAAAGATCAGAACTAATTTTATCTAAGACTTTCAACTTCAAGAAGAAATGCAAATGATTCTTTAACAACGGATAACATCAAGAAGTCAGAAACTGGTATATTTAAGAAAATAAAAACAAGCCACTTGTATCTTATGTGGAATTAGGTGGACAGAGAAACTGAACTGACCTCAAATGATTTCCTTTTTCCTCTGCTTTAGAATACCCACAGCCTTAGAAGGTGCATCTCCAGATAGTGAAGCAGCATCTGTCAGCGGTGGGTCTGGAAAAGCCATATCTCAGATGGAAAGAAAAAGAAACAGTTTGATGACCAGATGTAGGAATGTAATTGGAGACAGAAGAAGCTGAATTTAGGAGACCAGAAAGCCCTTTATAAAGAAGCTGCCCAGTGGAGGGTGTAAGAGGGCAGTGCTTCCAAATTGTAAAGTGCATATAAATCACTGGGGAATCTCATTAAATTCAAATTCTAACCTGTGAGTTCTGGGTGAAGCCTAAAATCCCCCGGTGACACCAGGCCGCTGGTCCTCAGACCACACTTGGAGAACCAAGGTTATAGGGCAGGGGGTTGTTTAATGATCTCAGCTGATATTCTGTGATGGTAAAAGGCAATGATTAGGGGAGAATGCTCGTGCCTGATGAGACTAGCACAGGGAAGCACAGTGTGGTAGAGTCTAAGTGTATGGTCCACCTGCTGGGAGGCCATGGGAAGAACCCAGTCCTGGGTCTGACCATTGTGCGCTCCTGACTTGCTGTAGATGGTGGGTAGGTGTCCCCTGGTACTAACATTATGAATCAGCCATCTAACCCCTTCTCATATACCCAAGGAGGCGAATACATTTTGGAGCACCATCATTTCTACTGTTGCTTATGACTTTATTTGGGAATAGTGTTAGGTTGCCTCACATCCTTTCTGCTATGATCTGAATGTTTATTTTTCCCTAAAATGCATATGCTGAAATCCTAACCCCCAAGGTGATAATATTATGAGGTGCTGCCTTTGAGGTGTCATTAGACCATGAAGGCAAAGCGCTCACACATGGAACCGGTACCCTTAGAAAAGAGACCGGGGGGTGGGGATGGTA
>SJYA01001707.1:120944-242533 GCA_006410615.1 Neotragus moschatus | reverse complement strand
AAAAAAAACAACAGAGACCTGGGGAAGCTTCTTCGCTCTTTTCACCATGCAAGGATACAGCATGAAGCCTACATCTATGAAATGGGCCCTCACCAGACACCAAGTCTTTTGGCACCACGGTCCTGGACTCCCCTGCCTCTGGAACTGTGAGAAATAAATTTCTGTTGTTTGTCAATCACCTACTTTATGGCGTTCTGTGACAGCAGCTCAAACAGACAATCTATGCCCTTCCTCCACCTCCCCAATCACTTTCACGCAATTTCTCAAAATATCTGAGTGTGGGACAAGAACTCTGGAATGAAAAGTCTGCAAAGAGCATTAAATGGCAGTAAGCACGAGCCTCAGGCTCCTGGTTAGACCTAGCTTGTAAAAATCATCCTCATTCACACTTATCATGATATTCTCTCAAGAGGGCATGTGATGCTCATGCTTCTCTGTTCTACTTTCTAACATCTCTCAGTGCTCCACTGTGTACACTAAATTCAGAGAGATGGGAAATTCCATTTCTGCTCCATGGTTATATTATTTCTTTAATCACTTTATGAAAAGGTCTGGGAGGTGATCATGCCATTTGCCATACTCTCCATCAAAGCATCAAAATCATGGAAGCAGACAGATACAGAACACTCACTGATGATCTAAAGATAGGAGCACCTGTCTTTTCTTGTAGGCAGTTACCATCTGGACATCCTTTTGCCACTCATGATCGCTTCTCAGAGAGACCTCCAAAGACACCTCTGCTTCCCAGCTCTCAATGGTCCTCAACAATCTGACCCTACATCCAAGAGTAAGAGCTTGTGGTACCAAAGCACAGAGCTACTTTAAAACACATCCTCACATAAAATATCAAGTATAGAACAGCTCACTCTAATAGTGTGTTTGTAAAGAAAATATATTGAGCTGGTTGTTAAGTCTATCAAATATCCAAACTCTTCATCCATCATCCCCACACATGCATCCAACCTTCCATGGACACCAAATGAGCATAAGTCATGGGCACAAAAGAAACACAGGGGCGTGGGAAGAAGACTCTGTTCATACAATATTGGTAGTCTCTTAAGATGCCTCAATCTTCTTTCATTTAAGTATTCACTGATGTACTGAGTCCTCAGTGAGCACTAATTATATGCCAGGCACTAGGCTAAATTCTGGGAATAAACCATAACCGAGATGGACGTGAGTCCTGCCTTCTCAAACCTGGTAATATGGCAGGGGAGATAGAAGAGAGTGGCAGAGCAGAGAATACAGGAGCTCAGAACAGCTAGGAGCCCCACACAGACACCGCAGTCACAGCTCGGTGACATGAAACCCTGTCCTGCTTCCCTGGGCAGAGATGGTGCCGGGAAGCACTGAAATTTGAATACAACTGCAATAAGTACAAGAACTTAGACGTATGGGAACTTCTGAAAGGCTAAGTACTCCTAGGGGCCAGAAAAAGTTGAGAATTATTTCCTAACCAAAGTAGAAAGTTTCTGTTACTTTTTTTTTCCCTTAAACTGAGGAATATGTACCACTGGGAGTACTGGGTGGGGTGCTGGGAGTTTAAGAATCCGTGGTAAAATGATGAAACATCTTCCTGGGGAAGCAATTTTACTAGATGTCAATTTAAGATGTGTGTATGTGTGTTTAGAATACGGTAAAATGTGGATGAATGTTTTATAAGAGAAAATTTCAGAGACATTCCTTGTTTACATAGGATCGCTTAGCCCTCAACAGCCACACCTTCGCCACAACTGCCACATCACATTCTCATCACTGTATATTGAAGACCGTGTTTACGGGAAGAAGGAAACCCTGCTCTGTCGAGAAAAAGAGATATGCATCAGGAAAGCTGGTTTGAGTGATTATATGAAAGACTGAATGCCTGACTGAGGATTCTGGGTTTCACAGGTGACGCTGGAGGCAAGGATGACTGAGTATCTGTGAGCTGAGCAGGGATACGTGGGAATTGGCAGGTGGCTGTATTTCTGAGTTTCACACATGGAAGGATATGGATAGAATCCACATTTGAAGCCAAGGGTGAATGTGACTATAACAAAGGGTGCCTTGCAACGTGTATGGGCAAGGTATACGCACAGGGTGCTGTCCCTGTGGTGAATCAGTTACCAGATGTATGTGCCTTGGAGAATGCACAGCAGAGGGGCTTGGAAAAGAGTGTCTGAGTCCAAGGAGCAGTAGGAACAAGCTGGGGCTCAGGCTGAATTTATCTTTCAGAGGAAGGTTTCCACTCCACTCTGGTATCAGACTTGCATCAAGAGGACATGGTGATCACCCATCAAGAGTTTCTTCCTGACAGATCATAAGGCAGACAGAGGTAAAGAGATGCTGTCAACTGTGTCTGGTTCAGCTTTAAATAGATAATCACTGCTTGAAGGTAGAGGAAGAGAGAAGCTATTAGGGATCACTCTGCTCTTGGAGAAGGAGTGATCCCTAATAGCTGGTCTTTTCATTTGGATATTCTGATGAATTTCAAGTTGGATCTTTGCTTGGATGAATCTCCCCAGGATATACTCCCCCAAGAAGTTGGTAAAAATGACTCCTAGAAAGTCCCAGATTGTGTTGAGGTCACCCTGGGCATCTTGCCCGATTCATCTGCCTCATTCCACCCCACTTGCATCCTGGAGTTTGGCATGGCTCTGTGTGGGCAGGGACCATTCTCTAAGGCAAGTTTAGACGGTTCTGGTGAACACAAAGCATCTGGTGAAGCTCAAGGCCAGCACTGCCCCAAAGGCACGTAATGTGAGCCGCACCATGAGCCACATATAAAATCTGAAATTTTCTATTTGCCACATTAAAAAATGTAAAAGGAAACAAGTGAAATTCAACTACATAATCAATATGTAAAGTATTAATACTAAATTTTATGTCCTTTCTTTCCTAAGTCTTTTGTAGTACATTTTACACAAATAGCACATCTCCGTTTAGCATAACCACAGTTCTAATGGGTAACAGGCAAGATTGTTGAATGACTAATGTATTGCACGGTACACTTCTAGACCAATCTTAAGCCTCTGCATCACAATCATGCCTCCTGGGCATTCCTATAATAATCAGGGTCCAGAAATACCAAGTCACTTGCCAGGGTTCACAGGGCTTGCTGGAGTCAGAGCTAAGACTACACCAAAGTCTCTTAGATCTAATCAAGTATCCCTTCCGAAACAATGGACGCAGACTTTGCTCTTCAGCCTCACAGCTAGAACATCAGTGGGTCTCTTGCTTCTTCCTTCAGAGCACTCTCACGTTCTTTCCCTCTCTTCTGGCTGCCACCTCTTCTCAGGCCGTGATGGCGATTACCTCCTCAATGATATGCTGGCTTTTGGGTCTCCCATTCCAGCCTCTGGCAAAACCTGAATTTAGCACAGCTCTCCTGGAAACAAACTCCATTGCAGAAAACAATGAGCCTGTATCTTTTTAAATCGATTTTATTTTTAGAGCAGTTTTAGGTTACAGAAAGAAACTAAGTAGAAAGTACAAAGAGTTCCCATATACCTTCTCCACCCACCTCTGGGCTACTCCGATTAACATCTTGCATTGATATGGTATATTTGATATAATTATGAGCAGCTACTGAGATAGTGGCTTGCCATTCCCTTCTCCAGTGGACCACATTCTGGACCATGAACCACCCATCTTGGCTGGCCCCACATGGTATGGTTTAGTTTCACTGAGTTAGACAAGGCTGTGGTCCGTGTGATTAGATTGACTAGTTTTCTGTGATTACGGTTTGTGTGTCTGCCTTCTGATGCCTCTCGCAACACCTACCGTCTTATTTGGGTTCCTCTTACCTTGGACGTGGAGTATCTCTTCACTTCTGCTGGTCCAGCAAAGCGCAGCCGCTGTTCCTTACCTTGGATGAGGAGTATCTCCTCACAGCCACCCCTCCTGATCTTCAGTAGCTCCTCTCCGCCCTCCTGCGTGGCACAGCCACTGCTCCTTGGACGTGGGTTAGCTCCTCCCGGCTGCTGCCCCTAGATAGCATATTCAAAAGCAGAGACATTAATTTGCTGACTAAGGTCCGTCTAGTCAAGGCTATGGTTTTTCCGGTGGTCATGTATGGATGTGAAAGTTGGACTGTGAAGAAAGCTGAGTGCCAAAAAATCTATGCTTTTGAACTGTGGTGTTGGAGAAGACTCTTGAGAGTCCCCTGAACTGCAACCACTCCATTCTAAAGGAGATCAGTCCTGGGTATTCTTTGGAAGGACAAATGCTGAAGCTGAAACTCCAATACTTTGGTCACCTCATGCAAAGAGTTGACTCATTAGAAAAGACTCTGATGCTGGGAGGGATTGGGGGCAGAAGAAGAAGGGGACGACAGAGGATGAGATGGCTGGATGGCACCACCAACTCCATGGACATGAGTTTGGGTGAACTCCAGGAGCTGGTGATGGACAGGGAGGCCTGGTGTGCTGCGATTCATGGGGTTCCAAAGAGTCGGACATGACTGAGTGACTGGACTGAACTGAATTGATTGAGATAGTATTATATAGCTTACGTTAGAGCTCACTCTGTGTTGTACAGTGCCATGGATTTACCAAATTCAGACTCAAACTGAAGAAAGTAGGGAAAACCACTAAAACAAGTCAGGTATGACCTAAATCACATCCCTTATGATTATACAGTGGAAGTGAGAAGTAGATTTAAGGGCGTAGATCTGATAGATAGAGTGCCTGATGAACTATGGAATGAGGTTCGTGACATTGTNCAGGAGAAGAAGGGGACGACAGAGGATGAGATGGCTGGATGGCATCACTGACGCAATGGGCATGGGTCTGAGTGAACTCCGGGAGTTGGTGATGGACAGGGAGGCCTGGCGTGATGTGATTCATGGGGTCGCAAAGAGTCGGACACGACTGAGCGACTGAACTGAACTGAACTGAAAATCAGCTTGTTCTCTACCTGTTCATTCCAATTTCTCTTTCCCCTAAAACCCTTGGCAACCACTGATTGTTTTACTGTCTCTGTAGTTTTGACTTTTCCACAATGTTATATAGTTGGATTCAAATAGTATGTAGTTTTATTCACTTTGGCTTCATTCACTTTTAAAAAAATGAATTTAAGGTTCTTCCACATATTAATGAATTGAGACTAATTTATTTTATCACTAAATAGTATTTTATTGTCTAAATATACTTCAACTTGTTTCTCCATTCATCTCCTGAAGGACATCTTAGTTGCTTCTAAAGTTTGATAATTATGAGTAAAGCTGCTATAAACATTTGTATGCAAGTTTTTGTGTTGATTTTCTATTTTTAAATGAGCAAAACATAATTCAAGACACTTCATTGTCTCTACAAATATCTCTGCATTTTTTTTCTATAAAAAATGCTTTCTCCTTCAAATTTTGTTATTATTTTTCAAAACCTACTTTGGTTATTTGAAGTCCTTTGCATTACCACATAAATTTTACAATCTACTTGTCAATTAATGGACTTCTCTGGTGGCTCAGCTGGTAAAGAATCTGCCTGCAATGTGGGAGACCTGGATTCAATCCCTGGATTGGGAATATCCCCTGGAGAAGGGATCAGCTACCCACTCTAGCATTCTGGCCTAAAGAATTCCATGGACTATATAGTGCACGGGGTCACAGAGAGCTGGACATGACTGAGCGACCGTCACTTTTCATTTTCACTTTGTCAGTTTCTACAAAACAACTGGTATTTTGTTGAGAGTGCATTAAATGAGTAGATTAATTCACAAATAATTTATATCTTAATGATATTGAGTTTTCTAACCAATAAATATATAATTATCTCTATTCACTGAGGTCTTCCTTAAGTTTTTTCAGCAGTGTTTTATAGTTTCCAGTATATAGGTCTTGCATGTTTTTGTCAGATTTACCCTATACATTTCATAAAGGAAATCAGTCCTAAATATTCATTGGAAGGACTAACATTGAAGCTGAAATGCCAATACTTTGGCTATCTGATGCAAAGAAATGACTCATTGGAAAAGACCCTGAAGCTGGGAAAGATTGAAGGCAGGAGGAGAAGGGGATGACAGAGGATGAGATGGTTGGATGACATCACCGACACAATGGACATCAGTATGAGTAGGCTCTGGGAGTTGGTGATGGACAGGGAAACCTGGCGTGCTGGAGTCCCTGGGGTTGCAAAGAGTCAGACATGACTGAGTGACTGAATTGAACTGAATTTCATTTTTTATAGAAATTTATAGATTTTTAATTAAATTTATGATTGATGTCAGTATATAGAAATACAATCAATTTTTGTATATTGATCCTTTCTCTTGCAAATTAGTGAATTCAATTAATGCTACTAGTTTTTTTGTAGATTACATCAAATTTTCTACATAGATGATCATGTTTTCTGAGAATAATGACAGAATTGCTTTTTCCTCTATTTTCTCTATCATTTTTCTGATATTATTTTCATTGATTTCTACTCTTTATTCTTTCCTTTGTTCTACATACTTGGATTTAATTTCTTCATTTTTTCCCTAGTTTCTTAGAAATTGAGGTCATTCATTTGAGACCTTTCTTCTCTTTAACATAGGCACTTACTGCTATAAATTTCTCCCTAATAACTGCTTACACAGCCTCTCACAAATTTTAATGTTTTATATACACTTTGATTCAGTTCAAAACACTTCCCTTTCCTTTTGAATTATTTCTTTGATTCACAAATTATTTGTAAATTTGTTATTTAACTTTCAAACATTTGGGGATTTTCTTGAGATCTTTTTATTATTGCTTCATAATTTAATTCCACTGTGGAATCATTTACTCTTGCTTTTTATTACCTAACCTTCCATTTGTTTTAAAAAATTGTGATTTCTTACCTGTGACCATATACCTCTTTCTACTTCTATGGCTTATGCATTTTTCAATGCCTAACTCAGATATGATATCTTCTGTAAAANTTCTATAAAAAATGCTTTCTCCTTCAAATTTTGTTATTATTTTTCAAAACCTACTTTGGTTATTTGAAGTCCTTTGCATTACCACATAAATTTTACAATCTACTTGTCAATTAATGGACTTCTCTGGTGGCTCAGCTGGTAAAGAATCTGCCTGCAATGTGGGAGACCTGGATTCAATCCCTGGATTGGGAATATCCCCTGGAGAAGGGATCAGCTACCCACTCTAGCATTCTGGCCTAAAGAATTCCATGGACTATATAGTGCACGGGGTCACAGAGAGCTGGACATGACTGAGCGACCGTCACTTTTCATTTTCACTTTGTCAGTTTCTACAAAACAACTGGTATTTTGTTGAGAGTGCATTAAATGAGTAGATTAATTCACAAATAATTTATATCTTAATGATATTGAGTTTTCTAACCAATAAATATATAATTATCTCTATTCACTGAGGTCTTCCTTAAGTTTTTTCAGCAGTGTTTTATAGTTTCCAGTATATAGGTCTTGCATGTTTTTGTCAGATTTACCCTATACATTTCATAAAGGAAATCAGTCCTAAATATTCATTGGAAGGACTAACATTGAAGCTGAAATGCCAATACTTTGGCTATCTGATGCAAAGAAATGACTCATTGGAAAAGACCCTGAAGCTGGGAAAGATTGAAGGCAGGAGGAGAAGGGGATGACAGAGGATGAGATGGTTGGATGACATCACCGACACAATGGACATCAGTATGAGTAGGCTCTGGGAGTTGGTGATGGACAGGGAAACCTGGCGTGCTGGAGTCCCTGGGGTTGCAAAGAGTCAGACATGACTGAGTGACTGAATTGAACTGAATTTCATTTTTTATAGAAATTTATAGATTTTTAATTAAATTTATGATTGATGTCAGTATATAGAAATACAATCAATTTTTGTATATTGATCCTTTCTCTTGCAAATTAGTGAATTCAATTAATGCTACTAGTTTTTTTGTAGATTACATCAAATTTTCTACATAGATGATCATGTTTTCTGAGAATAATGACAGAATTGCTTTTTCCTCTATTTTCTCTATCATTTTTCTGATATTATTTTCATTGATTTCTACTCTTTATTCTTTCCTTTGTTCTACATACTTGGATTTAATTTCTTCATTTTTTCCCTAGTTTCTTAGAAATTGAGGTCATTCATTTGAGACCTTTCTTCTCTTTAACATAGGCACTTACTGCTATAAATTTCTCCCTAATAACTGCTTACACAGCCTCTCACAAATTTTAATGTTTTATATACACTTTGATTCAGTTCAAAACACTTCCCTTTCCTTTTGAATTATTTCTTTGATTCACAAATTATTTGTAAATTTGTTATTTAACTTTCAAACATTTGGGGATTTTCTTGAGATCTTTTTATTATTGCTTCATAATTTAATTCCACTGTGGAATCATTTACTCTTGCTTTTTATTACCTAACCTTCCATTTGTTTTAAAAAATTGTGATTTCTTACCTGTGACCATATACCTCTTTCTACTTCTATGGCTTATGCATTTTTCAATGCCTAACTCAGATATGATATCTTCTGTAAAACCTTTTCAAACTCTGCCAGATAAAGTCTATAGCTTTCTCTTTTGTGCCTGAGAAGTTCTTTCCATGAGCTCTTTGAGGAATTTTTGTCATGTTGGGTTGCAGTTATGAGTTTAAAAATTTGTCTCCCTCACCAGAATCTAAGGTCCTTCAAGTGCAGTGATAAAGTTCTCTGCGTGTTTGTCTCCACAGAATCTGACACACTGTAGTTTCTTTTTTTTAAGTGTTACTGAATTTGTTACAATATTATTTCTGTTTTGTATTTTGGGATTTTTTTGGTCAGAAGTCATGTGAGATCCTAGCTCTCCAACCAGGGATCGAACCTGCAAACACTGCATAGGAAGGCAAAATCTTAACCACTGCCAAGGAAGTCCCTACAATATTTTCTTGAATGAATGAATGAATGAAATCAGTGACAGAGCCACTAAGTTTTGAGTCCTTCTCAGCTCATGCCTTTAGTTTCCCGAATGACTCAGCTACTGAAAACAAAGGGAAGATGGGAATATTAAGAAAGAGAGAGGGAAGCATAAATAAGTGTCTTTGTGTGAGAGAACCAGGGACAAGAAGCAGGCGCCCTCAGGTATGGCAGGATGCCTGCTTTATGTCCAGGTTTACTTCGTGCCTGCAGGAGCTGGCTTGGTGGTTCGTGTGAGGCTGGGGCCTTACCTATGCAGATGGTAACCAGGCCTGCCTGTGACTGAGTGCAGCAGACACAAAGCAGGAGCGCGCAGGTGCTCCCCACTCCAGCTGTGGGGAACCTCCAGGCTGGACCTGGGGAAATAATGTCTGCACCAGGCTTGTGCCCAAGTGTGCACTGCAGCGTCTGTTCACGTGTGTGTAGAGCAGGACGGGAGAAGGGAGGATGGAAATGAATGACTGCTAAATCCGAACTCACCAGGAAAAGAGAATGAGAAGAAACCTTATTTCCATCCCTGGCTGAACTCAAATCATACACTTGCTTAGTGATCTCATCTAAAAATGTCTCACCTCCCTGAAAATCAATCTGTGCCTGTCAGTGACTAATGCCATCCTAGAAATTTGCACTTTTATAGCATGCCGTAGAAGAAAAGGAGGCTTTTTCTGTAGTATTACATGTCCATCTAGGAAATTTTCTTTACCAGATGAGAATACCAATCTTCGCTAGGAGGTTTTAGACATCAGCCAGCAAATAGAGCAGGTATATAATAGCCTTCCCCACAGAAATGAAATAACTTGGCTGGGGAGTTACATTTGTACACCCTTCTCAGCAGCCCTGCTTCCTTCATTATTTCTACACCTTATTGGTTAGAAAAACCAACCAACAAACAAAAAAACAGGCTCCTTGTATTCTCAAGTCTTTGTCCAATATGTAAGCCATTCAGGCAGCACCCTGCAAAAGAGCTGCTTCCATGGCTTGGCCCTCCCAATAAACTGATGGACTTGATCCAGTCCATATCTGGGAACGCTTTTAGCTCTTTCTTTCAAAGATCAGTTGAGAATAATTGGGCACACATTCCTGCATGAGAACTTGAGAGTTTACCCGGGTCCTTACGGATGACAGGGTGAAAGTCACACTATGCATACCAATCTATGCACACTTTGCATACAAACTATGCATGTCAGTCCTGGTTGCCTCTCTCTAAGGAGCTGGTGAGAACACTTAACCACTGTGGCTTGAAGTCCAGGTGTGTGCAATCCTCTCATGTGTGTTCTGTGCTGGAGTTTCACAAAGTCAGCCTGGAGTTGTTTGCTCCTTCCTCCAAGCTCAGTGTTTGAAAACTCAGACCAGATCTGCTGATTCTACAGGGGTATACTTTCTTCCAGAGTGCTCCACAAAGTGATGGCTGTACTTCTAAGAGAGCACACCAAGACCAGATCTATCGCCCAGCCCTCTACCAGAAAAAATGAGACCTAGACTTGGAAACATCCCTAATGCAGCTGGTGGACATCAGTCAGCTACCATCAGAGGTAGCTGTTAGTTTGCACTGAAAGAGTTCGCTCTCTAGGCTCTGAAACACAAGAGAAGCAAGCCTTTTCAAGTTGGACCTTAGTGGGCAGACTACATGTTCTCAAGATCCTAACCTTGAACTTGTTGCCTTCTGCTGCATCACCTGCTCCTGAAGAGAAATTTTTATTTTCTTCTGCTGAAGCTTTCATTTCTTGGCTGTTTTACCAAGAATATGGTTTTGATATTTACACCTAAAAATAAATTCAAATCCTATTATATGACATGTTTCTCCATAGAGGGACATAAATTACCAGGAAAGAAACAATAAAGGGTCTTCAACAAAGCAACTCCTTACCAAATATTTGTTTCATTTTCTTATTCATATGTTCATCAAACATTTCCTGTGTTCCTATTCTGTCCCAGACACCGCATCAGGCACTGGGAATGCAGAAATGAACAGACTCCTTGGTATTCACAGCCCAGTGGAGTGACAGACAACTAAGCAAGGAAGTAGGTTATGTTGGAAGAGCTACGCTAATTGTCTGTGCTAGGCGTCTTGGGATCCTGGGAGAGTGGCCTGCGTTAGAGCTGAGCATGGAAGGTGGAAAGGACAGAAGAGCAGGCACTGTATCAGATACAACTAAGCTTTAGTCGCAGCCCTAGCAATGCCCTTTACTAGCTGTGAGAGGTTAGGGTGATTACTTTACCTGTCTGAGCTTTAGCTTTATTATCTCTGAAATCAAAATAATTTTAATGGACTGTTTCAGAAGATGAAATAAGATCATATCTATAAGGCTCTAAGCACCATGGCTGGCACCTGGTAAGCATTCAATCAGTTCAGTACAGTCTCACTCAGTCATGTCCGACTCTTTGCAACCCCATGAATTGCAGCACGCCAGGCCTCCCTGTCCATCACAAACNTACCAAGGGAACATTTCATGCAAAGATGGGCTCAATAGAGGACAGAAATGGTATGGACCTAACAGAAGCAGAAGATATTAAGAAGAGGTGGCAAGAATACACAGAGGAACTGTACAAAAAAGATCTTCATGACCTGGATAATCACGATGGTGTGATCACTCATCTAGAATGTGAAGTCAAGTGGGCCTTAGAAAGCATCACTACGAACAAAGCTACGAACTGGAATTCCAGTTAAGCATTCAATAAATGTGACCTATTGGTTCATTTCATCATTATTATTTTCTGTGCAGCCAGGATCATCGTCTAACACACCAGAAGAGGAACCGTACTAAAGGCGAGATATAGGGAGGAAGACAGCGACTTCTGATCCGGTTTCCAGAGTAGATCTATGTTCTGTTTATTGGGAGCTATCAGCCTGCCTCCATTTGCTGTAAAATCCACTTCTTTTCCAGTTGCTGGTTGGGAAATTTTACCTTGAGTTATCAGTTTACGAGGTGTGTGGCAGAGGCGAGATTGAGAATAGTCCCGTCACTTTATCTGGTTCTCTGCCTTGGTAATGCCCCCTCCCTCGAATCCCTTTTCATGATGCATCCAGGGCTTAAAGCAGAGAAGATGCATTTCCTCTTGTCACTGGTATGACTGAGTCTGTCTCCTGGATGTGTGCCACTTGTAAATGGTTTCTACTTTTCTCCCATTAATACTGTGTCTGCCTGTAGAGCTATCTAGACCTTTGTTTAAATTTTAAGAAGAAGTGCATTCAGCCAGCACACAGAAATGTGGGTGCATGGCCAAGATAAAGAGTGTGGCTGATAGAAAATAAAGTGGTGGATAAATATGCAGAATCTGAGAAACTGTGAAAATTCATTCAATTTTTTCATCCACAGATTTAACCAATACAGTGGGGGAGGGGAGGATGGTATGTGATGCCCAGACACAGAAATAATGAGAATTTTTATGTACATTCTAAGTTCATTCAATAGGTGAATGTGCCATCAGCCTTTCTTTTCCTTACTAATCCGAGCAAGGATGGAAAGAATGGGAAGACAATCTTCTTCAGAGATCTGCTCTGAGTCACCTGGGATGCTGGGAACCACCTGCAGTAATTGTCCCATGAGCACACCTTCCATCACCCCTAGATCCTGAGACAAAGCACTAGGGTTACAAAGGACCACAGTGTCCAGTCACTCATTCACTTAGCCAGCATTATGGTAGTCCCATTGCTAGAAAGCCCCATGTAAGATTCTCTAAGAAATACAGAAATGAATAAAGTCAATCCTGGTCTCCAAGGACCTCATGATCTGAAGGAGGAGGTGTATTACTCTAAAATCAGATACAAAGGAATCAAAAAAGCCGGGACAATGGATGAGTCAGAGAGTTATGTTTAACGTGTCATCTGTATTGTACGCACTATCAGTAAGTCATTTTTTAAAGAGCATCCAGAGTATTCATTATATAACTTTAGCAATTATACAAAATATGGCAAGATGAATGAAACATTAAAAGTTTAAATCAGATATCTTGCCTGATGTCCAACAGAAATATTGTCACATGACCATACATATATGCTCAGATCATCATAAATTTCTAGAACATTTTGCAGTAAAGTGCTTTCTGGATTAAAAATCTGTGTATATAGCTAGTATTAAAAACATAATCCTAGATATTAGCATATATAATAAGATTTTGAGATGTATTGAATTATAAGGGCACAGCTTCTAAATTATTCAGATATCAGAGTGTCAGTAAAACCCACTGTTTTACTTAACTTCAGAATGCTTCTCTTTTCCTCAGACTAGAGGTACAACATATCTGAAGCACAGTGTGGCAAAAGTACTGCCCAATATTGAGGGAAACAGCGCTGCCTAATGACAAAAAAGAAAAAAATAATTAAAATGGCTGATTTGTTACGTTTGAATGTGAAAAATCCTAAAAATCTCAAATTCATTGCCGGCTTATACCACACATCAAATCTGATCCTGAAAAGTGAAAAACCAACAAAAAGCTTCAAACAATTTAGAAGCAGCATGTTCACTCAGTATATAGTATTTGCATATCAGTTCAGTTCAGTTCAGTTGCTCAGTCATGTCTGACTCTTTGCGATCCCATGAATCACAGCATGCCAGGCCTCCCTGTCCATCACCAACTCCCAGAGTTCACTCAAACTCATGTCCATCGAGTCAGTGATGCCATCCAGCCATCTTATCCTCTGTTGTCCCCTTCTCCTACTGTCCCCAATCCCTCCCAGCATCAGGGTCTTTTCCAATGAGTCAACTCTTCTCATGAGGAGGCCAAAGTATTGGAGTTTCAGCTTCAGCATCAGTCCTTCCAGTGAACACCCAGGACTGATCTCCTTTAAGATGGACTGGTTGGATCTCCTTGCAGTCCAAGGGACTCTCAAGAGTCTTCAACACCACAGTTCAAAAGCATCAATTCTTCAGCGCTCAGCTTTCTTCACAGTCCAACTCTCACATAATTATTCTTAATTCTGTTAAATCCTAAGGCATCTTCTGGCAGACATTTGATGTCACACCAGGAGCAAAAGAAGGGGGCATGGAGACTTAAAAGGTAACAGAAGTATATTTCTTTCCTGACTGGAATATAATTCTGATGGATTTTTTTCCAAGTTATTTGGGATTTTTGAGGTTTGACACTGATTGAGCAGATATAAGACAAACACATATTGTTTTGTAAGCTAACTTGCCACACTGCATTCTGTGAGATAAAAGTGGTTTTGAAAGGAATAGCACATACAAGTATAAAAATCTGCACACGCCTCCAAAAATCAACCCTGTAACTTTATTTGATTCAATATGGTGGCTCAGATGGCAATCTGCCTGCAATGCAGGAGACTGGGGTTCGATCCCTGGGTCAGGAAGATCCCCTGCAGGAGGGGACGGCCACCCACTCCAATATTCTTGCCTGGAGAATCCCATGGACAGAAGAGCCTGGAGGGTGGCAGTTCATGGGATTGCAAAGAGTTTGACACGACCGAGTGACTAACACTTTCACTTTCACTATATTTAAAACAGCTGGCATAAAATCAGTGGAGGAGAAAGGGCAAGTAATTTTGATAAATTTAAATTAGCATTAACTGCTAAAAATACCCCAAATAATAATAATCTATTTGGAGAATAATTCAAAATCAAAATAGATTAAATTACTAAGTACTGATAACAAGAAAGATATTCAGAAGAGAAGGATATTGAGTAGACTTGAACTATGTTAACTAAAGCATGAATGGTAAAAGGAAAATTAGAGTAGCTGCTAAAAGAATAAATGTATACTTTTCAACATGCTAGAGGAATAAATAGAAAAAATAAAATAACCTATGAAATAAAATTAGAAAAGGAGGAAATCGAGAAAAGAAAACAAACATGGCAAATTGAAAACACAATATTGCTGAAAATATAAAATTAGAAATTAAAATTTTTAAAGCTGAATCACAATAAAGCAATATATTTCTACACATACCACACATTGTAATTATGGTTGTATGTAGGGTTATATGATTGCTTCTATTGAATATCTGGCATCTAAGAAGTTCTCAGAGGAAATTTTAAGGCTTTACATTTATACATCAGAAATAAGCAAAGACTGAAAATTAATAAAATAGTATTAATAAATCAAGAGATAGTGTTGTGAATAATAGAAATCAGAAAATTTTATAAAACAAATCAAAGAAAATCATATAGATTATTGAGAAATCTATAATATAGTTACTTGAAATAGCAGATAAAGGAAAGATAGAAACAAGGAATGAGTGAATAAAGAAATGAATGAAACTCTGGCATGGTTAAGAGTATCCCAGGATAGTTGAAAGCAGAGAGAATCTTGTTTCTTGGACAGCAGTGGCACAAGACAAAGCTGAATTTCCCTGCCACATCAGGGAAGAGATGCTTACCACCAGGACAAGAATTCTTTTACCCTGGATCCTTTCTCTAACTGGGACCCCAAGAAGTCCACCTGGAGGAAAACTGAATTAAGGCTAAATCCCTGAACATAACAGCTTTCATCTTAACATACAATAAATGTATTATCTCTGAATTGATTCAAAACTCTTTTGGACTCATCTCTATAGCACCAAGTTCTCAGAATGCATTCCCTGTTATGTGAGGTTGTACTTCGTTGTCTGCCACCCAATTCTATTTGATCTTTAAGCCTCAAGGTTTACAAGCTCTGAGATGTGGAAACTAGATTGAATGCAGAGCTTTAATCCTCCTATCTGATCATCTCTTCCTACCTACCAATCGCTAAGCTCTAGTATGCTCCATGCTAGAACATAAAGTCTGTTACTGTTTCCGTTGTTTCCTCACGTATTTGCCATGAAGTGACTTTATTTTCTTGGGCTCCAAAATCACTGCGACAGTGACTGCAGCCATGAAATTAAAATACACTTGCTCCCTGGAAGAAAAGCTATAACCAACCTAGACAGCATATTAAAAAGCAGAAACATTACTTTGCCGACAAAGTTCTGTCTAGTCAAAGCTATCGCTTTTCCAGTAGTCACGTGTGGATGTGAGAGTTGGACTGTAAGGAAAGCTGAGTGCCGAAGAATTGATGCTTTTAAACTGTGGGTGTTGGATAAGACTCTTGAGAGTCCCTTGGACTGCAAGGAGATCCAACCAGTCCATCCTAAAGGAGATCAGTCCTGAAAATTCATTGGAAGGACTGATGCTGAAGCTGAAGCTGAAGCTCCAATGTTTTCGCCACCAGACGAGAAGAGCTGACTCATTGGAAAAGATCCTAATGCTGGGAAAGATTGAAGGCAAAAGGAGAAGAGGGTGGCAGACGATGAGATGGTTAGAGAGCATCACCAGCTCAATGGACAGAAGTTTGAGCAAACTCCAAGAGAGTGAAGGACAGGGGAGCCTAGTGTGCTGCAGTCCATGGGGTCACAAAGAGTCGAATGAACAACAATGCTAGAACATGAAACCCCCTATCTTTCTGTTGTACCAGCTTGATGGTGGTAGAGCATCCCAGCTATAGCTGAACAATTATTTCTGAGAGGAAGTGTAAGAATAAACCTCCTTCTGTGATCTGGCAGCACTAGGATACGTCCCATGGTTACTTCAGCTGAAAAAACATGAAGGAGGGGAGAGTTAGTGGAGCCCTTGAACAAAGCCAGGATCCACGCCTGCAGCTCAGGATTTCTTGCAGGCGTGCTTGATCGCTCTGTGCCTATAATCAGGAACTGTGAAACATAGCTACCAATTTGTTTTCATTCTTTGCTTGGTTGTGTCTAATCATGTCAAAACAACCTGTCAATTCAACACAAAGATATGAGCTGGTTCGTTGGAGACACTGCTTGACACCATGGAGACAGAAATACTGGGAGCTCGACTGCCCGCTCCCCTTCGTGGCCTCCCTCCAGTCACTTGGAGTGAATTCGCTATGCTATGCTATTAATACTTGATTGCAAGGTGTGAGAGAGGTAGTCAATATGAGACCTGATGAATGAATAGAGTGGCTTTGCTGTAAATGGTTATTTGGTCCACATTACCCCTCACAATGAGCCTAGTGCAGCTGAAGCACACACAACAGTCTATGAAATTCAGTGTAGTTGAATAGGCCTACTGTTGACTTATGGTTGGATGAGGATAATTATTCAAGTTAATTATTAGATTATTTCCAATAGTAGGAATTTGCTTATTATCTTCACCTTTATCTTCAAAGCATTAGACAAACACTGACTTGATCCTTTAAACACCCTCTGGTTGGCCTGTTTATATTGGCCAATTGCTACACGTGTTAATCTTCGAATATAGCAAGGGAAATACCCTTTTCCTGTAGGTATGATCACTAATGACAACCTTTGAGACTGTGGCTGCCCTTTATCTGCAACCACCTTCCTTCCGGCATTCAGTCTGCTGAATACCCAGTTATACCACTGTTGGGTGGTGAGAGATGCTGAAGGGTCGTATGAGCAGACTTAACAAATCATCTTCCAATGCACATTTTGGGCAAGTGAAAGTAGCTTGCTGAGTGGATTTTTTTTTTTTTCATTTGGAACTTTGAATTATAGAGATTAGGGCAAAAGTGGTCACATGGATGTAGAACAAGCCACATAGATGCAGAAATAAAGAAAGGTCTCAGTGCTTAAAGGGAGTCCAGCTGGAACATGAAGAAAATCTAACATCATTTTCAGCCTGCAGTGTGTTTGCCATGGCTACAGAGAAAAAGTATTTTTAGCTACTTAAGTAACTGAAAGGAAGAAAAATAACTACCTTCACATTTTAGTTTTCCAAATCTTGATTTATTTCAATCAACAATTTGCTTTATAATTTTAACTCCACAGACTTTTAAGCAATGAAATAGTTTAGCTTGATAGCCTTTAATTGTACACTATACAATATTATAAGTAATGGGTATCTGATCAAGTGAGAATTCTCAGCAATGAAAAGTTGTTAAAAAAAAATAGTTTTCTCACACATACACGTACTACATGGAACATTTTTTTCCTTCTGAGTGACACGTGTCAACTGACAATCGTGTTATATTTATTTGTACAACATACAATGGAATGTTTGCCTATTTCAAATTGAAAATCGATTTTCCTCCTTTTTCTCTTCTTTTTAAGGTAGGTGCCTACCTCCAAAGGGTAATGCTTCTAGAGCTTCGGTTGTTGCGGTGAATGCAAAGGTCACTGGCTGCATGTAGCCCCATACACTGTGGGGTGAGGTGTTTCACTCAGACTGTGACAGCTTGCTGAAAGAAAGGATTTTGAATCAGACATGACTTTGGTAGTGATGAAATCTGTTAAACATCTTCTTTACTTTATCAGGAAACATCAGGTGATTCTCCCCAGCAGCTGTCTCTGCCTCCTGATTCATACCTGCAAGAAGGCAGGAAGCACGTCAGTGCTGAGACCTGCCCTTCTGTTCTGTTTGTAAGCACCCAGGGACAGTGAAAACAGCCAGGGCTTAGAGTCTGGAGACCGAAGAATCTGCTCGGGCTCTGGTATAAGCTCCCTCTAAGGCCTTAGACAAGACACTTCCACTTTCTGGGCCTTAGTTCTTCATTTATAAAATAAGATGAAGAGTTCTGGTAAAGACGACAGATTAAGTTTGTGTCTAGTACACTTTGTCAGCTTTCAACATATACCAATGATAAATTAAATATAAAAAGAAATCCAAAAGACAGAGTTGAGCTGAAAACCATAACAAATATCACCATGTTCTGAAATAGAACTTAAATGCAAAGCAGTGAATAGAGCCGAAGCCACAAGGCTTCTGGGTCACGCTCCAAACCAAAGTAGTGGTAGCCAATAACCCAGCTCTCGTGGGGCAGGGTAGACTGAAGCCCTCCCTGCAAACTGGGAGATTAAAGCTAGATTCAATATCTGAATTAAAATGCTATAGGGGAAATTCCCAACCACGACGCAAGGCCAAAAGAAGCTACTGTTAGTTCTAACTAGAGCTTTTGCTTCTGGGAGATTGTGGTCATAGGGGTGCAGGAGAGTGGAAAGATCAGAAGTAGAACCAAGCTACCTGCTGGCTTAGTAACCGGATTGGACATTTCCAAAAAACTGCCACTGGAGAGGATGCAGGCCAGCCTGCATGTTCAGAAGTGCGACAAAGTGACATCTACAATCTACACAAAATAAGAAGGATACACACAGAGACAAAAATGAGGAAAATAAACTTTGAAGTTGATGAGACTAAATTTGAAAATGCTCTCAAGTCTTATGATAAGGAAGGCAGCCAAAAATCATTAACAGATTGAAAAACTGCTTTTTCTCAAAGGAAATTAATTTTACAGGGTTTTCTGAGAAACATTACAGAATAAATTTGTGTAGGAACATCAAAGAGATAAAGAATATCTACGAAAATGAATAAAAAATACAAAGCAAAAATTGGCAGAATTTGGACAGAACAGGAATTGGAAAATAGAATCTAAAAGGAGAAAAAAATTAATAATTTCTAGATAAGACATAGTAAAAGAGGAATTAGTGGATTGGAAAATAGTGCAGAGTAATTTAACTATGATATCAATTAACATATATAAAAGCTAGAGTTAGAAAAAAATTCACCAAGCATGTATTTTTAAAGAAGATAGAAAAGTAAGAAAATGGAAATGACCAAAATTCTTACAAAAATCGAGGAAAACATGAGTTTATACGTAGAAATATACTTCAACTACTGAATAATAAAAAAATATAGTCATGTTCAAATGTCACGTAAATCAAGAATAAGGAGAAAAATTACAAAAATAACTGGTGAAAGAAGATAGGCTACCACAACGTTTTAACAATAGGACTTAAAACAGACTTCTCAGTAGAAGGCAGAAAATGGTGAGTTAATATATTCAAAATGCTTCAGGAAAATGGCCAAAATCAAAAATTTTATTTATAGCTCACAGTTTTTAGGAACAAAATAAAGACACATACACAAATACCAAAAAACAGAAGCGCTTAACATCCATAGTCCCTCACTATGAGAATTTTTGAAGTATTTCTTCCAGAAGAATTAAAAAAGAGAAAAGAACCAACTCAAGCATGGAGTACAAAAGTTGCTATCATTAAATTACACATACAAAGATAGAGAACAAAAAATGATGAGAAATGTTAATGTCACAGAAACAAAGCAGTGAGGACTCTCAGTGAAACATGGCAGCAGGGCAGAGCTGTCTAGAAACATGGGGCTGAGGATAAGGACTTTATAACAGATTGTACGTATGTTTTAAGAAGCTACAATTATATCTCCCATCCACATATTTTTATTATTTGACTAACAGGCAATTCTTCCATCTTGTTGTAGCGGGGTTTATATCCCCTTCCCTTGAAAATGGGTGAGTCCTGACATCCTTGATCAGTAAAGTACAGTGGAAGAACTTACGTAACTTGTATGGCTCGGTCATAAAAATGTCCTGTTCTTTTTCTTTGTTCTCTGGGGATGCTCATGTCTGGAACTCAGCCACCGTGCCTTGAGGAAGCCCAAGCAGTCTGTGGAGAAGTCCACAGTAAGGAACCCAGGATGCTGGCTGATAAGCCCTGGTTGAGCTCTTAGCCAACATTACCAGCAAGCTGTCATCCACGTGAGTGGACCATCTTGGAAATGGAGCCTCCAGCTCCTACTTGAGTTGCCCCAGCTGATGGTATATGGAGCGGAGATAATCCATGCCTGCTGAGTCCTGTCCAGTTTGCAGATTCAGTATCAAAATAAATGATTATTGCTGTTTTCATAGCAATTAAGTCCTAACACTTAAGGGCAGACTTTTACTCAATAATAATGTCTAAGACAGGTCCTGCATGCCCAGAACTCTGGATGATACACTTACTCAGTTTTTGTTTGTTTGCTTTTTGGCCACACTCTGCAACCTGTAGGATCTTAGTTTCCCAACCAGCAGTTGGACTCGCACATAGTCTTAACCACCAGAGCACCCAGCAAGTTCTATTTTTCTGACCAGTGTCATTTTCCTTTAACACTTTATCCTTTGCGAGATTGTACCAAAATCCTACCCCAACTGGTTTAACTACTTTCTGTGCTTCCCTGACTCAGTGTATATTCCTATGTCCTAGTATACAAGACACAGAATTTACATATCTGCCCTACTACACTGTGAGGACAAAGACTACATCTAATTTACTCTGGGGCTTGAGTATCTAGCCCTGGATCTTACATATAGAAAGGGCTTCAAACTCTCCAACAAACTGAAATAAAAGTCACAGCTTGCTTCAGAGTTTTCCATTCATGATTTAACCAAAGGTATCGCAGATATGGTCAGAGGAAAAACGGATTGCTAACAGAGAATGATGTTAGAGGGAAAACAAGATCTGCAGCTCAAGGGAAGACCAAGCAAAGATGACAAAGAACTTAGTGCTAATGTTGCCTGTTGCTAGCAAAGGAGCAACATTACCCTCAGATGTACTAATGGTGTTTTCACGGGACAACCACAGAGGTTTTCTTCCAATACTGTATATTTGTCTCCTTTCTTGAGAACCTAGTCCATTGGGAGCATTTTCGCTTCTCAAAAGATTTGAACTGGTTGGGACAAGTCCAGAATAACCTATTACGCTGAAAATAAGACCCGTCAAGAATGTGTTTTCTTCGACAATTGTAAAGAAAATGGACACAATGAAGTATTCCAGTCTTTGGTATTATGAGAACTACTTCAAACAAGGAAATAATCAGCTATCACTATTCTTATAAGAACAGGATGCTAGAAAAATAAGCTATACCATGATCTATAACCCAAATAAGATTTACAATTTTGAAAATGCATTAAGGTTTCAGGGCTATGAAAGTTTTTTGATTGGTTTCCTGCTTATGCAAAATTATTTTGCATTTCCTAGGAGACTATTCAAGGAGGATTCTAGGCAGGAATTTAAATAGAATTTTACCTGGGGGGGGGGTGATCTTTTTTAAAAAATGATTCTGGGCCTCTCATTTCCATTCCCAGGTTAAAAGTTGATTTGTAGTGCAATCGACATTATTTCCAACCCTAACAACTCTGTCCAGGAGCAAGCAGGAAGTGTCAACAATCTATGAGATACCTCCATTCTCATGGTTCTTAAAAGACTCCATGAGAACTTGAACTTCCCATGGGAAAATAAATTAGCCCAGTCCCTCTAGGAGGTCACCAAGGACCAATTCCTTTTTCATCACTCTTCTCCCTTCCGTAGATTGAGCTTTATCCTAACACTGGTTTCTTTTGCTATCATAGGATCCTTGCCAGTAGGACTCTTTCTTCATTCTTGCGAGCAGGAGTGAGAGACCATATCCTAGAGGTTTTTCTTATGATCAAAGAGAATTTTACTGCAAAATCCTAAAAAATATCATCTTATATCTCAGTGTTTGAAAGTAAACTTCCTGCCCATTTACAATCTTTTTTATTCTGCAGGGAATGCCACATTGTGAGTAGCTCAGACCTGAGTTCCCACATCATTCTTTAGCAACAAGAAAAGGAATGACCGTGATTGATTTAATGTAGCCAAGAGCCCAAACCTGGAGGAGGGAAGTTCTACAAAGGAAAGGTTGGAATGTTTGCTGGAGAGACAAACAGTGCTCACTGAGTATTGTTGCCTACGCTACAGGAAATGCTATCAAGCATTTGTGAGGCTGGTTAGTTTTTCAGGGTGTCCCTTCTGTGTTATACTGTGTTGGCCAAAGGTTCATTCAGATTTTTCCATATCACCTTATGGAAAAACCCAAATGAACTGTCTGGCCAGCCCAATATGGTCTCTTGCAAGGATAATTTAGTCGCAACAAAACTAACCAAAAGCAGAAAGGGACACTGACCTATTCTGCCCTTCCAGGGAAGACAACTGGCAGGAACATTTGCTTTTGTGTGTGCCTGTGCTGTCGAGTCTGACTCTTTTGTGACCCCATGGACTATAGCCTGCCAGGCTCCTCTGTCCATGGGATTTCCCAAGCAAGAACCCTGGAGTGGGTTGCCATATCCTATCACCAGGGATCTTCCTGAACCAAGACTCTAATCCATGTCTCTTGCACCTCTTGCATCGGCAGGCAGATTCTTTACCACTGAGCCACCTGGAGAACCCCAACATTTGCTTAGGACAGTGAATAAGTGAAGTATGAGGCTTCAGCACCTGAGAGAAGATTCCAGATCCAGATCTTTGTAAGGAAACGATATGCCTCAGAATCTGTCCAATTCCCTGAGGGGCTGGGAAAGAACCTGGGGACTTCCGTGCCCTCATTGCTCTTGGTTAAGATCAGGTGCTTGAAGAGCTGGGGAGAAAGGTTGTACGGGGGGTGACTGACTCAGCAAAATGACTTCTACAGACATGTTCTCAGTTTTATCCTCTCAGAGTCCAGCCTACATAGTACTTTAAAAAGTCTCGCCTTTGTGGTCCGATGAGATTGGGAAATACATTTTCTGTTCCAGATATTTATTTAAAAGTTTCATTTTCACTTAATAAATCCATAGCCATGGCATACATGGAAGGTTTCCCCAAGTGGTAATTTATGCTTTTTGAAGAATTACTTTTCAAAGTGCATGGGCTTCCTGTCACTGAGGGCAATTGTGGCCACTCAATTTTTAGACTTATTGGCTGTTATAGATTTGGGAGTTGATATATTTTTGAAATGTTTATGCCTTCTCTTTCTTGTTAATTATCGATCTAAACCCTTATGGATTCTTCAAGATTTGTGAACAAGGCTTACATTAATCCCCAAGGCTGCTGAGGAGTCTGGGCAATGAAATTCCCAGTTCACAGAAATGCAGGAAACTTGGAAACCTACAGGCTACTTCCTAGGGTCACAGGGTGGGTCACTGATGGCCAATCTTAGAGTTTTTAACAAAGATACAGCTCATTTAGCTGGCTCACAAAGATGACCCTTTAGCTGTACCTAGAGCACATAGTCAAGGATGATCCCAGAAGCAGTGGGATGCAGACATGTAGACATGTCCCTTCACAACCCTCTGGTGGCCTCTACACCAGGAACACCTATCCTGTGTTGACCCCACCTTCAGAGGATTTCCCCTTAGTCTAAAGCAAGTGTGGAAGACTTCCAGGTGCTAAATCCCTCCTCTTATCTGATCCCTTCTGATTACTCCTCTCCTCTCTCCCACCTTCCCACCATCTATGGGAATCCACACATGCATGCTAAGTCATTTCAGTCATGTCCCACTCTTTGCCATCCTATGGACTATAGCCCACCAGGCTCCTCTGTGAATGGGATTCTCCAGGCAAGAATACTGGAGTGGGTTGCCATGCTCCTTCTCCAGGGGATCTTCCCAACCCAGGAATCAAACCCACATCCCTATGTCTCCTGCATAAGCAGGAGAGTTCTTTACCACTAGTGCCATTTGGGAAGCCCCATCTGTGAGAATGAAGGATCTTAAAATTAGAAACATTGACTAGAATCCCTCAGAACATAGTCTTCAGAGCATCAGAGTATGGGGAATCCAGGGTGGGAAGCTTTCTTGGCTCTCCTCATTGGTGGGAGCCACTGCGGGGGGGGGAGGCGGGGGGGCTCAGACCAGCCACAAGCCCTGCAACCAGCAGGGCAGGTTCGGGAGACAACAGGGCCCATAGAAGGATGCCACCTCCTCAGGTCCACGGAAGGAAGAAAGGAGGAGGGGTTGCTCTGTTTTCCCATTTCATGTTCTTACGGGACCTGAAGAACATGAAATGGGGTGGGGGGGCATCCAGTGCCTTGCCCATTCTCAGTAATTTCCGGAGAGAACACTTGCTAAAGAGAAGACTTGGAACCGTTCTTCTTTCTGTATACAGGACCGCTTTCAAGTGTCCAGCCTTCCAGAAGTATTTTAGTAACTCTTGAGTTCTGGTGTGTGCCTCTTTGGCACTTTTCTTAACTCTTATTTCCTTGGAGGTCCTGGCTTTGTAGGAAACATGTTGCAGTTGGATGGGGGATAATGTGAAAGCGGACATCAAATCCTGGAGGACTTGAATGCTAAGGCGCGGCTCAGATGTTACCCTGAGGGTGGTATGAAGCCCTTTCCAAAGTACCTTCTGCACCCTTTGAGAGCTAGAGAAGACCCAGCCTCCTTCCTCCTTGGGCAGAGATCCTGTGTGTGCTACAGTCCTGCATGCCCATGTGAGAACAGGAGGAGGGTTTCACACTGCTCCCCTCTCTGCTGGACACAGGATGTCCATGCTGGGAAGGCCCTAAGAAGCCTCCGTGTCCCAGACCCTTGTATGTAAGGAATAAAGACATGGAGGCCCTCTGGGTAATGCATAGGCTTCAATCTTTCAATCGCATGCTCCTGATTACAAATTCAAGAATGAGGGGGCCCGGATGGGGTCTTGCTTCCAGGAGGCCTGTGGTTTTATGTGTGTGAGCAAACACATTTTATTTAAGTAGACCTTCCTCCTGCCCCCACCCCCCGCCCCGCCTCCGCCACCCCGTCTTTATTCATTGCTAACAGATGCCGCGGGGCCGCGGCCAGGCAAGAGCAGAAACACACGGGCTCCCACGCGGGTGGGAAGAGGGAAAACTGATGAACTGCCACAGAGCAGCGTGTCGAGGGCCTTGGCTTTGAATTCTGATTCCTCCCCCCAACCACCACCTCCTCCTTCTCACCCACTCCCAGCCCCAGCCCACTCACCAGGCCTTCCAACAATTTCTGTTCTGTTTCCTCCACAGAACAGATGAAAGGAGCCAGTGCCAGCAGCTAAGGAGTCAGCCGCTCATCCTGAGAACCACATCGAGGCTCAGGGATGGGTGGATGGCTTCCTCCAAGGTACTCAGCTTGGAGGCTCATTCTGAGAGCCCTATGGAGCTCACAGCCACCTCCCCTGATGCTGAAAACATGCCTTATCTGTAGCACAAACCACCTTGAGCCAGAGACAGAATAAGCCAAGCCTGGGAAGGAGGCTGAGAAGGGGCACGGGTGAGAACAGGGGCACAGGTGACCGCAGCTCTCTCTCGGGCCTCCTTCTCATCCAACCAAACATCTAAATCTTCTGCCATCTTATGCTAGCACATGAAACATTTTCCTGCAGATACGAGCTTGCCTAAACATCCTGCTAGGTAATGACCACTATGACCATCCTCAGGGCCTAGGTCCAAGGACCCCTCTCCTTCGAAGCCTACCCTGATACCCACTGCAGGGTGGATATGACCGCTGCCTCTGAGCCCCACGGCTGGGTTTGCACATGTGTACTCTGCTCCTGAGGCATCTGTGCATGTCTCTGCGTCCCCCGCAGGAATCCCCTCTCCTGTGCCCCAGCCCAGGGCCTACAGCACAGTAATTGCTCATTAAATGAGAGCCAGATCAACTACACACTAGAAATAGTAATGGACTTAGTGTTAAAAACCTGAATTTGATCCTGGCTCCCCAGGAAGGGGACTATATCCCATAGACCCAGAGAAACGTAGCCTCCTTATCTGAAAAATGGACTCGTTGGTCTCATTCCTGCCATCTACACCATCACTGTTAGGAGCCCAAGTGCGAAATTAGATGTGAAAGAGTTATATTAATTGTATAACACAGTATGCAGGTTGACTGACGTTACAATCGCTGTGCTTGTACTCCTTGTATTACCATTACTCCTAGGTTTATTACTATTAATAATGGGTCCTGGAAGGAGGACCCTTCTGAAGAAGTTAATTTCAATTCCTCAATAATCTTCTCTAAAAAGAGTTAATTGCATTTATTCTTCTCTTGAGGTCAATTTCAGCACAGAGCAGAGTAGGAGTAGGAGATCTTTCAGTTGCAAAACTGAGGTGTGTGAGCCAAGCTCTCCCCACCCATGCACCCCAAATGTATTGATCTACTGGTCTGATCTGTGTGCTCTCATAACCTCAAGAGTCCCTGATCTCGCCAAGTGACCAGAGACCAACTTCCTGGGATCTCCAATGGTATGCACAAGAGTTTAAAAGCTGAATGTACCATGAAAAGACATAGAGAAAACTAACATGCGTATTACCAAATGAAAGAAGCCAATATGAAGAGGCTGCATACTCTTATGATCCCAACATAAAGACATTCTGGAAAAAGTAAAACTATGGGGACAGTAAAAAGATCAGTGGTTGCCAAGGCTTAAGGGGGACGGATGAACAGGCAGAGCCCAGAGGACTTTTAGAGCAGTGAAAACCCCATGCATGATATCAAAATGATAGATACATGTCATTATACGTGTGTCCAGGTCCATAGACAGAACTGTAATGTAGTCTGTGGATCCTAGGTGATTATGCTGTGGGCTTCCCAAGTGATTATGTCAATGTAGGTTTATCCATTGTAACAAATGGACCACTCTGGGTGTGATGCTGATGAGAGGGGAAGCTGTGGTTGCGTGGGGATGGGGGATATATGGAAAAATTCCATACATTTCCATTTTGCTGTGAACCTAAAACTTCTCTTTAAAAAAAAAAAAAAACTTTTAAAAAAAGAAAAAAAGGAGTATGTGCCTCATAAAAAAAAAGCTAATATTTGCTTCTTTGGGTATCCTGACAGGTGACCTAGCTGTTTGGCTTTTCATAAGATTTAGGGCCAATTTCAGGGCTTCCTGAGGGAGAGCAAAGTGGGACAGGAAATTAACAAGGAAGTTGAGGACTGGAGGAAGACCCAGTAGGAGGGGATGGACATGAAAAATACAGCATGGGGCATGCCCAGATCCCAGCTCAGCCACAGGCCTGGATGGAGGCATAAAACTTCTAAGTCAGGGTTCTGGAAAATGTTGCCAGGATGATAAGGAAGATTTCTTGCCTAGTGGTCAAGGTTTTAACTAAGATGCCAAACCTGGTGTTTTAGAGTAGTGGTCCCCAACCTTTTAGGCACCAGGGGTACCGGTTTTATGAAAGATAATTTCTCCATAGCTGGTGTGGGGCGGGAGGCCTGGTTTCAGCACATTTGCGATTCAAGCATATTTACTATGCACTTTGTTTCTGTTATTATTGCATTGTGATAAATAAGGAAATGATTATACAATACACCATAATGCAGAAGCAGTGGGAACCCTGACCTTCTTTTCGTGCACCTCGTGCATGTGTGGTCAGTTGTGTCTGACTCTTTGCGACCCCAAGGACTGTAGCCCACCAGGCTCCTCTGTCCAGGGGATGTCCCAGGTCGGAATATTGGAACGGTGACCATTGCCTTCTCCAGGGCATCCTCCCGACCCAGGGATAGAACCTGCATCTCCTGCATTGGCAGGCGGATTCTTTACCTCTGAGCCACCTGGGAAACCCTCCTTCAACTAGAGTGGCTGTAAATACTGAAGCTTCTCTCTCCAGCTGTTCATCTCCTGCTGTGTGGTCAGGTTCCTAACAGGCCATAGACCAATACGGGTCTATGGTCTGGAGGTGGGCCACCCCTGTTTCAGAGCATTTGTTTTTCCACATTAGATTCCAAAAATGGAGGACCATGGACTTTCTGTATCTTTGATTTCCACTTCCTGCCCAGTGCTCCTTGAACTTTCTTGCCCTTATCACCTTGGCATAGCCCTGCCCTTTTGTCTCTCTACGAATGGAGGCAAGAACAGCAGACAGACATTAGGGAGGTGGGTGGTCTCGGTCTCTTTTCCTTGTTAGCCTTCCTGTGAGCCTTGTCTCGGTATTTATGGGTGTGTTTCTAGGCCCTGGCCTGGCTAAGCCTTCTTCAAGCCCCGCTGGGGACACCACTGTATGGTGTGGCTGACAGCAGAGACCTGCGACAGAAAAGCCTTTGGAGAACGTGGGCACAGGCACAAGAGCTCGGGAAGCGCTGCTCTGGAGTCAAGCGGAGAAGGAAGGTTCTGATTCTGCCCCTGGGGATTAAAATCCCTTGGAAGTCCCAACGCACTGTGCTGCTTTTCAAGCAGTCTGGTGGCAGAATTTGGCTCTTTGGTCACTGGTTACGGGCTGCGAAGCTTCAAGGACACAGATGTGAGTAGTAAATCTTAGGTCGTGAGAACTGAGAACATTCATCTTTCATCATGCAGTTGCTGAGCTGTCCCTGCCATGGTCCCTGCCCACCCTCCCACCAGCCCCACTGCAGGGCCTGTGACCCACGAGTGCCAACAGGTCACTCCAGGTTGACCTCTGCCTCTCTGTTACACAATATTGAAATGATGTGCTTACTTCTCTGGCTTCCTCAATAAAATGCAAGTTGTCAGAAACCAGGGATTCTGCCTATACCACCCGTTTTGGTGACCCAACCTGTCCTTGTGACCCATGGACTTAGCAAAGTACCTGGATATTAGCAGGTGGTCCTTAAGTGTTTGGAGAATAAATGAGAGAGTAGTCAAACTTTAAGGAACAAGGAGGTCACAACAGAAGTGGAGGGAGCAACTGGATTTCCAGAATCCAAGAGGTCTCAAGCAAAGAAAATAAACAGTAATGACAAGATAGAGAGATAAATAGATAGACAAAAAAAAAAAAAAACATTGCATGACATACTGCTGTTTAGCCACCAAGTCATGCCTGACTCTTTGTGACCCCATGGACTACAGCACACCAGGCCTCTCTGTCTTCCACTATCTCCCAGAGTTTGCTAAGGTTCATGTGCATTGAGTAGGTAATGCTGTCTAACCATCTCATCCTCTGTCACCCCCTTCTCTTCATGTCCTCAATCTTTCCCAGCATCAGGGTCTTTTCCAATGAGTCAGCTCTTTGCATCGGGTGGCCAAAGTACCAGAGCTTCAGTTTCAGTAACAGTCATATATGCATGACATATATGAGCTGATAAAGATGTGGTGAGCATTCAGACATTATCTCATTTAATTCCCCTGTGACTCTGTGAAGTTGACAGTATAACCCAGCAGCTTCAGTGCAGCAATGTGATCCAGAGAAGGAAATCTTCATCAGAGAGGCTGTCTACAGGTACCCTGCGCCTGCCTGGAGCGATTCCTGGACTGATGCTTCTGATCAAGTAGAGAAAGGGGAGGAGGACAAGAGACACTGCATTCGCTGTGCCCACCATATCCCAGGCAACAGGCGAGGTGTGCCACACACACATTGTTATTTAGGCTCACAGGAATCCACAGGGAGTGGTATTATCATCTAGAACAATTTAATCAATGAAAAGAACCAAGACTTAGGAATTGAAAAAAGTTGAAAAGAGCCCAGGCTCCTTGCAGGTCCACGGAACCTGGTATATAATTGGCACCCAATGTATTGAATTACATGGAATTCAATCGAATGTTGTCTATGCACAGAGGCAAACTTTATTTTCGGGTGCCTCATTTCAGCGGACTTGGCAGACTGCCTGCCTCACTCTCTTTGAAAGGCTGCAATGAGCCCTGGGAGCCATTTGGAAAAGTGAGAGCAAGAAGTGGTACCTCCCACATTCACTAAAGTGTGTGGTGATCATGGCTTTGAGTTGAGGCTGTGTGGCTTGTGGGCCACAAAATCTCATCAGTCTTGTAAAGGGAGATGTATTTATGCCAAAGATCTGCCAGTTGGACTGCACAGGACCCTTTCTCCCAGAATACCTTAGGAAGGCAATTCTAGTGGTAGCAAGGGTGGCCATTAGCCAACTTAGAGCTGTGGGCATTCCCCCTTGGAACATAATTACAATGTTTTTTTATTAGTTTTGACACGGAAGCCTGTGGGGCTTGGATGTCTGGGTCTCCAGCAGTGATCCAGAGAGGAACCGCGTAATCATTTTAAATAACTGAAAATAATTTGCTTAAAAAATATCCATATTGGTTGTCTCTTACCTAGAAATATCTCTAGGGAGGGAATAATTTTGTTTCTGCAGCTTGCTTGAAAGTAGCACTTATAACATTTTCAGTTGATGGCATCAGAAGTCTATGTCATTTAATATCACCAGATTTAATATTTTAATTGGACTCTGAACTAGACATTCCAGCACATGAATCCTCCTGAGAACTTTGCCATCCCCTTGTTCATGCAAGCCATCCAGCCATGGAGTTGGTTGATGGTCAACAAGAAGGTCAGCTGGAGGCCCCACCCTTTGGATTGTTTTTTCTCTTCTCTTGACTGGGTCAAAATATTAGAAATGTCAGTTCCTCCCATCCTCATGGCTCAGATGGGCTCAATAATCAGTTACTTCCCCAGCTGCACAACAAAGGCTAGGGAGGCTGATGCCAGGGGAAAGGAGAGCTAAAGATTTTGAAAGCAATTAGTCGAAACAGGTCATCTCTTCTGTTTCGGCAGCTCTTGTGCAAAAAAGTCCTCCCCTGCTACTGGTCCTTGAGCGCCAGAGTCAATTTCTCCCTTAGAAGAGAGCAACAGCTTGCAGCAAGCTTTTGTTGACATGAATTCCATGTTGCCTGGTGCTTTTGTTTGTTTCACACATAATTCACATTTTTCTTTCTTACATGCATTTTTCATAGTCTGTCCTGAAGCAATGTCGTGACTTCCATCTGGGACTCCCCGTCTGGGGTCAAAGTCCCTGCAGATAACTGGGTTAAGGGTGTTGATGGAACACTCTGCGGGATGGAGTTGACATATTAGGAACTAAATTCCTACAATGCAGAGTTTTAAAAATCACCTTGGATCAGATTCTAAACCAAGCACAAAAATGGGCAGTGGCTCAGGTACCCTAGTCTTAAGGACAAAGAATCAGATTTCCTTATTTTCTATTCTTTCATGAAGGAGTTTTCACAAAAATTCATGTGGGGAACAGGAAAAAAGTGTTCACTTTGGACAAATCTCAGATGGGGGCTCAAAAGGAATGGAATGAGGAGGACAGAAAGCAGAAGCTGGGGATACACTGGGTATCATTGATGGGACCAATGGCATTTGTGAGCTACATGACTTGTCATAACACCTCAAACCTTCAAGGATATGCCCTGAAAGTGAAGATTACTTTTTTATCTCCCAGAAACAGGATACTTGTATGGAGCTTCTAAACATGACTTTTTTTTTTTTTTTTTTTTACTTAAGGCAAGTTCCATGTGAAGCACTGATTTCATGGAACATTAAAAGACCAAGACTAGAAGAACCTCAGAAGCTACCATTCTGACTTCCTACATCATTCAGGATGCTATCCTGTAGCATCTCCAACAACCAGGCACCTGATTAATGGGGTGCCCCCTGGTGGCCCAATGATAGAGAATCCACCTGCCAATGCAGGAAATTCAGGTTCAATCCCTGGTTTGGGAATATCCCCTGGAGAAGGAAATGGCAACTCATTCCAATATTCTTGCCTGGGAAATCCCACGGACAGAAGAGGCTGGTGCAGCAAAGAGTCGGACATGACTGAGCAACTAAGCAGCAACTGTTTGAAAAGGTTACGCATTCCCTTATTCAACCTGCCTCTGTTACCAAGCTCTCCTTGGTCACAGAGCACAATGCCCTCTGTCTTCCATAGAAAAGTATCAGTTCTGCCTCAAAGTCATAAGGAACAATTCCCTTCCTTTACCCTGGCTGGATAACATGATAGTTATTAATATAACTTTCACCCACATTCTATCTTGAGTTCAAGTTCCACCTCCACCACCTAACTAATTTGGGGTAAGTTATGCAAGTTCTCCAGCCTCAGTTCATCTGAAATATGAGCATGGTAGCAGGTTCTATCCCAAAAAGTCAGGTTTGCCTACAGCAGTACAGTAGTAGTAGGGTCACATGAGAGAGGAGTATGGAGCCACGAATCAGAAGGCTGACTCCGTGCTTTGTCCTGGCTTTGCCTTGCTGAGTGTTAATCGTTCACAAAAGTAAACCTTCCTGCAACTCCTTCCTCCCTTTTGTACATCATAGCACATGCTCTGCCTCTTAGCATCCACGTGCTGTCATAGAGATCAAATGCCAACACGTGACTTTCACATCTGTGCACCTGTAGATCTAAGGTGCAGCCCCAATGCAGGCCTAGGCAAACACTCAGTGCTCAATAAAAGCCTAGGGACTACATTGCATCTGGGCTTTCTGAGAGGAAGAATAGAAACTGTGGACTGAGAAGGGAAGAGGCTTATTAGACGGGGGTTTACAATTTGGCAGACTGTCCAAGAGGATGACATCCACAGAAAGCAGAAGGTGTGCGTTTGGGCTGCCAGAGAAAGAGCTGGGATCTAGGAGGAGATTTAGTTTTTACCCGCTGCAAAAGCCCTGGAGGAACAGGAGTGATGAAAACAGCGGATCCCTGGGCTCCGGAAGGCGCTCAGTGCTTGTCTCTGGGTGCTGATGAATGGGAGTTTCAGGACAGATGAGCAAAGAAGGGCCAGATGTGCCAAGGGGATTGTGGGTGGATACCAGCTGGCTAGGGGAGGGGCAGAGAGTGGGGAGATGGGCATGAACCCCACCCAGGAGGTTGTCAATGAAAACTCAGAGCTGCAGCTTTTAGGAAAATAATCAGGGGAGGGGTTGCCCAAGGGTAGAATGCGGCAGCCAGCTTCCTCTCTAATTCTCTGAGTCTCATTCCTCTTTCAAGACCAAGTTCAAACTTAACCTTTTCCTGAAAGCCTTCCCTCAACTCTGGAACTATGTGACATGTACCGCCTTTCTGAAGTTTCTATAAGAATTCTGATCTGTGTAAATCACGGAGTAATTATGAGTACAAAAATACAACTTCTGATTGATTTATCTAATGCTGTCTTGAAATAAAGTTATTTAACATTTTGAAAGTAAAATATATGACGTCCTCTATTCAGCCACCTAGTGTCCCTCCCCGAAACATACTTCAAACATGACAGAAAAAGATTTCTAGCTCATTTCATCCTGCCTTCTCACTCCATCCGGAGCTGGTTGCCAGTTCCTCCTTTCTCGGTCTTGCTCACATGTTTGAAATAGTGGTCAGTACTCTTTTTCTGGCCGTAACTTTGCCTCTTCTCTGTGTTCTTTTCCAGTGTCCTTCTCAGAAGTCCCTCTACTCTGCTCCACCTTATGGAACAATGTGTTTCCACGAAGTTGGCTCAGAAAGGGCCCAGACAACTGCAGAGAGACCACAGGGTCTAGAAGACAAAGCTGAGGCCAGCTCTGAGTCTCCTCTTGCCCCTCAACCTTGCAGATAGCAGCGCTGGCCACATGCTGGCCACATAATAAAGGCAGGTAGACATTTAGCCTTTAAAGAAAGTGACAAGACAATGGAAGGAGCAGCATGTGTGAGAACTGGTGCCAGAAATGACCCATGAATGGATTTCCCTCACTTATAACCATGCGTCTTGCACACAGAAGTTGCTCAGTGAATATATATTGAATAAAACCTGGAGACCGAGATTTTCAAAAGGAATAAATACTGAACCCCCAAGTGGAAAAGTGGGTAGGGGAGAACCGAGAGAAGCAGCAGCACTTAGTGATAAGGGAAAAAGTTGACATGAGTCAGAGCCCCTGCTCTTAAATATTGGTCTCAGCTCACAGGGCAGTGCAGGGTGGATACTGCTGCTCTCCTCCCACTCCCTGGGTCTCGATCCTGCGAAACAAAGGCGCTCCTGGCACTGTGCTGTCGAACTTTGCTAACAAGAGGCGAATGTAAACACAGAGAAGCTAAGTTATTTGAACAAGGTCACACAGCAAATAATACAGTTAGATTAGAATTCATGTTTTCTGAAGCTAAGACCAGTGTTCTTTTCACTGGACCATACTTACCTTTAACACGTATATAACAATGCTTATGAATTTAAAATTGTGAATACTACTTATGAACTATAAATCCTGTGGTAGAGAAGACTCTATGGTTTTATGAATTATGTTTAATTTATCAATATATTTGTAATATATTAGTGTAATATATTTAGTGTTTAAAGTACATATTCAGTTCAGTCATTCAGTCGTGTCTGACTATTTGGGATCCCACGGACTGCAGCATGCCAGGCCTTCCTGCCCATCACCAACTCCCAGAGTCCACCCAAACCCATGTCCATTGAGTCGGTGATGCCATCTAACCATCTCATCCTCTGTCCTCCCCCTCTCCTCCTGCCCTCAATATTTCCCAGCATCAGGGTCTTTTCAAATGAGTCAGCTGTTTGCATCAGGTGGCCAAAGTATTGGAGTTTCCATGTCAACATCAGTCCTTCCAATGAACACTCAGGACTGATCTTCATTAGGATGGACTGGTTGGATCTCCTTGCAGTCCAAGGGACTGTCAAGAGTCTTCTCCAACACCACAGTTCAAAAGCATCAATTCTTCGGTGCTCAGCTTTCTTTATAGTCCAACAGCAAATCCATACATGACCACTGGAAAAACCATAGCCTTGACTAGATGGACCTTTATTGGCAAAATAATGTCTCTGCTTTTTAATATACTATCTAGGTTGGTCATAACTTTCCTTCCAAAGAGTAAGCGTCTTTCAATTTCATGGCTGCAGTCACCATCTGAGGTGATTTTGGAGCCCAGAAAAATAGTCAGCCACTGTTTCCCCATCTATTTGCCATGAAGTGATGGGACTGGATGCCATGATCTTAATTTCTGAATGTTGAGCTTTAAGCCAACGTTTTCACTCTCCTCTCTCACTTTCATCATGAGGCTCTTTAGTTCTTTTTCACTTTCTGCCATAAGGGTGGTGTCATTTGCATATCTGCATATCCACCACTCACCTCTCCAGGGCCTCACAGCTCAAAGTACTAATGGAACTTTGCTATTGTTTCCATTTTGATCAGTTACTCATTTGTCCTAGCTGCATTCCTGATGTTGTTTCTTCTTAGGCATCTAGAGTCAGGTGCTTTTCATGCTTTCCCTCTGTGTTGCGATTCCTACTCCCATGGCAAGTATGAACCCTGTCCTACCATATAGCTCAGTTGGTAAAGAATCTTGCAAGGCAGGAAACCCTGGTTTGACTCNCTCCTTGCAGTCCAAGGGACTGTCAAGAGTCTTCTCCAACACCACAGTTCAAAAGCATCAATTCTTCGGTGCTCAGCTTTCTTTATAGTCCAACAGCAAATCCATACATGACCACTGGAAAAACCATAGCCTTGACTAGATGGACCTTTATTGGCAAAATAATGTCTCTGCTTTTTAATATACTATCTAGGTTGGTCATAACTTTCCTTCCAAAGAGTAAGCGTCTTTCAATTTCATGGCTGCAGTCACCATCTGAGGTGATTTTGGAGCCCAGAAAAATAGTCAGCCACTGTTTCCCCATCTATTTGCCATGAAGTGATGGGACTGGATGCCATGATCTTAATTTCTGAATGTTGAGCTTTAAGCCAACGTTTTCACTCTCCTCTCTCACTTTCATCATGAGGCTCTTTAGTTCTTTTTCACTTTCTGCCATAAGGGTGGTGTCATTTGCATATCTGCATATCCACCACTCACCTCTCCAGGGCCTCACAGCTCAAAGTACTAATGGAACTTTGCTATTGTTTCCATTTTGATCAGTTACTCATTTGTCCTAGCTGCATTCCTGATGTTGTTTCTTCTTAGGCATCTAGAGTCAGGTGCTTTTCATGCTTTCCCTCTGTGTTGCGATTCCTACTCCCATGGCAAGTATGAACCCTGTCCTACCATATAGCTCAGTTGGTAAAGAATCTTGCAAGGCAGGAAACCCTGGTTTGACTCCTGGGTCAGGAAGATCCTCTTTAGAAGGGATAGGCTACCTAATCCAGTATTCTTTGGCTTCCCTGTTGGCTCAGCTGGTAAAGAATCCACCTGCAAAGTGGGAGACCTGGGTTCAATCCCTGGGTTGGGAAGACCCCCTGGAGGAGGGAATAGCTACCCACTTCAGTATTCTGGCCTGGAGAATTCCATGGACTATATAGTCCTTGAGGTCACAAAGAGTCAGACAGAGCTGAGCAACTTTCACTTTTGTTTTTCACTACCATTTCCTCTTCCCAGCTGAAGCCCATAGGACAGTGTCCCAGCGTTGGTGGTGGTAATCTGCAGATACTCGAGATTCAGTGGGATATCACATTTTTAAGTTCTAAATGACACAAATTTGTGATGTAATCAAAATGAAGCCTTGAATCATGAGCCACTGACAATATCTTGGGAAAGAGCAGAGTTTCCGGGGAGTTAAGACTGGCGATGATGCAGGTGGAATGTCTGGATTGCCAATCCCATCAGTTTTGACATAAATCTGGGAAGAAGTGGCTAGGTCAGTCATGTGCCTATAATCTAGCAGGTTTGGGATATGTGCAGTTGGGGCTGAAAAATCCAAAGTGTCCAATAAAAACAAAAGCTTAAAATGGGAGACATTGACATAAAGTAGTGTGAAAACATGCTCCGTTCCAATAAAGACAGCTGAAAGAATTCCCCCTTTTGTAACACTGAGGAAAAGTGATGACATATTTGGTCTCACGCTGAATTCATGAAAACAGACTTTTTTTTTTTTTTTGCAGAGGGTGGAAACGTATTATTATTTGGTGTCCCTTTCCTACAATAAATGCTAGCATGGCACAACAGGTGAACTTTGAAAATCAGAGAGAGACCAGAAAGGGCAGCTTTTCTAAGAACAGGTCTTTGGGTTCCTTCTCAATGTTCACACCAGAAATTTCTGGAGGCCAGTTTATCTTCTACATTGTTTCTGCCTGTTGTGAATTAAGTTTGAAATACCTTCTCCTGACATGTGGCATTTCACCTTGGTGCTCTTTCTCCATGGAAAAGTCTTGCCCATCTGTTTTGAGGCAACTTGGCATCAGAATCTGATTCCTCTTGGAAACTTTAGGATAAGACTGATCATCAAAGCACATTAATTTCAGCGAAAACTGCAGCTAGACGCACACACATCAGAAGCCCCTGTGCTTGGTGTGCAAGCGTTCTCGCCCTGTGTACTGCAGTCCCGCTACTTACTCGGCTCCAAGGGGCTCCCCCTTTCCTGCACACCCCAAACTCTCATCCTGCGCCTGGGATAAGATCCCGAGACTTGTTTGCATATTTCAGCCTGCTCAGGCTTCTGTTTAGCTTCTGTTTTTCTTGGCATTTCAAAGCATCATGTCCATTTTTATTACACCCTTGACAGACTAAATCCTAGTGCCAGCAGACCACAATGAAACAAACACTTAGAATTTATAGAAAAAAAAAGGCAGAGTGTATTTTCTATGGAGCCTAGAAGTTTCATCACTGGTGAAATACTGCAAGCAGGACAGCGGACTTCTACTGCACTTATGTGACTTTCAGAACTGTTTCTGATATCGCAGTCCCATGGACACAGGAGCCTGTTGGGCTGTTCGTTTGTTTCTCTCTCCATACACATGCACACAGACATATACACACAACTTGTTAAACTAAATTCTAATATAGCTGCCTATTAACTTTCATAATGAAGCCTCCAACCTAGCTGAACTCTTTAGCATGGAAAAACAGCTGTTATTTTTAAACAGTTATGAAAGACTCAGGATCCCAGTTGTTTCAACTCTGTCTATATAAGATAGGGCTTAAGCTGGCTACTCTCAGCCCTTTCTTTACTGATAGACAATTTTTCCCTATAGGCTATGAGGAATGTTCCAGCCCAACTAGTCATGTACTTTCCCATCCAAACATCATATCTCATGACAAGTTACATCTAAGCTTTGAGACAGCACCCATTGCCCACTTGTCAAGTAGCCAGAAGTGGGCACCCTTATGGCAACTATGAGGTGATCATTCCTGGGCTTAAAGCTATGAGTCCCCAAGAGAAGCATAAGACAAGACCCTTGCTCTTAAGAGAATTATTTAGTTGAGAAGCAAAATCTTAATATGCTTTGAGCACTCAGTGCATAGTCTGCGTGCCACTGATAGTCACAATAATGTTTAGTTAACATTTTGCAAATCTGTTTGATTATGGAATATATTATAAAAACTATGGAGGGTAGAGGGTCTTCTCAGGTGGCTCCGTGGTAAAGAATCCACCTGCAGTGCCAGAGACACAATTTTGATCTCTGGGTAGGAAATAGAAGCCCCTGAAGAAGGAAATGGCCTGGGAAATCCTATGGACAGAGCAGTCTGGTGGGCTACAGTCCATGAGGTCACAAAGAGTCAGATATAACTGAGCAATGAAACAACAATGACACATTGAAGGCAGAGAGTTATGGTCCTTCGGGGACACACAGAGATAGTACTATGCTCTTTCATAATCTAGATGGGCACGGCATGGATATTTGTTCTCTAACAACTGGCTGCAATATACATGTAATTAACTGTTCCCAAATGCTCAAAATTACCTACATGGCCTGGGAACTGAGATCTAACTAAATTTATAACTGAGAGGAGAACTGGGTAACCCAAGTCTTTTCATTCCTCAGAGTGTCCGACAGGCCTGGGGAGACTCTTCTTCGAGTAGCCATAGGACCACATAGCTCCTCTGATGCTGCAGTCAGAGGCTTCACCCAACCACATCAAACTTCCCCAAAATACTTCTTTCATATTACATTCTGATGAAGAGCTGAAATGTGCTCTCTCGGTTAGGATATTAATTCCAACTTTTCTTATAGATTCAGTTCTGTGATGGCTTATTTTATGTGTCAACTTGAAGTGTTTGAGGATGAGATTATCATTTAAATCCGTGAACTTGGAATAAGCAGACTACCCTTCACGTGAGTGGGCTTCATCCAAGCAGTTGAAGATCCCGAATAGAGAACCCAGACTAGTCTCCCAACAAGAGGAAATTCCCTGGCAGAGAGCCTTCAGACCTCATCTGCACCATTAGATCTCCTGGGTCTCTATCTGCCAGCCTGCAGACTATAACTGCATCACAGTTATAAACTGCCTAAGTCTCAACCTACTGGCCCTCTGAAGAGTTGGGCTTAGCAGCCTCTATAATCATGTGAATACTCAGACAGTTGGTAGGTAGGTAGATAGATTATGTTTCCCCGGAGAACTCCAATACACTATCCATTGCTACATAATAGGTTATACCAAAACTCAGAGATTTAACAAATAACACACATTTACTCTCTCACAGTCTCTAAGAGTCAGAAACCTGGGCACAGTGTATCTGGATCTTCTGCTTCAGAGTCTCTCATAGGTTTAAACAAAGGTGCCTGCTGAGGCTGTATTCTCTGAAGATCTACATGGGGAAGGATCTGCTTCTAAGCTCATTTGCATGTTTGCCTGTAGAATTCATGTGGTGAGGGGGGGACGACTCATGACCTACTACCACGAGAGACTCAAATTATTCACTGACTGCTGGTTAGAGGAAACCTTCATTTCCTAGCCACATAGTCCTTTCCATAGGACAGATCATGACGTGGCAGCTTGCTTCATCAGAGCAAAAAGAGCCAGAGAAAGAGAGCTATTAATAACAAAAAGGAAGTTATAGTCCTTTACAACTTAATCATGACCATGACATTCCCTTGCTTTTGCCATATTCCATCAGCTAAAAGCAAGTCACCAGGTCCAGGATAGGGGAGGAGGTTACACAAAGGCAATAATATCAGAAGCTGGGGACCTCTGGGAGCCACACTAGAGGCTGCCTGCTCCACCCAGCCAAGCTGCTTTCTCTGTTTTCTGCATGAACACTCACCTTAGACTTGAGATCTAAGAGGCACCTGACATGACTAGGGCCTTTGCCAGACTGCTGTCCTGCCTGCAGGAGCCTCCCTTGCTTCTGCTTCCCATCCAGTTCCACCTGCAACTCTGGATGTAGATTTCAAAAGCAGCCAATTATCTCATATATGTGAAAACTTTGACTTGGGAAGGAAAAAAAAAGAGTATTTATCTAGAGTTGTGCTATTTAACCTCAGGAGATATGTACATTCAATCTGAACAAGCCACCACTGTGTCACTAGAAGAAATGAACCTTATTAAAGGATTGCTACTCAGAACACGGGCAGTTTGCTTGGGAAACACCCAGTTCTTCTAGACCATCTGGGAACAGAGAAATGGCCATCCTTATCAAGTTTCCATTGCTAAAACCATAATGGTAGAAGCACAAGTTAATTTGCTTTGAAGGGAAACATTTTCAACCCTCAAGAGAATGACTGGTTTTAGATTCTGGGTTCTGTTTCAGGGAGGCATTTTTGTTTTCTTATTATTGCCTTTCTTCTACTCCACGGAGGTCAGTTCCACTTCAAAAAGAATAGTATTTAAAGCTGGCTTTCTGTATGGTAAAAGATTTGCATGCCGCCTCATCACAAAGGTATTTATCTTTCTGAGTACAATAAAAAAATAAAGTGATACCTATGTATGCTGGCCAGACAAAGCTTAAAAATCCAAATCAAGGGTCAGATGCCTGATTGCTGTAATCAACAAGCTTCTCCAACTCCTAGAGAGAGAGAGGAAGATATATAGAGAGGTAAATTTTCACACTCTCAATCATAGGGCTTTTAAAATTAGTCCAGGAATTTAACAACTTAACATGGGAGGGTTAATTGTATTACTATTATTCATAGCATCCTCTTTCCCTTTGTTTTTCTCAGATGTATCTATTGGTTTATTCAGACTTCATTTTTCCAGACAAAGAGTGGTTACCAAAAATAGCATTAGCAATCATTGTGAATAAAAAATCTGAACATCAGATTCCAAATAAAAATGCAAATGAAATGGCACATGTGTGGGTATACAGCTCACACAATTTTTGGTATAAAGGTATACATGAGGAGTGAGAAGGATTCATGAATGCTGACAGAATTAAGAAAGCTGTTGAGGTAGTTTCGTTGGCTTCAGCAAAATCTGAGATTAATTTTTTTTGGCAAGAATTATGCCTTTAGGGATGCAAAGAAAACAATCAGATAGCTGCAGAATGAATTAACTCTTCCAGTGCTTTGGAAGCCTCTTCTGAGTGGTGGGCTGAGAGGGCACATCACAGGATTAGGAGTAGAGGGAGACCACAGAGGTGAGGAAACCAGCCCCCCGCCCCGGTCAGCATGGAAAAAGGCACTGTGTTAAGTCACTTGGGTGAATAAGGCCCCATTAGGACCATTTGCAGCAACAACAATAGTGACATTTGTTGTTTATTCTCTCTCTCAAATGGAGACCACTCAGATTTAGACTAGGGAAGCCAACTGGATACAAAGAGCAGTGGGGAAAAGTCGGTGACAAGTTACAATGTAAACAGATGTTGAAAAATCATTTTGTCTTATTTTTAAAGCTTTATTAAAGTATAGTGAAATTTCATAACCCCATGTGCAACCAAGAAGGACTTCTGCATGTAATCTTGTCTAACAATAGCTACAAAGGGACCAGTTAATGAAAATTATGAATTAAAGAAGTATAGCTTCAAGAGCAGTTGGTAGAAGGGGTTGAACGAAGCTACTTCCTACCAGCCCCTCAGTAGTTGGCTGCTTCACACACATCAAGTCATCACATTATTTTGTTATATTTCTTTCTCTCTTTTTCCTGAGAAATTTAAGAACAAGATCTCCCCCCCCTCCAGGGAGAAATGGAGTCTACTTTTTTTTTTTTTGGTGAAGTTCTTTATAGGAGCAAGAAGGAGTAGAGGGTACTGGTCACAAAAACCTGTAACAAAAGAAAGACTAATACATTAATTCCTGCCAAAGTCCCTGGGGTATCAGACAACCTTAGGAAACTACTTATCCCCAGACGGAACATCCGTGAGAGATAAGTGCTACCCAAAAAAACAAGAATAAGTTATGGAAACACTGATATAGATGAATAACAGTGAGAAAAGTTCTATGATTCTGCGAGAATATCTGTGAGAAAGTTCTGCATTTATAACTACATGTTCTCATTTTCATGAAAATTGGCTGTGATTTCCAACTGATTTTATTGCTATGTTTTTCCTAATAAAATTCAGAATTAAAACAAAAGAGGTCTGTGATGTTTCCTACTCAACTCAGTGGTGGGAAGTGGTCTGTGCAAAAATAAACATTAAAAAAAATGTACTAAACCAACTATCCAGTAATCAGCTGTCTTATAGATAGCATCACCAACTCAATGGACATGAATTTGAGCAAACTCTGAGAGATAGTGAAGGACAGGGAAGCCTGGTGTGCTGCAGTCCACGGGGGTCACAAAATGTCAGACACAACTGAGCAACTGAACAACAAAAACAACAATTACTGCTGTTGTTGTAGTGCTCAGCAGTGTCCAACTCCTCATGACCCCATGAACTACTGCCTTCCAGGTTCCTCTGCCCATGGAATTTTCCAGGCAACAATATTGAGTACTTACTATGAGCCTGGTGTTGCATCAAGCACTTTACATAAAGTTAGTTCATTTCATACACACAGAAATACAGTGAAAAGTGCTCCTACCATGTCATTTTACAGATGGGAAACTCTAGTTTGGCCAAGGAAGCAGTTTAGTGGAGTATTCCCAGCTGGTGACTTCATCACCAAGGTAAGAACCAGGTTCTCTGAGGACCAGTTCCTCTTGCCTGCAGGCCAGGCAAGCCCAGAGCCAGGCTTCAGAGCCTCCATGTTATTAAATTGCTAAACTAGAGATTCATGCAGTCTTTGATATTTTAACAAATTAAATTGGGGGCCCAGTGGGGCCAGATTTTTCAGGTACTATTTCACTGTTTCACTTCAACTTACGTGCAGGTGAGATGTGTCTGGCAAGCAGATTCACACCGAAGGCTGTGTAAAGCCATAGATGAAATGCTTTTTCTCGCACTGCCACAAGCATAAATCCTCTCCAGGGCAGTGATTCCTGAATCCCACCACAGGGAGCGTCAGTCCTCTTGATGAAGTTTTCATCAATCAGCAGCAATGTAAGGAGAACTGGGATAGTAAATTAGGCATGCAGAATATCAACATAGGACAGCCATTCCTTTAATCTGAGGCTTTTATTCTTCCTACACGCTTGGGTGGTAAACCATGCTGTTTTATATACATATACATATATACGTACATATATATGGAATAACAAAGATGGAAAATGATTGGTATTTGGGGTTTTTTTTAAGATTTTTTTTTTATGTGGACCATTTTTTAAGGTCTCGCTCTATTGGCTCAGACAGTAAAGAATCTGCCTGCAACACAGGGGACCATGGTTCCAAACTCTGGGTCGAGAAGATGCCCTGGAGGAGGAAGTGGCAATCCACTCCAGTATTCTTGTCTGGAGAATTCCTTGGACACGAGCCTGCTGAATCTCAGTCCACAGAATCACAGAGTCAGACACAACTGAGCAACTAACATATTTTTTAAGGTCTTTATTGATTGTGTTACAATATTGCTTTTGTTTTATGTTTTGGTTTTTGGCCACAAGTCATGTGGAATCTTAGCTTCCCAAGCAGGGATCAACCCTGCATCCCCTGCATTGGAAGGTGAAGTATTCATCACTGGACTGCTAGAGAAGTCCCAGCATTTGGTTTTAAATGTTCTTATTACAACAACAACAAAAAAAAAATGTGTCAATTTTTGAGCACTTATGTATATTTCCCAAATTATTTAATATGTTTTAACTAGTTCTGTTTGTGCGATTAAACTTAATGTTATTTTTTAACTGCTTCATGAAATCTCAAAGTCTTAGCATCACTGATTCATGGAACACACAGTGTTCTAACTAACAAGAGTTAAGCTCTGTAAAAAGCATTGCAAAAGTGGTTACAATTCTCCATTCTTGTCTGTATCCATGTCACTTTGACTTTGCATAGTAACTTTTGCAACTCCTCCCACAGAAGGACAGAGATTATTGCCGCTCCCCCATGAATCTGCTTGGTTTTATGACTTGGCAACACAATGCCATGGAAATAACAGTGTGCCAGTTCCAAACTTAAGCCTCAAGGGATTTGATCACTTCTACTCTGTATCTTGGAACAATCCCAGGCTAGTCTGTAGGAAAAGAGAAACCATGTGCCCAGATGCCCCAGCATCCCAACAACCAACAGTCATTTAACCCCTCANCCCCCCCCTCCAGGGAGAAATGGAGTCTACTTTTTTTTTTTTTGGTGAAGTTCTTTATAGGAGCAAGAAGGAGTAGAGGGTACTGGTCACAAAAACCTGTAACAAAAGAAAGACTAATACATTAATTCCTGCCAAAGTCCCTGGGGTATCAGACAACCTTAGGAAACTACTTATCCCCAGACGGAACATCCGTGAGAGATAAGTGCTACCCAAAAAAACAAGAATAAGTTATGGAAACACTGATATAGATGAATAACAGTGAGAAAAGTTCTATGATTCTGCGAGAATATCTGTGAGAAAGTTCTGCATTTATAACTACATGTTCTCATTTTCATGAAAATTGGCTGTGATTTCCAACTGATTTTATTGCTATGTTTTTCCTAATAAAATTCAGAATTAAAACAAAAGAGGTCTGTGATGTTTCCTACTCAACTCAGTGGTGGGAAGTGGTCTGTGCAAAAATAAACATTAAAAAAAATGTACTAAACCAACTATCCAGTAATCAGCTGTCTTATAGATAGCATCACCAACTCAATGGACATGAATTTGAGCAAACTCTGAGAGATAGTGAAGGACAGGGAAGCCTGGTGTGCTGCAGTCCACGGGGGTCACAAAATGTCAGACACAACTGAGCAACTGAACAACAAAAACAACAATTACTGCTGTTGTTGTAGTGCTCAGCAGTGTCCAACTCCTCATGACCCCATGAACTACTGCCTTCCAGGTTCCTCTGCCCATGGAATTTTCCAGGCAACAATATTGAGTACTTACTATGAGCCTGGTGTTGCATCAAGCACTTTACATAAAGTTAGTTCATTTCATACACACAGAAATACAGTGAAAAGTGCTCCTACCATGTCATTTTACAGATGGGAAACTCTAGTTTGGCCAAGGAAGCAGTTTAGTGGAGTATTCCCAGCTGGTGACTTCATCACCAAGGTAAGAACCAGGTTCTCTGAGGACCAGTTCCTCTTGCCTGCAGGCCAGGCAAGCCCAGAGCCAGGCTTCAGAGCCTCCATGTTATTAAATTGCTAAACTAGAGATTCATGCAGTCTTTGATATTTTAACAAATTAAATTGGGGGCCCAGTGGGGCCAGATTTTTCAGGTACTATTTCACTGTTTCACTTCAACTTACGTGCAGGTGAGATGTGTCTGGCAAGCAGATTCACACCGAAGGCTGTGTAAAGCCATAGATGAAATGCTTTTTCTCGCACTGCCACAAGCATAAATCCTCTCCAGGGCAGTGATTCCTGAATCCCACCACAGGGAGCGTCAGTCCTCTTGATGAAGTTTTCATCAATCAGCAGCAATGTAAGGAGAACTGGGATAGTAAATTAGGCATGCAGAATATCAACATAGGACAGCCATTCCTTTAATCTGAGGCTTTTATTCTTCCTACACGCTTGGGTGGTAAACCATGCTGTTTTATATACATATACATATATACGTACATATATATGGAATAACAAAGATGGAAAATGATTGGTATTTGGGGTTTTTTTTAAGATTTTTTTTTTATGTGGACCATTTTTTAAGGTCTCGCTCTATTGGCTCAGACAGTAAAGAATCTGCCTGCAACACAGGGGACCATGGTTCCAAACTCTGGGTCGAGAAGATGCCCTGGAGGAGGAAGTGGCAATCCACTCCAGTATTCTTGTCTGGAGAATTCCTTGGACACGAGCCTGCTGAATCTCAGTCCACAGAATCACAGAGTCAGACACAACTGAGCAACTAACATATTTTTTAAGGTCTTTATTGATTGTGTTACAATATTGCTTTTGTTTTATGTTTTGGTTTTTGGCCACAAGTCATGTGGAATCTTAGCTTCCCAAGCAGGGATCAACCCTGCATCCCCTGCATTGGAAGGTGAAGTATTCATCACTGGACTGCTAGAGAAGTCCCAGCATTTGGTTTTAAATGTTCTTATTACAACAACAACAAAAAAAAAATGTGTCAATTTTTGAGCACTTATGTATATTTCCCAAATTATTTAATATGTTTTAACTAGTTCTGTTTGTGCGATTAAACTTAATGTTATTTTTTAACTGCTTCATGAAATCTCAAAGTCTTAGCATCACTGATTCATGGAACACACAGTGTTCTAACTAACAAGAGTTAAGCTCTGTAAAAAGCATTGCAAAAGTGGTTACAATTCTCCATTCTTGTCTGTATCCATGTCACTTTGACTTTGCATAGTAACTTTTGCAACTCCTCCCACAGAAGGACAGAGATTATTGCCGCTCCCCCATGAATCTGCTTGGTTTTATGACTTGGCAACACAATGCCATGGAAATAACAGTGTGCCAGTTCCAAACTTAAGCCTCAAGGGATTTGATCACTTCTACTCTGTATCTTGGAACAATCCCAGGCTAGTCTGTAGGAAAAGAGAAACCATGTGCCCAGATGCCCCAGCATCCCAACAACCAACAGTCATTTAACCCCTCAAAAGCAGTCATCCAGCACACTTATGATTGCGCCCAGCCCAAATTGCCAGCCCACAGAGTCTCTGGTTAGATCAATGGATGTTGTCTTAATCCTCTACGTTTTGGAGTGGTTTGCTACACAGCAAGGCCTAACTAATACAGTCACATCAAGAGACATTGGATAGAACTTGGAACAGATATTGGCAAATGTTGTCACTTAATGTTCTGAAACTGATCTTGAAATCTTGGAATAATTCCTTAACATATTCTCTTATCTAAAAGAAAGTTTTGATACTATATTTTCTGATTTTGTTTTAAAGTTGAAGAGAGTAAGTGCATAGCTATTGTAAGAATACACAAGCTTTCACATCTAATTACTATAAAAAAAATAAGTCTGGTAACCTAAGATGGTGGGATTATTTCTCAGTGTGTCCTGACTGCACCAAAATCATCTTTGTTTACCTATTTCACAGTGATAAGCAATGTTTTGTGGCACTATCCATTATTGCTACGGAATAAATAAGATCTAGAAGATGTGTTTTGATGACTTCCTACGTGCCAAGCTGCCACCATTTTAAGTTTTTAAGCTCAATCATGTCTGACTCTTGGTGACCTCATGGACTGTAGCCCATCAGGCTGCTCTGTCCACAGAATTCTCTGAGCAAGAATACTGGAGTGGGTCGTCATTCCTTCTCCAGGGGATCTTCCCAACCCAGGAATCAAACCTAGATCTCCTGCACTACAGACAGATTCTTTGCAATCTGAGCCACCAAGGATTTCTCATTTTAAAATTTATCATTTTAAATGAAAAATATTTTTAATGCTCATCAGTCTACTGGAATAGGTAGGACTCAGGACACCAGATCCAGTAGGCATGGATCCTAGTCCTATTTGTGCTGGTATGGGCCTTGGACAAGCCCCTTTCCCATTCTTTTCTTCAGATTCCTCATCTGTGAGGTAAGGGGACTAGATTCAGTGAATTTTATGTTCCTCACCGTTCCAACAGCATCTTAAGTCCTTAATGTGGTCACTCATATGCTTAGAAACAAGGCCTCAAAAATAAATGCCTTAAAACTCTCTGGGGACTGAAAACCTGGTATCTCCTGGATTTGAGTCTAGGCTGCTGCTTTTCCAAAATCCAAACAAAATAAAATTTGGTTTACAGGTGTTATTGTTACGGATAATGTTCGATTATACTTAGAGAAATAAGACTTTTCTGTCTTTTCTTTCCCTACAGTTGCTTTTGTGCACATTAAAGTTGTGTTTTTCCATGGTCATTAAACGTATTCTGTGACTTGAGTTAAAGTGTATTCAAGGATCTACATGAAAATAAAACCAGGCACGTTGCAGTCTCTCTTGTGATATTTATCACTGATGGCGCTCACGTGACTGCAGAGCTCCATAAAACTCTGGAGGGGTTACCTTCGCTTAATGGCGTCCTTCCCTTTCACTCACCAGCCACTTCTTATTGCAAACAGCTGCTTGGAAACGAAAAAACATTTTCTATTTCCAAGGGACCTTGTTGGCTCTCAAAGTACTTTGCTCATTTTATTTAACAAATGTTTAAGTTTAATCAAATTTCTAATTCCAGAAGTGAGCCAATCTTGCATTTTAAATCACTAGCTTGTGAGACTTATACATTTAAAAGAGTATAAAAGGAATCAAATTCAAGAGCCAAAAAAAAAAAAGGGTGAAGTGTGTGGCTCCCATGGTTTCAGCTTACTCTTATGATGTTTCTGCCACCCCTTGGACCAGCTGACTTCTTCCCATTCCGTGATTCTAAGGGGACCGAGCATCTCAGCTTATAAGGAAGGCTTCCTTGAATTCTGATAGAAAGCTCATATCCAATAACCCAATGAAACTGCATCAGCACCAAAGTAAGGGGGGGAAAACAAGCGTCATATAAAGTTTATTAGCACTCTTTATTATGAAATAAACTCGGCTTACACTTCTTTTGGAGGGGAAAATGATGAACACAAAAAACATACCGTATTTTTACTTACTAACGTGCACTTGTAAAATGCGTGGCATGCTGTTTTACAGGCAGTAGCATATAAAATACTTTTTCCAGATGTGGGTTCATAATTCTCAAAAGACTATAATAGTTATCATAAGATTTATGGAGGATAATTTATTAATCACATTTTTTTTTCTTTTAGAGATCTGTTTAGTAAGATGAAAGAGAACTTTAAAATGTCATTTTAACCAAATGTAGATGGCATAATATCAAGTTACTCCTTTTGTTCAAATTATTTTTAATGACTTTATTTGTTTTATTGCCTCCACAAGTCAGTACCAACTTGGTGGTAATGATCTATTTAGGAAATCTCTTAAGATTTTTAAAGTAAAATAGTGTGGAGCTCTTTTAGAACTAAATGAACTAAACTATGTGAGTTGATTAGCATTCATTTATTTGAGAGACACAGAAGCTACTAAAGCTTATTTTTGCAAGATTTGGAGGAGACAAATCCTGTGAAAACTATAGCTCTCTGAACATTCATGTGGCTTCTCCAGTAGAAAATTAGAAGCCCATGTGTGCTGAGTGCTACAAGTAACACATTGTTAAATAAAACACATATTTCAAACATGGATCCCTTTAATCTGGCTTAGATTATTAAAAACACAGCTGTACTAAATCCATATTGTGGAACCAAGTCACATGATGAGTCAAAACCCCCAAATGATCCTCTTTTTGTCATCACTTGATTTGAAGTAAGTTTTGTCTGAAGCATCACACTGACAAAGTCCAAAAAAAGACAACTCTGCGATTCAGGAGGATGTATCAGTCCTGAGATTACTGTCTTCTTACATACCCTCTCCTCGTCTCCAGTCCACAGCTTCCCTGGCAGAGAAGCTAACACCGGACAGTGGGTCCAGATTGTTATTGAATTAAAGGTCAGCATAGAGGCTCCACCAGCCTTCTCCCCCTCACCCCAGACTCTTACAACAGCCATCAGAGTGCCCTCATCTCTAAAACAAATATCATAACACTTATTTTGCAAAGTTATCACAAGGGTTAAAATAAAACGATGCATGCAAATCATCTACAGCCTGGCACATAGCCCATTTTCAATAAATAGATGCTATTATACTTATGCACACAACTGCATGAGACATTACTTTTTCATTTTGAAAGAGCAATACAGTCAAGTAGTATTTATTGACAGATTTGAAAATAAAAGTAGAAAAAATAGAAACATACTGAATAACAACCATGTGTAATCCACTATTATAGGTTTTGTAAGGAACAACAGAATGTATGAGAGGGAATCTGTGATCCAAAGCATTTATAATCCACGAGAGAGCTCCGAAGCACGTGTTGACGATTCCAGCAGTGTTTTAAATCACTGGCCATACGAAAGCACAGTCCCAGGGCTAGACCTGGAGAGCGAGTGGCAGTTGCCACATGAAAGGTAGGGGCTGTAATTCCTGAAAGTCTAGAAAAGGTTGAGACTGGTTGGACAGGTTATGAAGAGTTCGTGCCAGTTGGGCTTGAGCGACTATAAGAAAGTGGGGTGGGGTGGGGAGTGGTGCTCAGGAGAAGGAAACTCGGGAGCATTTGATATTTAAGCTAACCAGGTAACTGACGTTGCTGAACAGCTTGAGGAATGAGGCCACGAGGCCAGAAGGAAAGACTCGAGAAAGTGAGAACCAGGCTCGGTTTCTGTGTGGAGACACAAGGCCTCTCCTGAGTGCTCTGAAAGTCTGAGAGAGTGCCGTGATTAATACCAGAATTAGTCCCTGGAGGAGAAAATGTTCTACCTGTGATGAAGATTAGTGTCTGATGTGGCCCCGACCATGGCTGTTTTCCATGAGAAAGGAAGACGGCACAAAGAAGCTGTCAAGAACACAGCGCTCCAGCCCCACACCTCATACATCCCTTCATGGCCACAGTCTTTGTACTCCTGGCAACCCTCTCCTCATCCACAGCCCCACTGTCCCAAGGCTACGAGCTCCTCGAGGACGAGAATTATTTTTTCTGTGCTTCCCTAAGGCCATGAACAGAGTCAGCAGTCCGGTAGTGTCTGTTGAATGGTCTCTTCTTGGCTGAAAGGCCAGTGGTAATGACAATTGTCCAAATGAAGTATTTACAAGAATCTCATGTGTTGAAAGTATAACATGAAAAGAGAGAAAGAAGGAAAGGAAACAGAAGGGGAGGTCCTACAAGTCCACTTGAAATGATGAATTAAAGCTCTTCTCATACCTCCTTCGTGAGTCTAAGAATGCAACCTCGGACTTCCCTGGCGCAGCCAAAAACAAAAAAAAAAAAACTGTATTGGCCTTTTAGAGTGGTCCAGTGGTTAGAAGTCTGTACTTCTACTGCAGGAAGCACAGGTCCGATATCTGTTGGAGAAGTTCACATGTTGTGACATGCAGCCAAAAGGCAAAAAATTCAGAGTACAGTCTATTTCCCCCCACCCAGAATATTTTCTTTAATATCATAAAATATTTTCATGGACAAATAAGTTAGCAAACACACAGGCATCAGTGTGCCTTTTGACAAAGCTATCCCCTGTCCCTACCCTCCACTCCCACACCAACATGGGCACAAGAATGGAGAAATGAATATAGAAGCTGGAACATATAGGAAAAAAAATGAATAAAAAGATAGAATATAGTATTGTGCTTGGTTATTTTCCTATATCACAAAACAAAACAAAATTTTTGGTGTAGAGTTGATTTTTCTTCTTTTCCATGTAAGTCTGGTGGAGAAAACAAAATACTTTTTATACAATAAAATATGTGGGGTTTTGTTCTCTCTGTTCTTTTTAATTGCTCAGTCATGTCCAACTCTTTTTCGATCTGAAGGACTGTAGCCTGCCAGGTTCCTCTGGTTATGGAATTTCTCAGGCAAGAATACTGGAGTGGGTTGCCATTTCCTTCTCCAGGGAATTGTCCCAATCCAGGGATCAAGCTTGAATCTCCTGCACTGGTGGGTGGATTCTTTATCACTGGCACCACTTGAGAAGTATTCCTTTAGTAATACATCAAGAAACCTTTTCCCCCAACAGTGTAAGTTCTCCCATCACATAGATTTAGTGGCCAAGGTCTCTTAATCTACTCAGACTTCTTATTGATCATTTGTTCTGTCTTAGGGATACTTTTAACCAGTAGCCAACTAGCAACATGCTCAATATCATACCAGCATCCCTCTGGATCTTTTCTCCTCTGGAGGAGGGACCAGACAGGACCAGATGATGAGCAAGAGGCAAAAGGTCTTGGACACCCCACTCAGGAGTCCCATGCCCTGAGAGTGAGTGGAGGATCTCTGCCTGAACCTCACAGTCCCAAAGCAGGAGACAAAGCAGCATCCTTGGACCACAGGGAAATACGCTACCTACCAGCTCTGCTCTTGTGGATGTAGAAAGCAAATGAGAGCTCTGTCCACATGAGATAACACAGCCTTCTTTGCCTGTTTGGGGAATATTTCCCAGGTCCACTGTTCTACTCACCTGGCCAGTGTTCTGTTCACCTGGAAGGCACTCTTCAAAGTCTGGGGGACATGCCCTGGAATGAAATCCACATCTCTTCCAAGTCATGGCAACTCATACCTTTATAAATGTTTCTTGGTTGAGACCATGAATACAAGCCAGAGGCTGACAGATGGGCTCAACAGAGAAGCCATGTGGGAGCAGTAAAAAGAGCCTCAGAGAATGAGTCAAAAACACATCCTCTTTATTATCAGTGAGGACCGATTTCCACAGTGCAGAATACATGCTTTGGAGCGTTGTAGAGAGAGCAGCAATTGGATATATCTTCTCTAGGAAGTAATGTACCAGTCTTTTCTGGAGTAAAGTGGCCAAGAATGAGAACCCCTGAATATTTCTCCTTTGGCTAAGCTGAGGCCAGAGCAGGGTGGGCCTCAAATGGCTGCCAGAGGAGTTTCCACCAGACAATGGGTATAGATGGTTATCAAATGAATAATCAGCGTGTAGACTCACTCTCCCTTTTCCAGACTCCTAAATATCAGTTGCTTTAGGGAAACAATAGCCCATACATATGTAATAATTTGTCTCAGGAAATATTCTTAGTGCTTTGCATATAGCAATTCAGTAATTGCTCACAATCACCCTAAGAGTTATATATTTTCTTAATCTTCACTGTTACAAGGAGTACAAGTGCAAGGTTGACAGGAAGTTGCAGTCTCAATTGGCACTTAATCTTCTAATGGGCAGATGTTTTTCAGCGCGCCAGGTTTGTGGAAAAGCAAAGTCTTCACTCATCTCTGTTGAAATTCCGCTAGTGGGTAAAGTTTGAGAGAATAAGTGGCATTTAACTCATTAGTCTGCAAACGACACCACTGTATATTCTCTTCACCAGCTTAGAGAACAGAAGTCAGAGCAAAGGTGGGAGATCAGGGCATAAATTCACCATCTGCGACGAAATGTAATCAGATCCGAGGAGTTTCCACTTTGAAGTCTTCCTGAATCTGTGTGGGTTACAGGTCTGAACATATCACCAGCTTTGACAGGTGGCTTTATTTTTCATTTCAAAGAGGGAGAAAGAAAGCCAGGAAACCAAGTGAACACATGCATGGGGGAGCTTTGAATGCTGCCCCCTGAATGCCCACAGAGGTGCTTTTCTAAGTTTGGGGTCACTCGTTCAGAGGAGCAGAAGCAGTTGGGCTCTCGTCCACCCCAGACTCCATCCTCCCCAGTCACGGCTCTGTGAAAGCTGCCTTTCTCTGGCTCCAGTGCCCACTATCTCCTCTGCTCCCACACCAGCCTCAAACCGGGGCCGAGCTTCAGCCACTGCTGCTAGGGCCAGGCATTCGCCTGGTGGTGACTGCAGACTAAAAAGGGCTCAACTCAGAGAGTAGCACTTGCCTTGTCACCGTGGAATGACAGCACTTCCAAAGGCTGAAACCCAGCCGCCCTCCAAAATCAGTTAGCCCCTCACCTTCTTGGAGAGCTTCTCAGATGGCATTAGTGGTAAAGAACCCACCTGCCAATGCAGGAGACCTAAGACACTTGGGTTTGATCCCTGGGTTGGGAAGATTCCCTGGAGGAGGTCATGGCAACCCACTCCAGTATTCTTGCCTGGAACATCCCACGGACAGAGGAGCCTGACGAGCTATCGTCCATAAGGTTGCAAAGAGTCGAACACAACTGAAGTGCCTTAGCAGGCATGTGGCCTTGTTGGCAAGACTGAACTCCTCTAAAGGATGCACTTAACAGCCTGAGCAAGGCAGGGCAGAAAGGCGTGAGGTGACCCGCAGCTCAGTCTCAGTATTACAGTCATTAACGTGTGATTTATTTTCTCTTTTAATTTTTTTTTTGAGGTGGTCCATTTTAAAAGTCTTTATTGAATTTGTTACGATATTCTTTCTGTTTTCCTTTTTGGTTTTTTGGGCACAAGGCATGTGGGATCTTAGCTCCCTGACCAGGGATCGAACCCATGACCCCAGCATTGGAAAGTGAAGTCTTAACCACTGGACTTCCGGGAAAGTCCCTTTAATATGTGATTTGAATCCAAAAGGATCACCTACGATCTCTTCATGAAAATGGCACAGAGCAGAGTCAGCGTTACCCAGTGCCAACCCAGGCGTGTCACAGCCTCCCGGAAGCTTCTTGCATGCAGTCTGCAAGGATGAGGAAGCCCCCAGAAAGGCCAGGGCTGACATTCTCCACACTGCATAGTCTGCAAGCCCTCCAGCCTGTGGAGAGAGGATACCTTGCCAGGAGATAGTCCACTGAGGGGGCGGAGAACATTCTGCAGGACAAGGGAAGGGGTCTGGGGTGTGAGACCAAGTCAGACACTTGGCCTTGCAGGGAAGAGGAACTACTCAGATCCTCATGAGGTGATGCTATGTTCCAGCCCAGCTCCTTCTGGCCATACTAATATTCTCAAGAGAGGGGCTGAGAGTTAGTCCCTTAAACAGGTATATGCCTAGACTTTCTGGATGAAACTGAGGGCACAAAAGCAGCATAATTCATGGGTGTCCTCGGCTGAGTACTGGATGGCAAGATTGGGCTTTTTATTTTTAATAAATAACATTTATTAGACTTTTTTGATTATAAAAGTAATACAGGCTCATTACAGAATAACTGGACAAAAATGGAGACACATGAAAAATAAAACGAATGTCACCTGTAATTCCCCCACTCTGGTCATTGTGAACATTTTCTTTACTCAACTCTCTTATACAGTGAATGTACTTTTTAAAAATAAAAATAAATACTGCTTTGTAAGCTGCCTTTTCCCTTAGTAATACCGCAAGAAACTTTTTCCCCCTCAGTACATGTTTTTCCACCACATAGATTTAGTGGCTAAGGTCCCATAATCTACTCAAACTTTTTGTTGACCATTGCTTTAATTCCATCATTGTGATATTATTTGTTGTTCAGTCACTAAGTTGTGTCCAACTCTTTGCGACCTGAAGAACTGCCACACACCAGGCTTCCTTCTCCTTCACTACCTCTCGGAGTTCACCTCAGACTCCTGTCCATTGAGTTGTTGACGCTATCTAACCAACTCATCTTCTCTTTCCCCTTCTCCTTTTGCCTTCATTCTTTCCCAGCATCAGGGTCGTGTCCAATGAGTGGGCTCTTCCCATCAGGTGGCCAAAGTATTGGAGCTTCAGCCTCAGCATCAGTCCTTCCAATGAGTATTCAGGACTGGTTTCCTTTAGGATGGAATGGTTGGATCTCCATGCAGTCCAAGGAACTCTCAAGAGTCTTCTCCAGCACCACAGTTTGAAAGTATCAATGCTTCAGTATATATAACACTAAAATTTACATCTTGCTTGTACAACATACCTGATTATGTCCTTAGGGTACATTTTTTTAAATGTGCCCATGGAAATGAAAGGTTTGCATTTCCTATTATAAAGATTTTTATTATGTAATCTAATCTTGAAGAGACTGGAAAATCCATTCAGAACTTCTCAGGGCATGTTCTTGGCTTCAAGGAGACTAGTGGTGATTCTGTGTCCTGTGTTCCGATAGCAGTACTTCAAGCCATTCTGAGAGCCCAGCAGTCACCTTCATGAAGATCCACTCCCCTTAACAGTCTTGGCAAAGTGTTTCAAAGATTGGATCTGGTTGTCAGGTAAGCCTGGGTTTCGATCTCTGCTTCTCCTCTTGTTATTTTGTGACCTTGAGCTAGTTTCTTCACCTCTTTCAGTTTTCTCTTAGACTTGTTGCAATTGTTATGGCCACCAACTCACTACAACCACCCCAAACCCTACCTTAGTTAAACCTGGGTTCTATAAACTTTGTGAACAATCATATTTCCTTTGGAGGAAAAATCTATACCCTCTCTCCTTGGAAATGGAAATACAAAGAAATTGTTGAAAATATGTNCTGCCAATGCAGGAGACCTAAGACACTTGGGTTTGATCCCTGGGTTGGGAAGATTCCCTGGAGGAGGTCATGGCAACCCACTCCAGTATTCTTGCCTGGAACATCCCACGGACAGAGGAGCCTGACGAGCTATCGTCCATAAGGTTGCAAAGAGTCGAACACAACTGAAGTGCCTTAGCAGGCATGTGGCCTTGTTGGCAAGACTGAACTCCTCTAAAGGATGCACTTAACAGCCTGAGCAAGGCAGGGCAGAAAGGCGTGAGGTGACCCGCAGCTCAGTCTCAGTATTACAGTCATTAACGTGTGATTTATTTTCTCTTTTAATTTTTTTTTTGAGGTGGTCCATTTTAAAAGTCTTTATTGAATTTGTTACGATATTCTTTCTGTTTTCCTTTTTGGTTTTTTGGGCACAAGGCATGTGGGATCTTAGCTCCCTGACCAGGGATCGAACCCATGACCCCAGCATTGGAAAGTGAAGTCTTAACCACTGGACTTCCGGGAAAGTCCCTTTAATATGTGATTTGAATCCAAAAGGATCACCTACGATCTCTTCATGAAAATGGCACAGAGCAGAGTCAGCGTTACCCAGTGCCAACCCAGGCGTGTCACAGCCTCCCGGAAGCTTCTTGCATGCAGTCTGCAAGGATGAGGAAGCCCCCAGAAAGGCCAGGGCTGACATTCTCCACACTGCATAGTCTGCAAGCCCTCCAGCCTGTGGAGAGAGGATACCTTGCCAGGAGATAGTCCACTGAGGGGGCGGAGAACATTCTGCAGGACAAGGGAAGGGGTCTGGGGTGTGAGACCAAGTCAGACACTTGGCCTTGCAGGGAAGAGGAACTACTCAGATCCTCATGAGGTGATGCTATGTTCCAGCCCAGCTCCTTCTGGCCATACTAATATTCTCAAGAGAGGGGCTGAGAGTTAGTCCCTTAAACAGGTATATGCCTAGACTTTCTGGATGAAACTGAGGGCACAAAAGCAGCATAATTCATGGGTGTCCTCGGCTGAGTACTGGATGGCAAGATTGGGCTTTTTATTTTTAATAAATAACATTTATTAGACTTTTTTGATTATAAAAGTAATACAGGCTCATTACAGAATAACTGGACAAAAATGGAGACACATGAAAAATAAAACGAATGTCACCTGTAATTCCCCCACTCTGGTCATTGTGAACATTTTCTTTACTCAACTCTCTTATACAGTGAATGTACTTTTTAAAAATAAAAATAAATACTGCTTTGTAAGCTGCCTTTTCCCTTAGTAATACCGCAAGAAACTTTTTCCCCCTCAGTACATGTTTTTCCACCACATAGATTTAGTGGCTAAGGTCCCATAATCTACTCAAACTTTTTGTTGACCATTGCTTTAATTCCATCATTGTGATATTATTTGTTGTTCAGTCACTAAGTTGTGTCCAACTCTTTGCGACCTGAAGAACTGCCACACACCAGGCTTCCTTCTCCTTCACTACCTCTCGGAGTTCACCTCAGACTCCTGTCCATTGAGTTGTTGACGCTATCTAACCAACTCATCTTCTCTTTCCCCTTCTCCTTTTGCCTTCATTCTTTCCCAGCATCAGGGTCGTGTCCAATGAGTGGGCTCTTCCCATCAGGTGGCCAAAGTATTGGAGCTTCAGCCTCAGCATCAGTCCTTCCAATGAGTATTCAGGACTGGTTTCCTTTAGGATGGAATGGTTGGATCTCCATGCAGTCCAAGGAACTCTCAAGAGTCTTCTCCAGCACCACAGTTTGAAAGTATCAATGCTTCAGTATATATAACACTAAAATTTACATCTTGCTTGTACAACATACCTGATTATGTCCTTAGGGTACATTTTTTTAAATGTGCCCATGGAAATGAAAGGTTTGCATTTCCTATTATAAAGATTTTTATTATGTAATCTAATCTTGAAGAGACTGGAAAATCCATTCAGAACTTCTCAGGGCATGTTCTTGGCTTCAAGGAGACTAGTGGTGATTCTGTGTCCTGTGTTCCGATAGCAGTACTTCAAGCCATTCTGAGAGCCCAGCAGTCACCTTCATGAAGATCCACTCCCCTTAACAGTCTTGGCAAAGTGTTTCAAAGATTGGATCTGGTTGTCAGGTAAGCCTGGGTTTCGATCTCTGCTTCTCCTCTTGTTATTTTGTGACCTTGAGCTAGTTTCTTCACCTCTTTCAGTTTTCTCTTAGACTTGTTGCAATTGTTATGGCCACCAACTCACTACAACCACCCCAAACCCTACCTTAGTTAAACCTGGGTTCTATAAACTTTGTGAACAATCATATTTCCTTTGGAGGAAAAATCTATACCCTCTCTCCTTGGAAATGGAAATACAAAGAAATTGTTGAAAATATGTAGAAGTCTTATGAAAAGCCATCCTATGATCCCAAGGTAAAGATAGGATAGAAAGTTAGAACAAGAATGGAATTATCAGGCAGTGAGGTGGGTTTAGAACAGAAGTCAGCTGCTATTTAAGTTTTAAGCACTCTGATTGCTAAGAACAAAGGGGAAGCACATTGATTTAATAATGGTTATTAACTGCAAAACCAAGGTATTTAAATCCATCTATCATTTAGAAATATTTGTTTATTTCTAAACTGAAAGGAAAAAAAAAATGAGCATGTGGGTTTTGATAGCACACAAACCAGTCTTCAACTTTGATCCCCTTCAAGGATCTAAGAAACAGAGATTATCCTTCCAATGATCTAATTTACTACTTTTCAAGGATAGGATCCATGGTGCCCACAACCCCTTCTCCCAGGGAGAATGAATTCTGTGGTTTGCCATCATTAAGAATCCCTTTCCTGGGACACTGCTGGCTAGGACATGCCTCAGGGCCCATTATACTCAGCCATTCATTCATTCACAAATAAGTTTTCTAAAGGCCTGTTTCATGCTGGAAGTTGGATTAGCCATTGGCCAATAGGAACTGATAGATGACAGATGAGAGAATGAGCTATTGCCAGAAAGAGGCAATTTAATGAAATGTAATCATTTTCACCTGTGAATCTCCATGTGCCTCACAGCAATTCTGAGTTATAAAAGTGAGTTCCTCCAGCCAATGTGCAACACTATCTTTACACCAGCTAGAAGCTCCTCAGGGTCAGGTGCTCCATGCTGTGTTTGTGTGACCTGCAGTCTAGAAGGTTCCACTGGGTGTTCAGTTGATTCTTGCAGAGAAATGGGCTCATATCCTCTCTTGAGCCATTAGGACTTTCCCTAAGTCTATGTAAGTCTGCCTCATAAGGTTTCCCTTAAGCCTATGTATGCTCTGTCTGATCCCTTCTGGGACCTGGAAAGTGGTCCTTCCCTTAGTCCCTAACCTGTTCCTCCTAGGCAACACTTCTTTTCCAAGCCTTATTCTCAGGACCCCATGTAGCTTTCCTATCCCTGTTGTATCATCCATGCCCTTACTGAAGACTCCCAGTCAAGCCCCATTCACACCCCAAGCTGCTGGCTCTAGAAGCAAGAGAGAGGCAACAAAGTTTGTCTTTATGTTTTACTTTTAGCTTCGTAAGAGAGTTAACAAAAGTCATCTTTGGTTTCCCTGAACAAATCAGAGAGCTGGCCTGTGACAATTAGGAGTCACGTCATGGTGATACCACACTCTAGGGCTTAGTCTCTTCAGTCATGTCTGACTCTTTGAGACCCCATGGGCTATAGCCTGCCAAGCTCCTTGGTCCATGGGAATTCTCCAGGCAAGAATACTGGAGTGGGTTGCCATGCCCTTCTCCAGGGGATCTTCCCAAGCCAGGGATCCAACTGAGGTCTCCTGCACTTACCCTTTGAGCCACCAGGTAAGCCTGCCACACTCATAGTGCTTTTTAAAATAAATACTGAAATTACCAACTTAAAGCAATATTTAAGGTACCCAGTGAAATCACTGAAAGAAGAAGATAAAAACCTCATTCCATTCATGTTCTAGGTCCTATTTTTGAGAAAAAGTTCAAATCTTTAGTTTTGGACACTTAAACCACAGCTATCACTCTGGAGAAACAGGAAAGAAAGAAACAATGTTTAGTGTAATTATTTCTATAAGTTAGCCTATAGGAAAAGACCTCCATGTGATTTAGAGTTGTGTAATAGAATCTCAGCTAAAGAAACTGGGAAAGGTGAAGTATCTCAAGAGACATTCTGGTCTGGAGCATTAACAGTTTTGCTGCTATCCTCAGAGCTGCCCAAATGGTGCAGTGATAAAGAATCTGCCTGCTGATACAAGAGATGCAAGTTATATCCCTGGATCAGAACGATCCCCTAGAGTAGGAAAAGGCAGCCCATTCCATTATTCTTGCCTGGGAAATCCCATGGACAGAGGAACCTGCCAGTCTATAATTTCAGTTCAGTTCAGTTGCTCAGTCATGTCCGACTCTTTGCGACCCCATGAATTGCAGCATGCCAGGCCTCCCTGTCCATCACCAACTCCTGGAGTTCACTCAAAGTCACATCCATCGAGTTCGTGATGCCATCCAGCCATCTCACCCTCTGTCGAACCCTTCTCCTCCTGCCCCCAATCCTTCCCAGCATCAGAGTCTTTTCCAATGAGTCAACTCTTCGCATGAGGTTATGGGGTCACTAAGAGTCACACAAGACTGAGCAACTGAGCACACACACACCTCCTAACATAAGCATCTCATCACTACATCACAATCTCTAAGTGCCTGCAATATGAGTGTGTTACACACCTTATCTCACTTAATCTTTAATAACAACCCTATGAGCCTGTTATTATTGTTCCCTTTTCACAAATAAAGAAACAGGCTTTCTTTATCCTCTGTGCTCTAAAGAGGTGAGCATAAATATTTGTAGGTGACAGCTGAGATTAAAATCTAAGTGTGTCTGCATTCATAGAATCTTGCCATACTCAACTACTGTGTTATATTTAATCACTGCCTCTCATGGAGTGTAGGACCAGAGCCTTTGATTTCTATATTCCATTTCTAATATAATGTGTTACATTTACCACAAAATCTGCTTTGATTATGGTTATTAGTAATGTCATTGTGGTTAATGAGAAAGTTTATAGACAAGTACTGTTATTACTATTATTGATAAAACCAGCATGTGTTTATATGTCATTTGTAGTTTATAAGGCACTTGTGCAATTATATTAATTTTAATTAATTTTTCAACAATTCTCTGAGATGGGCTTGTCTTTGCTTTACAGATAGGGTACTAAAGTCCAGAGAGTTCAAATGATTGGAACAAAGTGTGCTAACCTGTCAACGTTAAGTAAATCCCATTAGAATGACCCTGTGAGGGATGTCTCCTTAACCCTTGTGCCCCAAGCATCCTCCTTGCCTCACCCTAGGCCCCAACCTGAGGCCAAGACTCAACCTAAACTCAGTGCTCTTATTTATGCCAGTGATAAGTTTCTATCAACTTATAAGATACTGATGTTCTCGATCTACTGGGAAAGACGGATGCAGTTAAGTCCACAATGAGTAAGGCAGCCCAAATACAAATGCACTAAGAATTCCAAGACTCTTGGCATGACGCAGCTTCTTCTCCAGCCCTTTGACGGGGGAGCCTCTGGGAGCCAACTGTGAGTCATTTATCTCTGCACCTCCAGCCTTGGCCTCGGGCTTGATGCACTGTGGATATTTAATATTTTCTGAATGATGAAAGAATGAGTGAAACTATCAACAGATATTTATGCGTTTGAAAATCTTCAGTATCTTCTTAACCTACTGGTTCCTCTTTTGACTTTTTGATTGGTTCTTAGAATTTGAAGAAGATGGAAGGGAAACAGGGAGCCTTGTGGAGCCCTGGGCCAGGTAGGATGGATATAAAGGAAGGGCCATGCAGTACAAACCTGCTGTGTCTCCTGTTTCTCTCTACTCAGACCTCTGATGCGCATGCCCTCCTCTGTATCCCCGGAGGTGATGGAGAGTCCCTACCGTTATCGGAGGAGGCCTTTCACCTGGACTCCCCTGTAACTAGATTATTCTCTGGGAAAACTGGGCTCTTTTCATGTACCATCCAGAGGCTGCCACCACTTTAGAGAATGTTAAGACGCAATCTTATATAATGAAGGGATTCTTTTCTTTCTATTTCAGCAAGAAAGAAAAGCAAGACATTCAGTTTTTAACATGGATTGAAAATGGAGTCTCGCCAGTTTTCTGGGTTTTACCCCGCCACATTCTGCCAGCCAACACAGGGGGGAACAAGCAGCCTGTGTTCCTAGAACATTTTTCTGAGAACAGGAAAATGTCAGTAATTTAGATAATTGAGTATCTGGATGAAAATTTACCTGTGCCACAACTTTAAATAAAAAGGGTTTTGACTAAATAATATCAGCAAAGCAAACAGGATGAGAAAGTAGAATTTCCGTCTGCTTTAATGAAATAATTTTCATTGAGTGTATAGAAGTAATGGTAATTGTGATCCAATTCAATCTACTTATTAAAACATATCCCATAAGACCTTCCCCTAATCGGGATACATTTATTAGTCTCGTTTGGTTACATCAATGCCTTTCTTGGGTGTTGTTACTGTTGATAATTCAGATTTTAGCCTCCCTCTTGCCAGAGACTGTCTGTGTCCGTAAGGTTTCACCAGGGTTTTACCTGTGAGAATGCCTCAGGGGAAGGGCCGGAGAGAGAAGTGTTTGTCAGGACCAATCCTGGTCTGAGAAAAGTGATAAAACTGTGCAAGGAAATGAAATGTATACAGAAAAGTCTTTAGACTCGGTTCCAAACACAGAGGAATCCCTACTCCGGAGCTGCGATCCTCAGTAGCACTGAGATCTTTCAGCGTGCTCTTTCACATGATAAAATTGTTAAACGAGGCAAAGCAATTGACCTGCGAGGGAGTAATTCTGTCATGATCAAATACCTTGTAAACAAGGAGAGGCTTTAAGTGCAGAGTGACTCTCTGCTTTCAGGGGCTTCCAGGGTGAGGAGGTGCTGAAGGAAGATGCTGACAAAGAGCAGAAGGAGCCTGATGAGCACTCTTTTCCTTCCTGCCCCCTGGGAACCCTGCCAGCCATCTGTGGGTACCCGGACTCCCTTACACAACAAGCCTGGCCTCAGAGCTGAAAGGCTCTCCAGGTGTTACCTGGGTACCTTTGGTATCAATATACATATTTGCCTAATAAGACACCCGGTTCACTGATGAGACCGGCAGGAAGTTGGTGATCCTGGGAAGGAGAGAACTCAGATTTTCTGCCACTTTGGTTGAAAGGTCTGTGTAGCTTCACTCGGCTTTCCATGGCCTGGCTGGCCCTGCATGTTTGCAGAGGAAACATCAGCACAGAACATAATCTAACATGCATCCTCACACATCAAATAGGACTTGTACCACGATGCAGCAAAGAACTGCCTCTGAGTGCCTCGGGGACTCTCCTCTCATCTTCTCTCTGGTCCTCTCTCTCTCTCTCTCTCTCTTACACACACACACACACACACACACACACACAGATTTGCATTGTCTGAACCTTTCTTCAAAACCTTCTCGGACCAAGTCATAGACATCTCTCCATCAGCTGAATTCCCAAGGAACCCATTATTTCCTCTGCCAGAGATTTCTTGTCACCCAAAAGAACTAGAAGCACTCCATCAATAAATGTTGGAGAGGGTGTAGAGAAAAGTGAACCCTCTTTCGTTGTTGGTGGCAATGTAAATTGATTACAGCCACTATGGAAAACAGTGTGGAGATTCCTTAAAAGACTAGGAATAAAACTACCATATGACTCAAAAATCTCACCACTGGGCATATACCCTGAGGAAACCATAACTGAAAAAAACACATGTACCCTCATATTCACTGAAGCATGGTTTACAATAGCTAGAACATGAAAGCAACCTAGATGTCCATCCACAAATGAATGGATAATGAAGTTGTGGTATATATACACAATGGAGTACTAGTCAGCCATGGGAAGGAATGCATCTGAGTCAGTTCTAATGAGGTGGATGAATCTAGAGCCTATTACACAGAGTGAAGTAAGTCAGAAATAGAAAAACAAATATTGTATACTGACACATTTATATGGAATCTGGAAAGACGGTACTGATGAAACTTCATGCTTATCTCCCCATCCGATAGCCATCAGGGACCCCTGGGTAGTGCCAGGATTGCAGGTTTAGTCAAGTAACTAGGGATCTGTCTCCTTCCTGTAGGCTGAAGGGACTGGACTTATACTCGATAGGAACCTTTCTGGTTTATCCTGGTGGGCTGATATGATACTAGACTTTTCAAACAGTCAATTCGCTTGTGCTTCAGGCAGCAGTTTCATACTTTGACTTTCAATCTTGAACGATGAAGGTTTAAAATTAAGCTTTTTTGGTCTCATTAGTCTCCATGGCTTCTTGTTTACCCGAGTTCCTTTCTGCCCCTGGAAAAATGTAGAATACTGTCCTTGACCCTATCCTGTGGTCCACTAGGAATCATGCCCCACTGCCGCCGCCACCACCCTGGCCCCGAACTGATCCTCTCTGCCACGATTCATACAGGACTCCCTTCTTCCTGGCCTGGGAGGACTGTTGCTCCCAGATGGGCCCCCTGCCCTTTGGTCTCATCTAACCTTCTCTAGAGCAACCCCTACCCGCTGCCACCACACGGACAACTGCAGGATGGAGGCTTTGAACTTTTTCCTCCAAAACAGACCATACTGTTGCGTCCCCTCAAGACTGTGACCTTTCCTTGAAACGTTATATTGTCTTTGGTGCTTGTTTTAGTTTGCTTGTTTTCTGTCGGTGGGCTTCTGTTACCTTCCTCTCCACATACTACCTTCCCAGCCCCTGCTTTCCCCAGCACATCCTGCAGCCCCCCCCACCACTTATCCTCTGGATCTTGGGAGACCCTTGAGTGGAGACAACGAATCAAAGCTGCTGTCCAGGCTTCCACTCACCTACAACCCAAACAACCAACTGTGTAGTTATAACCACATCCTTCCTCCCTAATCAAATTTCTTCTGACCGAGAGCTAGATTGTTAGCTAACGTGTCAGCTATAAACCTGGTTAACTGAGCCAAGAAGGCCTGGTGGGTCTGCCCAGATACACCTGCCCTGTTCCCACCCCAGGCCACACCCTCCATCTTACCAAGTCCACAGCGTGACCGTCGTGTGCCCGTGCTTCCTAGACTACAACTCTCAAAAAATCAAAAATAGATCTCAGTCCCTTTGCAGTCCCTTCATGTTGAGGACGGTGACACAGCTGTGGTCAGCAAATCCCGCTGAGTGAACGAATGAATGAGTAGCCATGTGCACTGCACTCCATTGTCCACACACAGGTTTCTCACTCCCTCTACTTGCCAGCCCTTCAAACTCATGCTCTGCAGCTCGGAAATGGCCTCCTGTCTCCCCCTCCCCGCTCCATCCTCACTACCTACTGTACTAATGTTTGTGAACTGCAAGTTACCCCTCTAGGGTTTCAACTAAGCAGGACCAATTCTTTCGGCTTCCTTCACAAGACTTGCCTTTTCACCATTATCTTCCTTTCGGTTTGGACTCTCTCCAAATGGTCCGCCTCCCTTCTGAGTTGTAAAGCTGAGAAAGAGGTTAGGTTTGTAAGGCCAAACCATTAGGTTTTATCTATTCAGAAGGGAGCCTCTAAGACATTTGGCCTCTTGCTCTCGAAGAGTATCCCGAGTTTCAGTGAGCCAGAATGACAGAATTACCCAAGGGACAGCCACTTCTCCTATGCACCAGTCATAGCCGCAGTGGGGTGTGAATGCTGCTTGTCATTTTATGAGTGCGTTTTAGGAGGTCTGTAATGTGAGGAGGACTGTCTTTACAATCAAGGTGGGAATTAATTGGCAAGAGCATGGTGATCCAGGATACTATTGTGGTCTCTGCACTTCCACTGGGAGGCTTATCGTCCTCTTCTGTTTACCAAGGCCTTTTAAAAAATTATTATTGTTGTTAAACACCTTGGATTGTAGGGTTCATGAGCTGCATGATAGGAAGGCTTAAGCTCAAGTTGTCTGAGTCTTGGAAGAGGATCAAAACCCAAGCCGAAGCTCCTTCCCTTCCCGCCTGACTCACAAGGCCATTGTCACTGTGTTCAGCTTTGGATAGACTTGCCTGTGGAAGGTGACTGCTCACAGTGGGTCATTCGAAACATGCAGACTTAGCTCTGGCCTCATGTGTGAGGGCAGGCCTGTCACCACGCATTCCAGGTCACTCTCAAAAATGAATTTGTCTTTCCTCAACGTTCCTCCAAGCCGGGGAGCAGACATTCCTTCGGCTCTGCATTAATCCAATTACTAAACACCTGCAGACATGCAATAACAGTGTGGGTGCCAAGAGCCTTAGAAATGGTTTTAGAGCTGAGTGTAATCTGCCGTCCTGCTATCAGGACTCGCATTACACACCTGCCAAGACCCCAGCCAGAAAAATAACATTCCCGGTTCCCACTTTAGGCCGGAATGCTCAGAGCACGTTAGAGAGGCAGAGTGACAGGCCTGTTAGCTTGACTGCCATGGAGCCCATGAAACATTCTGAACTGTTCAGTGATGGCAACTCAAAGTCACTTCAGTACTAAAAATACTTACGAGAAAAGTATGACAAAACAGGATTTTTCTTTCGGGAACAGGTATGGCAAAATCCTTCCCCACCAACACTGACCCATTGAATCTGATGACTCGTGCCAATTCCCTGTGCTTCAGATCATGTCAGAGGGGGCTTCTCATGGCATCATCTCCAGGATGCCCATGGCCACAGGGATGCCTGAAGTGAGGAAATAACCCCACCCCACTGCCTCACTCCCTTCACGGCCAAGTGTCTAAGTCATTTAGATATTCAGAAACTGAACATGCTTAATTTTCCTAAAGATCCTGAACTCGCACCTAAGACCAGTGATGCGTGAGGACCGGCCATGACTGACACCTTTCTCCAAATACACTCACCTCTAAAAGAAATGAAAAGACTCAGAAAGTCTCTCAGACAACCCAAAACAAGTCTTGATTGAGAACTGTCCTTGTGTGTTTTTTGTTTTTCTTTCTCTAACTGGTGTTGAAACTGTTCTATGGCTGGCTGTGAAATAAACCCTTCACAGAAATCCCTCACTTCCATGCTTTTTGCAAGAAACAGGTTTCTCTACGACCGGAGATGCTGTGTTATTTCATCTTTGCCAACTTGAGTTCTCAAGGCTGGTGACAGTACCTGCTCACGTCCTCAGACTCAGGATCTGCAGAGAGGAGGCAGGGATTACAGCAGGAACTCTCTGCTGAATGGGTCCATGGGTCAAGGGTCCTTCCCTATGATATGCACCCCCTGGGCTGAGCGGGCATCCAAGTGGACGTGAGGATGTACTTTCCTGGCCCTGGTTACTTAGTCTATATAAAGAAACCACTGGAAACATCAGAATCTAGGACATAAGAGAGTAGTAAGTACCCAGGGGATGGAGGAGGAAATGGCAATACACACTCCAGTATTCTTACCTGGAAAATCCCATGGACAGAGAAGCCTTGCAGGCTGCAGTCTATGGGTTGCAAAAAGTCAGACACAATTGACTGACTGAGTATGCACGCAAGTATACAGGAAAAGGAGGCAGGAAAGGGCATATCTTTGACACTGCTTCCTTTGAATTACCTGCCCTCACCTGTGATCAGACCCCATTCTGAAACAAGATGTGCAGACTCCCTCAGACAGCCTACCACTTCCCACCTCAGTGCACTCAGAGTTCCCACCCCTTGCCTGGCACTTCTGCAGCAATAAAGTATGACGTGATTGATCACTGCCCGTGTGAGTGTCTTATCTTCTCAAAGCAGACATGAGCCCCTCAGTGGGCAGGAAGGGACATGTTTTATCATTTCTCTCAGGTTTGGCCCCTCCTAGCGCCAATGGTCCAGGCACCCAGCAAACAGAGAGGAGCTCCTCACAGTTAACCCTTCTTGGATTAGGGGAAGGAGAGGGTGGGGTGAATTGAGAGAGTAACATTGAAACATTTACATTACCACGTGTAAAATAGATAGCCAGTGGGAATTTGCTGTATCGCATATCAGGTGCTCTGTGACAACCTAGAGGGCTGAGATGGGGTGGGAGATGGGAGGGAGATTTAAGAGGGAGGGACATATGTATACCTAGGGCTGACTCATCTTGATGTATGGCAGAGACCAACACAACATTGTAAAGCAATTATCCTTCAATTAAAAAATAAATAATTTTAAATAAAAATATACGCAGCATAGAGCCTCAGTAAACTTGATTTCCAGCTATAGACTAAGTCCTTGCTAGTCAAAGTGTGGTCCATGGGCCATTTTAACCACATGGGAGCTTGTTAAAAATACAGAATCTTTTTTTTTTTTTTTTGAGAACAAGTGAAAGTGTTTTGTTTTAGCATGGAACTGACAGGATTGTGTTTCTCTTTTCTGGTTTTCGGTTTGTGCCACACCATGTGGCATGTAAGATCTTAGCTCCCTGACCAGTGATCCAACATACACCCCCTGCAAAGAAAGTAAGGAGTCTTCAACCCTGGACCTCCAGAGAAGTGCCCAAAATACAGAATCTTAGGAAGCTATGAAAAACCTAGACAGCTATTAAAAAACAAAGACACCACTTTGCCAGGAAAGGTCCATCTATTCAAAGCTGTGGTTTTTCCAGTTAACCATGTACGGTTGTGAGAGTTGGACTGTAAAGAAGGCTGAGCACCAAGAAATGAGGCTTTCAGATGGTGGTGGTGCTGAAGAAGACTCTTGAGAGTCCCTTGGACTGCAATATCAAACCAACCAATCCTCAAGGAAATCAATCCTGAATATTCATTGGAGGGACTGATGCTGAAACTGAAGCTCCAATACTTTGGCCACCTGATGCCAGGAGCTGACCAATTGGTACAGACCCTGATGCTGGAAAAGATTGAAGGCAGGAGGAGAAGGAGGCAGCAGAGGATGAGATGGTTAGATAGCATCACCGGCACAATCAACATGAATCTGAGCAAACTGTAGGAGATAGTGATGGACAGGGAAGCCTGGTGTGCTACAGTCCCTGAGGTTGCAAGGAGTCAGACGTGACTTAGCGACTGAACAACAACAACAAGCCCCACACTAAACACACTGAATTAGCCCCTGCATTTCGGCAAGATTCCCAGGAGGTTCAAATGCATGTGAAAGACTGGGCAGCCTCATTAAGCTATCACCTCTCAGAACGGGATCCTACTGAGCCCTGAGAACTCATTATCTCTGGGGGAGTCCTCTGTGTGCTCCGGGAGCTGCAGGGCTTGAGGAGGCTCCCAGGATAGAGAAAGACACCAAAGATCCAAGAGGTCTGAGCCAGAAGAGAAGAGGAGCAAATGCCAGCATCACCACCATGTGCCTGAAAGGACGGTTAGGTGTCCAGAGAGCAGGAGTGGACAGCCAGAGGCGAGGCGGCCAGCAGCTGGCTCCTAAGGAGCATTCCGAGACGGGGGCCTCAATCTGCCAGCCCCTCCCTTGCAGCCCAGCATTCCCAGCCCACATGTAACCTTCAGCCCCTGCCCAGAGCACTCAGTATGACAGTAATAATAGTAGTCACCAGAAAATGCAACCTCGATCATGCTAACAACTTTTGAAAAGTAAAATGCTCGGGATATGATTTCAATTAAAACTCACATTGTCTGACTTGTCTCTCCGCGTAGCAAGGGTTCACCTCCTCTTGCCCTCTTACCTCTGCTGTTCAAAACGAAGGAGGACAGGAGGGAGCTGTACTGATGCCCGCTCCCACCTTGAGGTGTGGGCGTCTGGGTGCCAAACTTCACTTCCCCTGCCCCGTCTGCTGAGCACCCATCGTGAAAAAATGGTCTTCATGTTGACCTCACCCCAAGTAAATCTCCCAAGTGGAGGGCAGAGTCCCTTTCTCTCTACCCTTCCCCAGCCTCTCTTACTCAGTGTGTGTGTGTGTGTGTGTGTGTGTCAGCTTATGCATAAACAATTCTGAACTTAAAAGGAACTGCTCTTGTACAAATGGAAAGAGCCTAAACTCCGTGCCAGGGCTTGTCTCAGGAAGACAGCCCCAGTGATCTACCTCATTTGCGTTGAAGGTGACCTTTTTTAAAATCAGTTCTAATCACCAAGCAGGTGAGTGCCAGACAGCCAGATGGGGCTGGGGAGTCACAGATCCAGTCAGAATCCTGGTACATAGTCTCCCAAAGGAAACAGACTCACTGTCACCCTGGAGATCTCCAATGGCCCCTTTCAACAAGATGCTAAACAGAAAACAACAAACAAGGCCAGCATCAAAGCCATTTGGTTATGTGTAAACAATTAAACTTACTGCTTTGTAAGAAATTTATGAACTAATCCAGCATTAGTTTGACCGTTTTTCTGAATCTTCTCGCCTTATCCAAGTAATGCCTATTCATTCTTTACAATTAGCTTAAATGTTATCTGCATCTAAACTTTTCTAAATCTTCCCAAATTTCTCAGATACTCTCCCATTCTGCTTGGGTGAGTATCCTCTTTGGTGAAGGTTTTCGGGAAACACAAAATTAGCAATTGTTGTTCAGATGTTTTCTGTCTCTTACTGTAAGGGGAAAAAAACTGTGACTTTGAAATTCAAATGAAGTGTTCCTGTTCCTGAAATTCAAACTTCTGTGTTCCTGATAAACCTCACATTTTGTAAAACCACACATTAAAAGCAGCAGAGCTTTGGGGAAAATAAAGTTAAGAAAAGACCACTCAAAATTTAACCAGACCTAACAAAAATAGTAACAATTAGTAATACAAATAATAGAGCAGTTAAGTCACTGCTGGTCTTTGCCCCTGGCATCAAAGCTACTCCATTCTTTGTGTCCTTAATTTCTTTAACTTTTATTTCCTTTAACTTCTGCCTTTGAGACATAGTTCCTAGGGGGCATTTCATCTAATAGAGATCAGTTTTATTAAAATGAAACATAGGAACCAAACCATCTTCATCAGTTAAATTTGTTAACACTAAGAGATTTGCAGCTCCTTAATTGCTCCCCCAAATAGTTTAAATCAGAAGAACATGTACTGGTTATTTAAAGCCATCCTATTAGTCACTTCTTCCTCTAAAGTAAAGCACTATTCAGGATTTTCAGCTATTTTTCTCTAGGTCTATATATCACAAAGGAGGAACAGAGGAGCCTGGCAGGCTACAGCCCATGGGGTCACAAGAGTTGGACATGACTTAGCGACTAAACCACCACCACCACCATATATCACACAGGCTTTCTCTTTATGTGAGGATAAAAGTGTCATCCTTTTTAAAAACATGAAAATGTTTTCTGAGAAATCACCTTTGTACTGATACCATTTTCCTATTCAGAGAAACCGGTTGTAATGGAACAGACTATATAGACACTTGCAACTGATACTATGTGAATGTTTCAAATGTCAGTCATGTGGCAGAGAGAACAGAAGAGTGAAAGGGACTTAACTTCAAAGAGGTGATTGAGCTAAGGATATTAAGATTGGAAGATTATCTTGGATTATCTAGATGAGTTCTGCCTAGTCACGAGGGTCCTTATAAAGGGAAGACGTAGTGCCGGAGTCCTAGAGAGAGACGTACTGACAGCGGCAAATGTGGGAGTGATCGATGGGGGGCCACACACCTAGGGATGCAGGCAGCCTCCACCAGCTGGAAAAGCCAAAGAAATGAGTTCTCCGAGGGCCTGCAATGGAATGCAGGAACACAACTGCTGGCTCCAGGAATTGTACGAGAATGCAAACTGTGCCTCACGACTGTCCCAGAAGACTGCCAAGCAGGCAGCAGACACAAACCTCCTCTCCAAACCAAGTCGGCAGGAAGAACACATGCCTTGAGCCACCAATCAGGGGGCAGGACCTCAAACTTACCTTCTTCTTCCAAACTAAGCCCACAAATGCCTTTTCTTTCTAGTAGCAAAAGCAAGCAGCTTGAAAACGTATATCAAACACAATACACACTGCAAGCTATCATTCTTAAGCCAAATCTATCAACTTTCTGCCGAAGCTCTTTGCAATGAAACAAGAGCGAGCAATGGCCAGAGATCTTTAGTACCTCCTCAAGGAAGCACTCAAGGCCATTCTGACTGATCTCAGATTTCACACGATTCAGTCACGCTGCTGTAGGGGTGTGTGACCATGAGTTTTCCTCACCTATCTTTCTGCCACTTTTTCCAGTTAAAGTCTCTTGTCCACATTCTTACCTTTCTGTATGGGACAACAAAGCCTCAATGACTGACTTCTCCCGTGCTTACTCAACACATTTCTAGATCAAAAATAGACTTAGTGGGATGATATGATCAGTACTCAACAAACATAAGAAGCGGTCCTGGGGGGTGTGATGCAAAGTCCAAATAGAAGAATGAACTTGACTTATTCGATAGGTCTGAGTTGTGGCTGAGCCCAAAATACACATGACTTTCTTATCTCACTCCAATTTCCCACCACGACTGCTTTTCTCTCACTCCCTAATATTTTCAGATGAGATTAAGACAGAAATTCAACTTTTTCCTCAAAAGTAGGAAAAGTGAGTTCTTATATCTTGGAACTCTGGAGGCCCCCAACCACACCATTAACACATTGGGTCACTCAGTGCTATGGGGCCCGATGCAGCTCTCCAGAAAACCCTGAATGTGACGGACCGTCGGTGAAGAGAGTGCCAAACATCTCTCCCAGGCCTGCGAGCTCTCACCACTCCTCCAACTGCTGCTCCTCTAAATGCTGGACTGCCTTGTGACTTGCTTTGACCAAGGGAATGTGCTGGAAACCAGTTCTGGGCCAGGCCCTAGGAGGCCAGGTAGCTTCTACTTTCTGTCTCTCAGAAGTCAGGCCTTTAGTGAATACACTCAGATTGACGACTGAATGGTGAGTGGTCATATGGAGAGATAATGGCCACACAGAAGAGAATCCGAAAGAGATGTCTATGCCAACTCCTGCACCATAACAGCATTTCAGAGTCAGGAGCAAAGAACAGGTAGTGGTTGTTTAGCCAATACTTTTCGGTGAGATTTGTCATATGACAATAGAAACCTCAACTAGAGAGGCCGTGAAGGGGTGACTGCTAAGACCACTTCTTGTCCTAAAATTCTTTGCTTTTCATTGTTTCTCAACAAAAAGTGCAAAACTAAGATGTGATAACATCCTTTGGAGGATGTTATTTCCAGAGATACCCTCCTACCTCCACCCAAACGGAATTTGCCCTTATCCCACCAGGCATGATGGAGATTTCACAGCCTGAGCCAGCTTACAATGAGCTTCAGCCCCTAGGATCCTCCCAGGAAGAGAGGGACAGGAGGTGGCTATCCCAAGCCTCGATGCCCAGAACCCCTGACAAGGAAAGGAATGAAGAAGTAAAACTGCCCTGTAACTGTTTTGTTACAGAAAAAAAAAAAAAAAAGGTGGATAACTAAAAGTGGATTACACTATAATAACAATGAGGATTGGATTTCATAAGATCCTCGGTTCATAAGTTCATGGCTGGAAACAAGGTCCCCTGAAGCAGTGAGTTCCATGGTCTCCAAAAGCCAGCGCGATTTTTACATCTCTGCTTTCCCCTCCCTGCGAGTAAGACCTGGTCTGCCACTACAGCCCAGCCGGACAATAGAGAACATCCAACTTGGCCCAGTGATGTAGGCGAGCAGTGTCCACCTGGTGTGACTTAGAGATGCCATCCAAAGAGAGGAGACAGACGTTGTGCCACAATCCCGGGCGCCGGTGGTGGGGGACGGCGGGGACCAGTCACCTCCTGGCGGAAAAATAAAAACAAAACGAGCCTCGACAAAAAGAGGTCAGAAGGGCGTTCCAGAAAACACCCTGCAGCACACGTTTACAGTTTAGTGATTTCAGTGTTTAATGATGTCAGAGGTTGTTTCACAGGTTACCTGGCAGAGGTGGAAAGCCTGTGATTTGGGTAATAACAACCACATTGCCTAGGCTCCCCTTGCAAGAGCACCGGACCCCCGCTGCCGAGGAGCCCCCAGGGATTAGCTAGTGTCTGCTCTGCCAGGAAAAGGAGCCCACCACCGTCTCTTAAATCTGGAACCCAGCCCATGATCCAAATGTGCAACGTAGGCACCGGCTTGATTCAGGATAAAGTCCTAGAGCCGTGGGAGGCACAGAGTTTGGACACTACCAGGCGCCGCAGCACCAGCCAGATTTCGTCGCTACATGACCTGAGATGAATCCTTTCTCCACCACGGGCCTTCAGCCCCCCCTCTGTAAGATGAGAGAGTTGGGCAGAATGAGGGCTAAGGAATCTCTCTAACTCCATAATTCTGCCTCTTTAAAATCATTTGATACATTTCTTTCTTTTTAAAAGCCAACATGAAGTTGCCTGAAGTCAATGTCTATGCTCCCTTGCTGGGATATATGATTTCATCTTGTTCCCCTTGTTGTGAACATTTTAACAGCACAGAGTACAAAATATCTGACCCCAAAGGCAGGGCCTTGATGGGTCTAAACCGAGAGGCCAGGAATTCACATAAGGCCTCGTCTAATGACTGAATGTGTTGGTAGTTATTTTGTATTAAAGCTCGTTGGCCAAACGCTGTATTCTGTTTGGGGCCTAGGAGATGTTTTTTATTTAGATGCTCTTTGTGGCACAAAATAAAAATAATTCAATGTTGTTTAGTTTCCCAAGGACACTTGAAGGAAGCGTATCTGTAAGGACATAAAGTAGATCAATAATATAGGAATTCAAGTTTGTTTGCCCCAAACGTCGTGTTCCTTGTTCATGTCTTCCTGTTCCATATTTTATTACTACCTGCTTAAACAACTATACATCATACAGCATTATATTTCAAGTATATTAAAATTAAGCAAAATTGTACAATTGATGACTTTTCCTCAGACTTCTAAGTCTTTAGCACTACCTGTATTGATGCTATGTTATTCATAACATACACGTTTATGACTCCTTATTTTCATTATTAATCCATCCTTTGATCAATAAAAAATGGCCCTTTGAGCCCCCTTACTGCCTTAATCCCTACTTTATCTGATATGAGTGTCAATTACCTGACTTATTCTGTCCCCCCCCACCCGCCATACAAGATTGCTCATCATTTTATTTTTAATCCTTTGAAGTTATCTTACCTTGACATGTCTCTTATCAACATTCAATTTAATTTAAAAAAAATTTCAATTTAATTTAAACCAATCTGAAGGGTTTCTTCCTTTGCAATGTAAATCTGTTATATTTGTTCTTGTTTCTGTCATATAATGTATTTTTTTTTTCCTGTTTTCTTGCCATTTCCTTTAACTGGGAGTTTCTTTTGTTAGTTGTTTATTTTTATTTTTATAGCATCTTTACTGCGGCCTCTTTCAGGAATTTCTACTGTGCATAGTTTGGTTTCCAAGATCTATTTTCCACACCCCTTCATCCATCTCTCGTCATTTTCCTTTTAAATTTTCCTTAGTGTTCAGGAAGATTTTCTCAAACTCTTGTCTCCTCATTGTTTCTTACAGTATCAAGCCAGCCATTCACTGTTCCAAACATGACTTTGAACTTTTTAATAAAGTTATTGTTATTGTCGTTTAATCGACAAGTTATGTTTGATTCTTTTGCAACCTCATAGACTGTACCTGGTCAGGCTCCTCTGTCCATGGAATTTCCTAGACGAGAATACTGGAGTGGATTGCCATTTCCTTCACTGGGGGATCACCCCAACATGGGGATCAAACCTCAGTCTCCTGCTTGGCAAGGGGGTTCTTTACCACTGAACTTCCTGGGATACTTCATTCCAATAAGGCGTGAGCTCACCCTGATTTCTCCTTTTCAATGACGTAGTCCACAGGCCCTGCTCCTATGAATACACATCAATACTTTCTCAAACGTTCTTGTTTTCTGACATGAAGGTGATTCTAGAACAAGCAGTTCTGAATTGCTCAGGTCTTGACAGCCAAGCCTCTTTCTGACATAGAGGAAGCTCTTGGAGGCCCAAAGCAGTCCCTGTATGGTCACCTCGTAGAACCTCCCCTCTTCTTGCAACAAGCACTCCATCTCTTATGTAAGCATTCACAGAGGTCTTCCAGGGTCTCCTCCTACTTACTCCTTAATCAAAACTTCTTGGTCAGAAGTAGAAAGTGACCAAAAATCCAGTTCAAACCCGATTAAGAAGGGTCATGGAGGATGCAGGAGAATGACGAGGTTAGAACAGAGGTATCTATGATCACTGAGCTTTAGAACCAGGGCTCTCTCAGGACCACAGTCTAGTCCTTTATTCATTCAGTAGTACATAGTTAGGAATCAGACTGCCTAGGTTCAGATTATTTCTCCACCACCTGTTAGCCCTGGGACTTTTTCTTACCTTAGTTTCTCTGTCTATAGGTTAGGTGCAATGTCAGTAACTACATCACAAAATTGTTGCGTGCATTGAATGAGGCAACTGTAATAAGCCTATTGAAGTGTCTAGCACAGAATAAACATGATAAAGTCCCCTCACATTGGCTCACATTCAGCTAGGATGGGAGCTGGGATTTGGGAGAACCCCATATGCAGCCTCCTGGTGGAAACTTTAACAAAAGAAGCTTCATGCAGATTAAAGAAACTGAAGCAGAAAAAAAGCTCAACCCAACAATGGAGTGCCAATTGGGAGAACTACCATCCTGAGCAGATGGAGGCAGGGAGCAGAGACAGTCACACCTGAGCGACAGTTGGGAGCTTCATCTCAGCACGGATGGGGACATGGGACCCCTAGCTGTGTCCAGAATGGGTGTGACCACTTCCACCAGGAACTAAGCTCTGTGCCTCCTTCAGTTGCTAACGGAAAATAACACTGCCTTGTCCTCTCTACCTGGCGGCTTCCAGGGCTCTGCCTGGACTAGCTATCATTGACATCTTCTCTTAATCAAGGCTCTTTGGTTGAATGTATGAGTAATATAAATTACGGTTGAAAGTATCAGCAATCCAAATCATGCTCTATGAATGGGATAATAAAGAGCAGAAAGGGTGAGAATAGACTGGGAGCTTCATAAACAATTAGACTCCAGGACTCAATATCCTGAGGTCTTCCATAGCATCCCTCTCTGCTCCTCTTAAGTGTACCTTTCTTCTCTAAGACAGGCTCCTGCATGAGGCAGACACATTGTTGTGATAACAACCTCTGTGCTGTAACCTAAGCATGGCAGCTCCCCGCCTCCCCTCTTCTGTCTGGCCCCGAAGCTTTTGAGACCAGGACTCCAAATACAGGTACCTCAAGTGCTTCCAACCAGGCTGACTGGTGCTGTTGCTAAGCTGGGATACCCATCCTCCCACGCTCTGAATGCTCCCTCTAGGCCTTGTCACCATCCTCCCAGGATGCTGAGACAGAGTGCCAGGACCAGCCTGCAGTGACAATGTGGTCCCCATCTCCTTGATCCCTTTTTAAAAAATTTTTAACTGGAGGATAATTGTTTTACAATATTGTATTAGGTTCTGTCATACATCAACATGAATCAGCCATAGGTAGACATATGTCCCCTCCCTCTTGAATCTCCCTCCCACCTCTCACCCCATCCTATCCCTTCTAATCTGAACCCTGGTGACTGCCTCATCAGGCCTGTTGCATTAATTATAAAATAATAATAATAATCAGGGGAAACAGGTACAAACTACCAGTGGTAAAATAAATAAGTCACAAGAATGTAATATACACCACAGAGAACATAGTCAATATGGCATAATAACTTTATATGGTACATAATCTATCAAAATATTGAATCACTATGTTGTATGGCTGAAACTAATACTGCAAGTCAACTATACTTCAGTAAATAGAAATAATAACAAAAAATGAGCTGATTGACCTTGGGCCAATCACTATAATCAAGACAATGAGGAGCCATATTTGTGAGCCTTCATCAGAGCTATATGTTTGGTGTAAGGAAGAAGGATTTCCCACAAAGAAGATGCCATTTTGAGAAGATAAACAATAAACAACAATGCCTCCTTCATACACCAGTTCAGCTGGAGAAACAACAAACAGCACTGACATTTAAAATATTTAACAAGTAATGAAGTCTGGCCAGTCCCAATGGCCATTGGTGCCAGATTCTGCAAACCTCCCTATATTGTGCCCAGGATTCCCTGGTGGCTCAGATGGTAAAGAATCTGCCTGCAATTCAGGAGATCCAGGTTCGATCCCTGGGTCAGGAAGATCCCCTAGAGAAGGGAATGGCAACCCACTCCAGTACTCTTGCCTGGAGAATTCCATGGACAGAGGAGCCTGGCAGGCTAAAATCCATGGGGTCACAAAGAGTCAGACATGACTGAGCAACTAACACATATTATCCTGGTATTTCCTGGATTGCAGGGAGAATGAAAGGTTTCAAGCGGAGTGAACCATCTAGCAACAGGGACAGCATAAGAGTACTCAAGAGGCTCCTGGAAGTGGCTGTCTACCAATCACATGAAAGTATTTCAACATGTCACAACTGTTTTGGTCACTTCACCATATACTGGCTTCATTTGGTTCCACAGGCATCGCCTCCAACCAAATTCCCCCACGTGTCTAACACATGGATGGCACCAGTCACTGTGCACTTATGTTGATAAAGACTTCTTTTCCCTTTTTGGCATATTCTGTTGATTATTTCAAGGTGAATTTGAGAGCGAATAACATTGGTTTGTCATGTTAACAGCTTGCTTAGAAATCTCTGGAATTTTTAAGATGAACTTTTTCATTAAAAACCAAACCTCATTGATGTCTTACTCAAGAAAGCAGTCTGGTGCCTGAATCTAAACATGTACTTTGCTCTCAGGATGTCCAGAGACATTGGGAAGAAATCCGAAGTCAACATTTCAGAGCTTGTGTTCTTTGCCTCATGATCCAGAGATGTGAGTCCCAACCATCTGAGGTTGCTGCCTCTAAAAATCTAGTGGAAACACAGATATGGGTCTTTTAAGGTTGGGCTGTGTTTATTTTGTCATTATTATTTCATTAATTTGCTTGAGATTTACCAAAACTGAAAAGCAGAACTGAGTATTCCTCATAACCCACTAATTGTTCTACAGACAAACCTTTCTGTTCCTTCTTAATCTCAGCTGGACTCAACCCAACTGGAATGAAGTCGTAAACTTTATCAAACTGATTAAACCCTCCTGCCACCCACATCCATTCCCTCCTCATTCTCCAAATGATCACATATTTTACAGGAAAAAAAAGACCACAACTGATAGCTCTAAGATATTTCAACTTATTTAAAAAAATATAATATCTTTCCAGGGGCCATTATTTCTCTGTTTTTCTGCCTCTTTCAAAGCTATCAGAATTCTCTGAATTTTTTCCCATAAAGACACCTTCAGCATGAATGTTTTTTTTTCCCCCACTGTGTTATAAGCTATAGAATCAGTCGATTTAAAAAATAAGTTTTCTTAAAAAATAAAAAAGAAAATTGTTTTCTTTGCTAGCAAAATGTTGAAATGCTTGTAGGTTATTTCAGGCATATGTAAAATTCCTATTTAAAAAGAGGAAACCCAGATGCCTTAAGAAGCATGGAAAGTGGAAAAGAATGCCACATCTTCAGAGAATGCATTAGCCAGCTCTTCCTTTGTACATGTCCATCCGCTGTTAGTGATATCCACTGAGCCCTCACCAAAGTCATCTTTTCTGAAGCCATTGAAAGCCTGGGTTCAGGGTCTTTTCTTCATAAACCTCAGAGGAAAGTTCTGCTGCAGACCATGTGGTTCCAGAGAGCATGCTCCAGGGTTTTGAAGGACAGGTGTGCATGCCACAAAACCATCCTACTTAGCCTAATGAGGTCAGCTTCCCACACAAGTATCCTGAGAGCACAAGGTATGACTCATGCAATTCACAAGAAATTCAGCGCTTTCTGCTGATCTTGTCACTACTCCTCTTCCAATCTGATCTCTTCTTCCAACCCTCCCTGTTGAACCCTGAACACACCAAATGTCTATTTCACACACAACAACACATCACACGCTTCTTCTCATTCTCTTTGATCTTCTGAACCTCCCTTGTTTTACTTTATCTTTTGAAACATTAACACAGAACCCTTTCAGCAAATAATATAGAGCCATGGAAATGGTTAGCGTGAGTAATTAGCAGTTGCTCTCTGCGGCCTCATCACCACCACCACCACCCACCATCAAGCTCACAATTATTATCCTCAAAGATGCAGTTCTCATGCCACCTCTTCTGAGACTTCCCTGCTCCTCAATACAGAATTAACTATATCACCTACCCCATATCCAGTGCTTCTTTGTCCCATCTAATCAGTGACTTTATTTTGAATTTTAGTCATTTTATTGTTATTATTACTATTGTTGTTATAAATAAGCTCTCCAACTTTTGCCCACTTTCCCTGAGAACTGGGCTCAAGCCTGACTGTTTAGGACTTCCCTGGTGGCTCAGAAGGTAAAAGCATCTGCCTACAATGCAGGAGACATGGGTTCGATCCCTGGGTCTGATCCCTGGGTCGAGAAGATTCCCTAGAGAAGGAAATGGCAACCTACTCCAGTATTCTTGCCTGGAAAATCCCATGGACGGAGGAGCCTGGTAGGCTACAGTCCATGGGGTCACAAAGGGTCAGACACAACTGAGCAACTTCACTTTCACTGCACTGACTGTTTAGAATGCCCACCCACATCCTGCTCACATTTTATTCCTTCCCATAATAGGCACTCGATAAACATCAGCTGGATTGTCAGTAAGACTTTCCCATTTTGTTGAGATTTCCATAGTTGATATGGGTTCTTGGTTTTGCTGCCCTGCATCTCATCTCTGTGACTACTTTTGCAAACTTAAACGTGCTTATCTTTCCAGATATTTATGTCAGGAATTGATTCTGAGGTTGGTACATTTGTGTTTTCAGTCAATAGTAGAATGTGGCTACCCTGAAAGGAACTTCTTGCTGTTCAAATGTGCTTTCCTTCTGGATCCACATAGAAATAAAAAGGTTAGGTTGCTCTTGATATTTTCACCGGATATGCTCTGACCCCTAAATTAATTTGGGTTTACTGTAGGAAGCAGTGGAAGGTTTGTTTGGGCTTCAAATCCCAAAACCTGACCCCCTGACTCTCAGCCCCAAACTATACAGGAAATTTCTAACCGTAAATCAAAAGCCAAAAGTGCATTTATGACAGAGCCAAATAAAAGAAAAGCATAGACTGGGAATGACCAATAGGATCACTTTTATCATAATCTAAAGATAATCTGTCAATGTAACAAAAGCCTAGTCATTGGCTGCATGGTATAATAACATAATTCTTTACAAGAAAATGCAGCTGTCTCATCGTTGTCCTCAGCCACTTCAGCAAAAGCTATACTCCCTGGAGTTGGCACGACAGAGAAAACACAGACCCCTTGGGCAATGTTCTAAACCACAGGATTCATTACCCAAGGTTCAGCCTAAATATTTGCCATTATCCACTTTCTACCTCTACCCAGTCCCCACATTAAGACCTTACCTCCATATAGTTGACTCGGCTGGCAATTTTAAACCAGTATCATCAAGCTCAAGACCATATATCAACTTAGCATTTCCAACAGCATATCCACAATGGCTCCCAATCAAATGTCCAAAAGCATTGTGTAAAACTACTTCAAAATATTTCTCCATACCAGACTGATTTTATTATGTCTTCCTGGCTGGGAGTCTCAGAGCCCTTTTTGAGACTTGTTTTCTTCTTCTCATTCAATTAACTGTCCTAGTTTATAATTCTTGGACCACGCTACTCACTCAAACTAGGCAGCAGTTAGGTAACTACCTAACTTACCTAACCTACTACTTGAGTGGCTACTTTTAAAACATAGGTCTGTTCATGTTATTTCCCTGCTCAAAAACCTTCCAAGGCTCCTCATTACTCCTTCAGTTTAGCATCCAAGGCTGGCCAAATTATCCTAAACTCCCATTGCTACTATGCTAACCACAGACGCCTTATATTACAGTTGCATATGTTCTCTCTGAAAGCATGGTCTCTGGTTGCTTCATTTCTTTTCCCCTCATAGTCTGACACTGAGCTGTCACTAAATATTTGTGATTTAAATCTCTACGCTCATCTTTAAAAGAAATTCTTAAAATTATTTTGTTGAGGGGGGAGCTATGCTGGGTCTTCATTGCTGCGTGGGCTTTTTTCTCTAGTTGCAGCTAGTGGGGGCTGCTCTCTAGATGCAGTGTGGGTTTCTCATTGCGATGGCTTCTCTTGTTGCAGAGCATGGGCCCTAGGGTGCATGGGCTTCAGTCATTGTGGTTCCCAGGCTCTAGAGCACAGGCTCAGTAGTTGCAGCACAGGGGTTTAGCTGCTCCATGACATGTGGGATCCTCACAGACCATGGAGGGAATCCGTGTTTATCCTTCATTAGCAGGCAAACACCTCACCACTGAGCCACCAGGGAAGTCCTTCATTTGTCTACCTTGATTTCAGAGACCTAGGTCTGGACCCACTCAGATCAAACCCTCTTTTCTTCATAAAGCATATTGTGCTGGATCTAGATTTCCCGAATTGAAATATCTGACACTTGGAACAGAAGTGAGGCTGGATTTTATCTTTAAATCAGCTACTTGAAAAGTAGCTTAATAGTGTAAATAAGCTAGCGTGACGTGTTCTATCTACCTGTGTGCGTGTGCTCAGTTGTGTCCAGCTCTTTGTGAACCTATGGCTGTAGCCTGCTAGGCTCCTTTGTCCATGAAATTCTCCAAGCAAGAATATTAGAATGAGTTGCCATTTCCTACTGCAGGGGATCTTCTTGACCCCGGGATCGAACTTGTCTCCTGTGTCTCCTGCACTGGGAGTCAGATTCTTTACCACTACACCACCTAGGAAGTCCTTTTAGCTACTTAAACATTTTCAAGCATTGAGAACTTTTTACAGCAATTAGTTTATTTTATATATATGTATACTTTTCTTACACATATCCGACTGTGAATGCATCTTAAATGTATTAAGATGCACTTCTTGTTAAATATTTTATAATCAGACTGATCACTCCATGGATTCAAATCCATGAGGCTTTACTGTTAATTAACTTTAATGTTAATGGCTATCTAATGAGTCCTCATTCTTTGACCTTCTGCTTTTCAGTGATAAATGCAGAGTGAGTCTCTTCTGCTTGACATCAACACTGATTATCCTTTTCTACTTTAAATTCATGGCAGGGGACTTCCTCGGTGGTCCAGTGGCTAAGACTCCGCACTTTCAATGCAGGTGACTGGGTTTGATTCCTCCTCAGGGAACTAGATCCCACATGCCACAGCTAAAGATTCTACATACCGCAACCAAGACCTGACACAACCCAATAAATAAATAAATATGTTTTAAAAGATTTCATGTCAAACTATCACTGCAAAACTGAGATATCCTCCTAGAGGCAAGAGGAGCAGCTGCAAGATCTTGGCCCCAGTGACAGACAGCCAGTGTCGTGTCCCCATCCCTTGTGGGTCCCTGGTCTGCAGAAGGGAAGTAGTGGTTGGTACTCTTGGGTCTAGGTTCCCACACTGCCCAGCCAGGAGAACCCAGAAGCATTTCCCTCTGTCCAAGCAGTAAGGATGGGTTAACTGTGCTGCTTCTTACTCCCGTTGCTGCTGGGTGGGGTCTGGAACAAGTCTGGGATCAGATTTTACCTTTTTTCCTCAATCTGTGGCCCTCTCAGCTAACTGATGAGGTTCCTATTAGCCAGTTGCTCCCAGCAAATAGTCCTCAACCTAGCACAACATGGGAGTAATTTGGAGAATTCTAGGCTGCAGTGCCCACAGACATCCTCATCGAACTAGGGGGGAATGCTGTGGTCAGATGCTTGATGTGCATTAATTAAAAACAACCTGAGTTTTCACAAATGCAGCTGTTCCACGCCTCCTTATACTCCTCTACATTTCCAGTTAGGAACCATGAACAACAGTCTCTGTCCCTTTAAATTCACAGCAACCATCCATAATTCACCCCAAGGCACAGGACTCCACAGGATCAGTTCTTAATTAATCTGTGCAGGGGAGACATTTTCCCATGCAAAGTACCAAGTAAGTGATAACCCAGTGTTGCAATAGCCACTCAATTTGCCTTAATATTCACACAAGCAATGAACTTCAGACCTAGGGAAACCAGCGACTACTTGGAAGACTGCCATCTGCTATCAACTTTCTTCAGCCTCGGGTTTGCCCTTCAGGATATATCACATTAAGAAGGACTTTTGGGGAAGGGGGTGCTTCAGAACAAATTATTCAGTGAGTGTTCATGCCTACAACTGATATTTAGGCAAGACCTTGATGTTCATATAACCCTCGAGGCCTGTCTTCTCTCCTCTAAGATGGCTAACAATCTCTACTCAGTATACAAGGTTGTTGCAAAGTAAATGGGCATCACTGGCAAACAGCAATTTAATATGTGATAACAAGGGAAGCAAATGCAATGCCTTCCTTGCAAAAATGAGATCATATCTCCTATCAGTCCTAAATCTGCCTTTCTCCCTGCCTCAGACACAAGCATACCACATTAAAAAAAAAAAAAAAAGTCACTAGATACTGCCATAAAAAGAAGAAATAGAAAAATTAAAAGTGTTTGTTAGCCATGTACCCAACATGCTTAGCATATTTCAAGAGAGAGATAAAGTTGGTCAGCCCATGGATGGCAAGCATGTTGTGCTTTCTAAATCAAACCCTTGAGAAGGAAATGATGTTATACTTACACAAACACAATTCAGCACTATCTAGAAAAAGAGATATAGAGATTGGAGGACACAAACACTCACAATGGTAAATTACTATTACAAAAACTGCTTGCAGTAATGACTCTTGAAAAGTAAAACAATCAGAAAATGGCAACCTGAAGGCTAAGCATGAAAGAATACGGCACAATTCAGCCTTTATGGTTTCGCATGGGAGTAATCTGGTAAAGAACTCTCCTGTCAGTGAAGGAGACTTAAGAGACACAGGTTCAGTCCCGGGGTCAGGAAGATATCCTGGAGGAGGGCATGGCAATCCCTGCCAGTATTCTTGCCTGGGAAATCCCACGGTCAGAGGAATCTGGCAGGCTACAGTTCACAGGGTTGAAAAGAATTGGGCATGACTGAAGCAACTTAGTATGCACACAAACGTGGAAGTTATCAGAGGCTATAGGATTATTGTAGGGATAGAGTTTTTGTTATTTTTAGTGCTACAGGGCCACTTCTTTAGCTCACAATCAGAAGCCTCTCTGTGTTCCCGTCTAGAACTCTGTCACTTCTGGTGGCTAGGGTGTTAGTGGTTCCATGATTTAATTGATCCTTGACTGTCCTACTGCACAACTGCACTCATCTCACACGCTAGTAAAGTAATGCTCAAAATTCTCCAAGCCAGGCTTCANGATGGAAGTGAGTCTGAGTGAACTCCAGGAGCTGGTAATGGACAGGGAGGCCTGGCATCCTGTGATTCATGGGGTCACAAAGAGTCGGACACGCTGAGCAACTGAACTGAACTGAACTGATGCCCAAGTTTTCAGATTTTTGTCATTAAGGCACAAGCAAATGAAGAAAAATGAGAGTGACAGGCAAGGGGTCCTTTGACTGAAGGGCAGGCTAACAACTGGGTACCCTAGAGATGGCATTGCTGCCAGCCTGGGGACAGAATCCTATACCTGACATTTGTGAAAGAGTCAGGAGTTGAAAATTTAGTATAAATCCTGATCTATATAAATCCGGAGATGGCAGAGGTAAATTCTACATATTATATGTTTAATGTAATTTTAAAAGTAAGTTTTCTACACAAAAATAAGCACAGAGATGTTTATAGCAGCTTTATTTGTGATTGCCTAAACTTGGAAGAAACCAAGATGGCCTTTGGTAAGTGAACAGATAAGTAAACTGTAGCACATTAGACAATGGAATATTATTTAGCAGTAAAAAGAAATGAGCTGTTAAGTCATGAAAGGACATGGAAGAAACTTAAATGCATTTACTAAATGTAAGAAGCCAATATGCAAAGGCTATACACTGTCTGGTTCTAACTATAGGACATTCTGGAACAGGCAAGAAACATGGATACAGAAAAGGATCAACAGTTGCTAGGGAAAAGAGGGGTGAGTATGTCGAGCACAGAGGACTTTAGGACAGTGCAGCTCCTCTGTATGGTACGAAAAGAGTAGATGGCTGTCATAATACATTTTTCCAAATCCATGTGCAATGCCACGAGTGAAACCTGGGCTTCTCTGATGGCTCAGTGGTAAAGAGTCTGCCTGCCAATGCAGGAGACGTGAGTTCAATCCCTGGTCCAGGAAGATCTCCTATGCCGCAGAGCCACTAAGCCCATAAACCACAAGTACTGAGCCTGTGCTCTGAGTCTTCGAGCTGTAACTACTAAGCCCACGTGCTGCACCTACTGAAGCCTGCACACCCTGGTGCCCATGCTCCACAGCAAGAGAAGCCCCCACTATGAGAAGCCCCCACTATGAGAAGCCCGAGCATCGCAATAAAAAGGAGCCCCTGCTCACCACAATTAGAGAAAGCCCGCACAGCAATGAAGACCCAGGACAGCTATAAATAAACAAAATTGTTTTAAGACAAAGAGTGAACCCTAACGTCAAACATAGACTTTGGGTGACAATGAGGTGTCAGTGTAGGTTCATCAAGTGTAATGAAAGCACCACCGTGGTGTGGGACACTGGTGATGGACGAGGCTATGCGTGGGTGGAGTCAAGTTTATTCGGGAAATCTTTGCATCTCCTCCTCAATTTGTCTGTGATCTTATTACTTTTCTTGGAAAAAACAAAATCTAGTTTAAAAAAAAAAAACAAGAAAACATTGAAAATCTTTATTAATAATAATAACAGCTACCACTGAGTGTTTAATCAGTACCAGACATTACTGCAAGTCCTTTATATGTGTCGATGCGCTTAACTCTCAAAACAGCCCTATGAGGTTGTCACTAGTATGACGTGCACTTGGCCGATAAAGGGGGGAGATGGCTGGCACAGCTCAGTGGCTGGCACAGAGTGGCAGGGCTGGAGTTTTCACAAGAAGGCAGTCAGGTTCCAGACTTCAGTTTCTTCCATTGCCTCCAAGGCTCTTCGTTTTAACCCTCACATCTGAATGGCAGTTGTGATATGAAAGGGAAGGAGGGAATCACTCAAAGCCTGGACTTGAAGAGTGTTTTCTGAGCAACAAGGACACCTCCCAGCTGTAGCTGCACTTTGACCTTTGCTGGGGCTCTGACCCCTCGCCCCATGTCTGTCCGACCATGCTAGGGTCACTGCCAGTGCGCTGCTTGAGGGACTCTGCACTGATGCCCGGGGAGCTCCTGGGACGTGTGTCCGGGTCTTCACCCCGGCAGAAGAATCTGATTGAAGCCATGCCGTGCACCAGGAGCTCACAGGGATTTCACGGTCACCTCTTCCGATGTGGGCAAAGGGCAGCATTGTTTGTTTTCATGAGAACTGAGCTGGAGAAGCAGGAGGTGTTTCCAATGAAGGCCCACCTGTATCATGTTAAGGACACAGAGGAACCATGGCTTTGAACTTCAGCACTGATGACTGTCTTTCATTCAGTAATGGAAAAGCAGCCTGTGAGTGTCTTGTTTAGGGTTCATAGCAGTCTGGGGATCACTGGCCCGCCCCCCTCAACACAACAGACATACCTAATGTGCTGGCTCTGGGCTGACTTTGCTGTGCCCGGGGTCCACCACTTTGGCACGGGGGGGCTTCTCTGTTTTCAAAACCAAGAGCCCCGTGACTGCCTCTCCCCGAGTGCCCATGCACCCTGCAGCCCAGCTTGATTCTCTGCAGAACATGTCCAGGCTGGATGCCCTCTTCTGCCTGCTTGACACCACCCTCCCTCTGCCCTGGAGGGTTAATAGGAAGGAAGCCTCATCCGGCCTTTCTTCCTCCCAGCCCAGCCTCAGAAATGTGGAGGTGATATCTAAGGGCTTCCCTGAGGAACAGCTGTGCAGGGCCAGATGGAAGGAGCACAAGGGTCTAGACACAGCAGCTCCTCTGTGCCCTACCCAACACCTCCTCCCCTCCCTGCACCACATGGTCCATGCATCTGCTCTCCTGACACATAGTAAGCTCCAAAGTCTTCCTAACAAGAGCAAGCAAATGAAACACATTTACATCACCTTCGGGTTGGGTCCTTTCCCAAGGAATTGATAACCCAGATGACACTTCAATGATGTGAACTGATGGCTTCAACCTCATGTCTTTCTCTCCTATAGGCATCTCTGGTATAAACAGACAACTGAGGCCAGCAAGGTTTAACCCAACCAAGGGCTTTGCCGATGGTGAGATTTCTAGCACAATGACCCTAAACTGCTGTTTGGTGTCATGTCTGTCTGTCCCATCCAGTCCCCCTCAAGGCCAGATCCCCTGAGATCATGGGCTAAGTCCTACAAGTTTAAAGGGTCCTGCACAGTGTCAGATCTGTGAGAGCTGCCTCATTCTCTGGGTCACCTCTATGTAAGTTACCAAGTTACAGTGGCTGGAACAAGTTTGAGTCCTCAGTCCTTACAGTGACAGCTTTGCTATCTATTCTTGCCTGGAGAATCGCATGGACATGGGAGTCTTGTGGGCTATAGTCCATGGAGTCACAAAGAGTCAGACATGACTGAAATGACTTAGCACGCAATCATGCATGCAAAGTGGGATACAGAACAAATTTTTCCAAAGACACAAGGAGTGCGGTGGCCTTCACAGCTGTTCTAGACACCCCTGTCGGCTCTCCTCTCACAGCACTAACTCTCTGAGGTCAGGTCTCTATCCAGTCCATGTCTGTATCTGCGATGCCCAGCTCAGGACCTGGCACAGCATTACCAAGAGGGAGAAAAAAGGAAAAACAACAAACAAGTGATTGTGGGAAACCAAGTGAAGAAATAAACCATATCATGGGCTTCGTGAGTTTGGGGAGGCTAGCCTGGTGAGTGAAAGTTGCTCAGTCGTGTTCGACTCTTTGTGACNAGCTCAGGACCTGGCACAGCATTACCAAGAGGGAGAAAAAAGGAAAAACAACAAACAAGTGATTGTGGGAAACCAAGTGAAGAAATAAACCATATCATGGGCTTCGTGAGTTTGGGGAGGCTAGCCTGGTGAGTGAAAGTTGCTCAGTCGTGTTCGACTCTTTGTGACTAGTCCATGGAATTCTCCAGGCCAGAATACTGGAGTGGGTAGCCTTTCCCTTCTCCAGGGATCTTTCCAACCCAGGGATCGAACCCCGGTCTCCCATAAACAAGGGAAGCCCACTGTTAAACCAGAAGCAGAAAGAAAGGAAGATTAAAAATGACACAAAAAAGTGAAAATATGTGTTTGTACATAAATACACAAGTATGCAGGAATGTAGGAAAGAAAACATACTAGGTTAGGAAGGTAGATTGGTGGGGGGCAAAGGGTGAGGGGCAGGGAGAAAAAAGAGCCAAAGAGAAAAAAAGAATTATAAGAAAAACTCTAGTATTTATAATAGAGCCACATATATGTATCTAAATAAAACCAGAAGAGGGGAATGATAATTCTCTGAAACAATCCAGATAGGAAATCAGGTTTAATACAAGTGAGGAGATGAGCTAACTGCTCTCAAACACACAGGCAAAGAAATGAGACCTGAGGCCAGGAATCCCCAGGGCACCTTCATGGCAACATCCAGGCCTGGGGGCTTCCCACACGAGCTGCGGCTCCCAGACTGTAGGTTCTCCAGGCTCCAGGCTTCCCACCAGCATGTCCAACTCCAGCCGAGGCTGGGTCCAAATAAAATGGTTCACACAGCTAGGCCTGCATCATGTGAGCTGAACTAATATCAACAATTACATCAGGAAAAATGTGTTTACCTTGGTTTCTCGCCACAGAAAATGGGTCCAAAATGATGTTGAACATACGCCTTTCATTCCTGCTTCTCTCAGAAGGACAAATAATTTAACAGGTGGAACTCAGAATTCCACGGTTCTTTTTTTCTTCTTCCTTTTTAAAATTTTACTGTGGAGTATTAAACATTCCACTTTTGGTCAACATAATCTGGAACCCTTCTCAGCAGACCTCAGCGAGCTCTATTTATTTTGCAAAAGCCCTCTTAATGCTCACACGAGCAGCGAGTTGGAAAGGCCTGGCGAGTCCAATCAGACTCCGCTCTCGCCTGTTATCAGTACAATATGTTGCTTCAACCGAGAGACCAAATTCTCTGACTAACTCCTCCAAGAATTGATCCAGACAGCGCAAAGAGAGGAAATCCATTTGACTTTAACAAGGCAATTGGTCCAGACTTCATACAATATCATTTCAGTCTAGAATTTTCAACATCACTGCCAAAAACATCAAACAGAAACACGACAGGACTTCCACTCCGTTTGCACTCTCCAAAGGACGGCCATCTTGTTCCAAACCCTGGGCAGCAAGAAAGAACTTACAGGGAGATTGTCACACAGAGCGTTTTTCTAAGCTTCATGACAATTATTTATTAAAAGTTACTGACCTTTCTTTTAAATGCAACATGTTCTATTTTATTGACAATTTGTACACTTTTTATTTTGTTTTGGAGTATAACTGATTAACAATGTTGTGATAGTTTCAGATTCAGCCATATATACACATGTATCCATTCTCCCCCAAACTCCCCTCCCATCCAGACTGCCATATAACATTGAGCAGAGTTCCCTGTGTCCTTGTTGGTTATCTGTGGTTTTATTTCATCTTTAATTGGAGGATAATTGCTTTACAATATTGTGCTGTTTTCTGCATTCAGCAACACGAATCAGTCATAGGGGTACAGATATACTCTCCCTCTCGAACCTGCCTCCCACCTCCCACCCTGTCTCACCCCTCTATGTTGTCACAGAGCACCTGATTTAAGCTCCCTGCATCGTATAGCAAATTCCCACTGGCTCTCTATCTAATTTTACATATGGTAATGTACATGTTTCACTACTACTCTCTCTATTTGTCCCCCTCTCTCCAGCCTCCCCATCCCAGCTCCACAAGTCTGTATTCTATGTCTGCGTCTCCACTACTGCCCTATAAATAGGTTCATCAGTACCACCTTGAAATTAAGGACAACCAGAAGTTTCCCCACATATCAAATGATCCTCCTTGGAAAAACTCTCCAACCATACTCATCAGGTTATGGCATCACCTTCTCCCTGTTACTTATCTGCCCTATTGGGCTTCGCTGATAGCTCAGTTGGTAAAGAATCTGACTGCAATGCAGGAGACCCCAGTTCGTTCCTGGGTCAGGAAGAGCCACTGGAGAACGGACAGGCTGCCCACTCCAGTATTCCTGGGCTTCCCTTGTGGCTAAGCTGGTAAAGAATCCACCTGTAATGCGGGAGACCTGGGTTCAATCCCTGGCTTGGGAAGATCCCCTGGAGAAGGGACAGGCTACCCACTCCAGTATTCTGGCCTGGAGAATTCCTGGGGTGGCAAAGAGTCAGACACAACTGAGCAACTCTCACTTTCATTTGATCTACCCTATGTCATCATTTAGTAGACTGCCAGGGAAATGTAATGCATATTCTGGATATTGATTGAAACGGATCTCAGTGACGTATGTGAATTAGAGTGCATTAGTACAGATAATTCTAACTACTACTGTGAACAAGCCCCTAAACATACAATGTGTCAAATACAATAAATAAACACCTCGCTCATAGAAAGTCCAAAACAGGTGGTACCTATTGTTGGCAGACCTTCCACATGAGATTCTGGGACCTACAGTCTTTCTGTCATACACCTAACTCTCAGCTAGGGTCACGTGTTCAGAACAGCAGACAGGGAATTAAAACTATGGGAACCTCAGCCCAGAATGACACAGGTGATTCCCACTCACAGTACACTAATAACCCAACTGCAAAAAAGCAATCAGAATATTGTCTAGCTGTGTCTTTAGAACAGGAAACATTTCTAATAAAAAAGTAGATAGCCAACTGGAACAATTCATACTATAATAATCCATATTTTATTATATTACATTTGTATTATACATATATTGTATTATAATTACCATGTAACTTGGGAATTATATTTTGGCTCAGAGTGTGTGGATGTGTGTGTGTCCCATTTAACTGGACTACAATATCCTAGCCGAATTCAACACCTGATTCTTGACACAGTTAATATTCATGGAATCCTAAAATGGCTCCTTACTGTTAAATTGACTCAGAAATACTTATGATGATCCAAATGCTATGATGGAGAATTTGGGGAGAAATAAAAAACTTTGCCAAACACTCTGCCTTCATTGTAGACGCAGCCAGATAGGAAGCTCATATAACCCCAGATGCTTTGCCTGGACAGGTACAATGCCTACTGTGTTCTAGCTTGTTACAGGTCACAAAACATATCAATACTTCTTCTTTGATCTTCCAAAAACCTCTGTATAATAATGAGAACAGGGATTACTGTCTTTTTTTCACTCTCAAGGTGGAAACTGAAAGCCAATTGACCTAAAGGTAAGTAAGGTGGAACTTGGGCTTTCCAGGTGGCACTAGTGGTAAGGAACCCACTTGCCAATGCAGGAGACATATGGGACAAGAGTTCGATCCCTGGGTTGGGAAGATCCCCAGGAGGAGGGTATGGCAACCCACTCCAATATTCTTGTCTTGAGAATCCCATGGACAGAGGAGCCTGGCGAGCTACAGTCTGTAGTGTGGCAAAGAGTTGGACATGACTGGAGTGACTTAGCACGCATGCAAGGTGGGACTTAAACCTCAAAACATAAAGGCCAACCTCCCACCATATCAGCCCCCATTAGCTCCCTAGAAAGGCTATGACACCAGTCATTTCCACAATTATATTTAGCTTCTTCTTTTTACACTGATCACTTTTATTAAGTCATTCCTGGTGGTTTCATTTAACAAAAGAAAAATATATCACACATTGTTCCTTGAGCATGATGAACTCTTAACCTCCTCCAAAAAATCTCATAAGCCCTACGACTTTGTCACTCAAAATATGGTGTGTAGACCAGCAGTATTGGAAGCCCCTGGGATTTGTTCACTTCAGTTCAGTTGCTCAGTCATGTCCAGCTCTTTGCAATCCCATGGATGGCAGCACCCCAGGCTTCCCTGTCCATCACCAACTCCCAGAGCTTGCTCAAACTCATGTCCATTGAGTTGGTCATACCATCCAATCATCTCATCCTCTGTCATCCCCTTCTCCTCCTGCCTTCAATCTTTCCCAGCATCAGGGTCTTTTCCAATGAGTCATTTCTTCACATCGGGTGGCCGAAGTATTGGAGTTTCTGCTTCAACATCAGTCCTTTCAGTGAATATTTGCAATGAATAAGGTTTGTTAGGAATGTACATTCTCAGGCTGATTCACTGACCATCTGAATCAGAGTCTCTGTTTAAGTAAGATCTTCAAGTGATGCTTCAGCATACCAAACTTTGAGCAACCTTGCTCTAGGATAACCTTTAACATGTTAACGAGTACTGAGTAGGGGAAAAAAAGACCTAATATCAAAAGAGTTCCTATAAATCAATACAAAAAAGAAAGCCAGGTAGCAAAAAGACAAAATATAAGAATAGTGAATTCACAGATGATATGCAAATGGACAGCAAACATAAAATGCTCACCTTGCAATCTGGGAAATGCAAATTAAGACAGCGCGTTACTATTTTTTTGTCTATCAGATTGGTGAAATTTGTCACACCTGATAATCTTCAAATTGAAAACACTTTGGAAAAGGAGCACTTTTTTATACTATGGGAGCTTAAGATGCTGTACAGGCACACCTCATCTTACTGCAGTTCACTTTATTGCAAATACAGTGTTTTTGACAAATTGAAGGTTCATGGCAACCCTTTGTCAAGAAAGTCTATAAGAGCCATTTTTCCAGCAGCATTTGTTCACTTCATGTCTCTATGTCACATTTTGATAATTCCCGCAATGTTTCATACTTTTTTCATTATCATATTTGTTATGTGATCTCTGTGATCAGTGATCTTTGATGTTATTACTGCAAAAAGATTACAATTCACTGAAAGCTCAGATGATTTTTAGCATATTTTAGCGATAAAGTACTTTTAATTAAGAGATGCACCATTTTTAGTTATAATTATTTAGTCCACATCACAGACTACAGTGTAAACATAACTTTTATATAAACTAGGAAAAGGAAAATTTTGTGTGACTCACTTTATTGCAATATTTGCTTTAGTGCAGTGGTCTAGAACCGAACCCACAATAACTCCAAGGATGCCTGTGATCTCTATCTTTTTCTGTTTATTAGTTTCAAAGATTTTGACCAAAAGATTTCACTTTTAGTAATCCAGTCTATAGAAATGCGTGTTACTCTGTCGAAGACAAGTGGAAAAGTATCTCATTACTCCATTAGAATTGTGATATATGAAGGGAATATAAATATCCATCTACAAGGAAATAGTCCAATAAATTAAAGGTATTCATACCAGGGGATTCTGCAGTAATTTAAAAAGAGATCAGTGTGATGAAAGAAAAATATTCATAGTCGAACGCCTGAACAAGTTGCCGGATAGTAGGTACAGTATGATCTCATTCGTATATTTTAAAACTGTACAAAACAGAAGTTTATATATTTGTCAAAACTCATGAAACACTAAACTTAAAATTGATACAGTTTACTTTAGGAAAATTATACTGTAATAAAACTTGTTAAAAAGACTATATGTGTGTATCATAATAGATGTTATGTATATATTTTCAAGCCAACAAAATGGTCCATAAGGAAGACAAGAAGCCTTTGATAAGGGCAGAAGCCGAGGAGAGGAAAGAATGAGTGGAACTCTTAGTGTAGTGCTAGCATTTTTTCAGCCAGTGTGTACACTTCTTGTATTCTAGAAAGCACAAGTTAAAAACCTGAATGAAATCAATGGAGCCATTTGCAATGCACCTGAACCAAGGTGGAAATGCAAATCCAGCCTGGTTCCTTCCATTGCCTGAGTTTAGTCATTTGGTTTCAGGTGGGAGGTTCTACATTTGAACACATCATTGTCAGACTGATTTTCCATAATCACTTGTTTAATATTTTGTAGATAACTTCCAAGCATCCTTAACCATCAAGCGCTATGCTAAAAATTTTACGGAATTTTGAAACAAAAAAGGAAGACATAGTTCAAACTCCCAGTCCTATCACTCTTCCATTGAAAAAGCTGACAGCATTCTGTACCAGACTCGTGTAGTATGTCTGAACTGGTCATCTCCACTTGCTGCCTCACCCACTGAGCGCTGTTCATCATTCTTTTCCTTCTTTCCTGCCTACTCAGGTCAGAGTAGCCTTCATACTCCTGCAAATATCCCAACCTTCATTTTTTCGGTCCTTCTCACCTGGAATCCCTGTCTCACACATTATTGTGTGCTCTCCTCCATCCAATGAGATCCATCTCTGTCTCATCCACAAACTTCTTGCTAAGCCCAGAAACCCTCAATCACCTCACCTCTCCTTTCCTGCCTTATCTGTTGGACAGTCTTGTCTCTGTAAGGAAAAAGGAGACCATGTCACCCTCTTTCCTACCCCTTCTTTTGCCTTGTACAATGTTAAGTACACAGGAATAATTAACTGGTAACTAGCAATGAATTGTCACTTTGTATTTTTAAATGTTGGACAAACAAGAGGGCATTAATGTAAATAAGTGCTTTTCCAAAAGCCTGATGAGGTAGGTATTTCCCCCATTTTATATATGGATAGACTGAGACAATGAGGTCAGGTGATTTGGTGATTTTACAAGCTTATACATACAGCTCATAAAATATGGGGCCAGTCTTCAGACCTACTTCTGATAGTTTCTAAAGCCCATGTCTTTGCTCGGCACCATACCACCCCTCCTAACTTGTCACTTAGGTGATCTCACTGAATTCTCACATTTCTGTCTCAAGAAATACTTGTTGATTGATTAATGACATGTTCAGTAGCAGTGTGATCCAGTTTAAGGGTTTCCTGCAGCTGAATTTGATGAAAAGCCCCTGCTGTGCTGTGCTCGGAGAGATTTAACCTGCTTCAAACTCTGGCTTTCCCACAATATCATCAGCCTCAGTCCCAAGACTTGTGCAGTATTATAGCATGATGTTTTATGTACTTACATAGCATAAAAGTAACATCTGAGATGACAGAGTTCAAACTCAAGCCCTTGCATCTAGGGCCAAGGTTCAATTCTGAGGACCCCCATTCCTCTGCTTTCCAGTTCTCCCTGAAGGCTGCTCGGCTGTGTGTGAGTTGGGATGCCTTGGATAAGCTGTCTTGACTCTACCTCCTGAGACACGTACTATTGGCACATCAATAGAACACTTGGAGTCCTCAGAAGTCCAGACAGACTGCTAGTACAAAGCCTGAAATAGACACCCAGAGAGTCAACACCCTGGGCACAATTCTCCATTAACTTGGGAAAAATACTCGTCATCTCTGAGCCCATTCACTCAGATATACTATGGGAATTATATTATCTTTCCTGCCTACCCTTCAGAAGATTAAGAGAATCAGTGAGACACTATTTATGAAAACAGAACTATATGTATGACAAATTCCTACCCGTACTCTATGGTGAAGAGTTCTTGTCACTAGAGAAGGCGTTAGCTGCCATGGACAAAGCAGTGAAAGAAAGTCAGGAGATCTGGGTTCCATTCCTGGCTGAGCTACCAAATGTAATAACCAAGAGGCTCTGTGGGTTAGAAAGCTGGATTTCCAAGTCTGCTTCATTTGAAAATAACATACACTTGCTAGCAGAAAGCTCTGAACAAGAAACCTAAGAAGTTGGGATTGTGGATAAGCCACGGTCTCTTGGGTTAATTTCAGCAGCAACATCCTGGGATTATGGAGCTCCAGACATGACATTGACCCTCAGTGACTCACTCAGTCTTGGTGCCTGAAGCATCTCTTTTGCATTGCTTTTCATTATTTTCAATTCTCTTGTTATTTTTAACCATCCTGGTTTAAGTGCATTTTAATCCTATAAGCCACCTCAAATCCTTTTTTGAACCATGTCATCTATAAAACACGTCCATTAACAAGCAACTTGCTTTGATCTTAGTTAAGTCACAGAATTTCAGAGCTGGAAAAGAACTCAGAAATCGGAGTTAAACTCATATATGGCACATGGTAAGAGAGACCTGGAGAGCGAAAAGGACATGCCCGAAGTCTCACCTGCAGTTGGAGGTAGAGAAAGGAATGGACCTGGGTGCTCGTGCGTGTCGCTGTCCATATCATCATAGCACCTGAGCCTGGGTCTATGTCGCTCTCCCTATAATATTCAACTAATAATGCAGTGATCTTGCACCATTGTACATTAATACTACATAGGAAAAATGTTGCTATAATTATTATCTGTGGCTTTTCAAAATTTTAATAATAACAAAACAGTGTTCTTCCTAAAAACTCATGGAAAGATTCTTGTAAACCTAAGAACACCGATTAACCTTTAGTTGTGCCACTGAACCAGGATACTTTGAAATGGGCTGTTCAGACACGCAGTTTGTTCACTGCACGAGGCTGTCCAGTTCATGGCTAGAAAGCCTGTATAGACTCACCGTAAACTGACTTGAAAGTCTTTTAGGTGGAGACTGCTGCAGCATCTTGATACTCAGTCACAAGTAAAGCAAAAACTTACTCCTGCTGTTTTTTGACGCAGACAGAAAAAATGGAGTAGCCAAAAAGTTCATTCAGCGTTTTCCATATGCTGCTACAGAAAAACCCAAATTTAACTTTTTTGCCAACCCAATACTTGCAGCTCTGTGTTGAAGGGGCCTCAGAAAACAAACCACATCTCACAGATGTAGCAGGGGTGATGCTGAAAAAGAAAGGTTCTGTAGCTCCCTGGTCAAGAACATGGGCTGAATGGTCAAAACACTGAGATAGAAATTCTACTGTGGCCATTGAGTGACTCTGACCATAAGTGAGTCATGTGACCTCTCAGCTCAGGCTCCACATCTAAAAATAGAAATAAAAAGAGCATATACCTCAACGGTGTTCATAAAAACTAAATTAGTTAATAATGTAAATGGCTTAAAACAATGACTCATGCATGATAAGTACCCACTAAATGTTAGCTCTTATTTCAGCGTTGCAAGAAAAGAATGCTAGTTTGGAGGCAGAGTTTATAAATCTCCCAGCAGCATGACTAACTAGGCACAAATCTCAGACCCTCAAGTCCCAAGCTCTTCACGTTTAAAAAACTGTTCCATTTTCCAACATTCATTTCTAAACTATATGAGAGAGAAATTTTCTGCTCTCTCAGAGTATTCACAGAGAAAGGTACAGGCGAAGGAGAGCCTGGAGAAGCTATGGGACTAGCACAGCCAACTGCCTTAGCTGTTCGCCTTAGGAAAGCCTCCCAGGAAGAATAGCAGGAACACCAAGAGGATCCTGGGAGCCTCTGGCCATGGCCAGCCTGCTTCTCAGCCATGCCTGGCCCACCCCTTTGTCTCCCTGACTCCGCCCCATCTTCATGGTATGACCCTGAATATTTCCCAACCCTCTGGGTTCCTTGGTTTCTCCACCCATATAAAGAGAGGGNATCTTGCACCATTGTACATTAATACTACATAGGAAAAATGTTGCTATAATTATTATCTGTGGCTTTTCAAAATTTTAATAATAACAAAACAGTGTTCTTCCTAAAAACTCATGGAAAGATTCTTGTAAACCTAAGAACACCGATTAACCTTTAGTTGTGCCACTGAACCAGGATACTTTGAAATGGGCTGTTCAGACACGCAGTTTGTTCACTGCACGAGGCTGTCCAGTTCATGGCTAGAAAGCCTGTATAGACTCACCGTAAACTGACTTGAAAGTCTTTTAGGTGGAGATTGCTGCAGCATCTTGATACTCAGTCACAAGTAAAGCAAAAACTTACTCCTGCTGTTTTTTGACGCAGACAGAAAAAATGGAGTAGCCAAAAAGTTCATTCAGCGTTTTCCATATGCTGCTACAGAAAAACCCAAATTTAACTTTTTTGCCAACCCAATACTTGCAGCTCTGTGTTGAAGGGGCCTCAGAAAACAAACCACATCTCACAGATGTAGCAGGGGTGATGCTGAAAAAGAAAGGTTCTGTAGCTCCCTGGTCAAGAACATGGGCTGAATGGTCAAAACACTGAGATAGAAATTCTACTGTGGCCATTGAGTGACTCTGACCATAAGTGAGTCATGTGACCTCTCAGCTCAGGCTCCACATCTAAAAATAGAAATAAAAAGAGCATATACCTCAACGGTGTTCATAAAAACTAAATTAGTTAATAATGTAAATGGCTTAAAACAATGACTCATGCATGATAAGTACCCACTAAATGTTAGCTCTTATTTCAGCGTTGCAAGAAAAGAATGCTAGTTTGGAGGCAGAGTTTATAAATCTCCCAGCAGCATGACTAACTAGGCACAAATCTCAGACCCTCAAGTCCCAAGCTCTTCACGTTTAAAAAACTGTTCCATTTTCCAACATTCATTTCTAAACTATATGAGAGAGAAATTTTCTGCTCTCTCAGAGTATTCACAGAGAAAGGTACAGGCGAAGGAGAGCCTGGAGAAGCTATGGGAACAGCACAGCCAACTGCCTTAGCTGTTCGCCTTAGGAAAGCCTCCCAGGAAGAATAGCAGGAACACCAAGAGGATCCTGGGAGCCTCTGGCCATGGCCAGCCTGCTTCTCAGCCATGCCTGGCCCACCCCTTTGTCTCCCTGACTCCGCCCCATCTTCATGGTATGACCCTGAATATTTCCCAACCCTCTGGGTTCCTTGGTTTCTCCACCCATATAAAGAGAGGGTGGGGCAAATAAAGAGAGTAGCATTGACATGTAACAACATATACACTACAATGTATAAAGGANCTGTCTCTTATACACATCTAGATGTGTATAAGAGACAGACCCTGAATATTTCCCAACCCTCTGGGTTCCTTGGTTTCTCCACCCATATAAAGAGAGGGTGGGGCAAATAAAGAGAGCAGCATTGACATGTGACAACATATACCCTACCATGTATAAAGGAGATAGCTAGCTGGAAGCTGCTGTATAGCACAGGGAGCTCAGCTTGGTGCTCTGTGATGACCTAGAAGGGTGGGAAGGGGGTAGGGAGTGGGAGGGAGCTTCAAGAAGGAGGGAATATATGTATACTTATGGCTAATTCACTTATTTGTACAGGAGAAACTAACACAACATTGTAAAGCAATTATATTTCATTTAAAAAAGAAATTTAAAAGATCTTTTAAAAATGGGAGAGTGGATTAAATTCTCCCTTCAGCTTTTCCAATTTACCTTTTGTTTCTCAATCATCTTACCTGTTAATCTCTCTTCAATGTGAAGAAATCTTCACCAATTACTAAAGAAACATATGCACAGCAACAGGGAAATGTTAAGAAGTTTGTGCAAATTACCCAGTCAGTTCAGTTCAGTTCAGTTCAGTTGCTCAGTTGTGTCCGACTTTTTGCGACCCCATGCATCACAGCACGCCAGGCCTCCCTGTCCATCACCAACTCCCAGAGNAAACTTATCTTCTCCCAATCCGAGAGGCCAGAGTTGCAAGATCGAGGTCTGAGCAGGGTTGGTCTCTCCTGAGGCTCTCTCCTTGGCATGCAGATGGCCATCTTCTCCTGTGTGTTCACATGACCTCCCCTCTGTACACACCTGTGTCCAGATCTCCTCCATTTATAAGGACAGCAATCAGATTTGGATGAGGGGCACCCTCATGACCTCTCTCCTACCTTAACTCCCTCTTAGAAAAGCCCAGTCTCCAAATTCAGTCACATTCTGAAGGTTAGGACTACAACATATGAATGGAGGAGACACAATTCACTGCATAACAGATGCCAGAGGATAAGATGTGAGCATTTAACTCTTTAGGAGAAAGATGGGGATAGATGGCAGACGAAGCATCTATCAGGTGGGTATCATGGAAGCAGGATATTCCAAGGCACCTGGCCCCGTCTGTATCTGTTCTACAGCTCCCCCTTGCCCAAGGATTTCTCCAGATACACTCAAGGGATTTGGAACGTTAATGGAACAGAGACAGAATGGGGTGAGGATGATCTGGTTCGCCCCTGAGATTGGCGTTGGGGTAAGTCCAAGTCATGGCACCACCCCCCTGCCATGGCTCTCCACCCATGTGAGTTCTACAGGATCCAGATAAAAGCAAATAAACCAAGAAGTCCTGCCTAGTGTAGGAGGACAGGCAGGCAGTAAAAATCTATGTCAGGCACAGCCCTGTTTTTTGTCAGCATGTACAGAGCACGCATGTCAAGATAGCCTAGACATGGCCCTTTTCAGCAACATGAAGGTTCTTAAGTCTCCCCAACCTGACTCCCCTCTCCACTGCTGAAGACACCCAAGAAGAGGTTTCCCTGCATTTTATTCCATGGGTTTTTCCCTAATCATTCTGTTTATGTATTTATTTTTGGCTGTGCTGGGTCTTCGTTGCTGCACGGGCTTTTCTCAACTTGCAGCGAGTGGGAGCTACTCTCTAGTTGCAATGCTGAGCATTGAATGCTGAGCCTTCTCATTGCAGTGGCTTCTCTTCTTGCAGAGGTTCTAGGGTGCTTGGGCTTCAGTAGTTGCGGTTCCTGGGCTCTACAGCGCATGTTCAGTAGTTGTGACACACGGGCTTAGTCTCCACGTGGCATGTGGGATCTTCCTGGATCAGGGATTGAATCCGAGTCCCCTGAATTGGCAGGTGGATTCCTCACCACTGGACCAGCAGAGAAGCCCCACTTCATGGCTTTAAATCTCCAGGTGGGAGGGAAAGGAGATGACTTCTCCTGGCCCAGACTATTCCTGGAATTTTAACAAATAGGGTTGCTTTCCTTTCTTTCTCTAGATGACCTGGTTCTGGAAACTGAACTGGTCTACTCACATGCCAGGAGCCTCTGATCTTTCTAGGGGGGAGGAAGGGAGGTAACTGCCTGGCCCGACCTGTTCCACAACCTCGGGCACAAATCTGAGGGCACTGAGCCAGCCTCTCCTTCACGAATGGTCACCTTGCCTGCCCCTTCTCTCCTGCTGACTCAGAGGGCAGCCCACACGCTTGGTGCCCATTGGAGTCCTGAGCCAGCAGACACTCCACAGCAGCATGGAGAACAGGAGACCTGACATTCCTATGCCAACCTGACCTGGGAAAATCATTTGTCCTGTCTCAGCCTCAGCCTCAGCCTCCTCATCTATGGAGTGGGCAGGCTGGCAAAGCCAATGCCAGTAAACACATTCCCAGCTTGGCTCTCAGGGCAACTGTGCTGCTGTACCTGAGATCTGCCCAAGCTTGTGGGAAAGAGCACTGTGGTCTAGTTGGGACGTCTGGCCTGGGCTCAGGCCTGGGGAACACTGACCATCTAGAGGCCCCTAAGGACCACAGAATCCACCTCAGCTTCTAAGTCCCCTTCACTGCCGGGCCTGATGCAGCTTCTTCCAGACAACACTGCTACCTGAGCTCCAATCTGACCTCCCAAGGCTGTAGCGCATCTCATCATGCCCCAGGCCCCCTGGTTCAATGCTCCAGCACCTCAAGAATGGGGCTAATGCCCCACGTGTCTCCTAAGCCCAAATCCCCTACTGACCCAGCTTGTCACAGTTACCTCCTCTCTCCCCTGTGCTCCAGGTGCCCCAATATTCTCAGTCACAGTTCCCCACTTCCCTGTCTTAACTGAAGCTTATGCGTGCTAAGCCTCTTCAGTCATGTCCAACTCTCTGTGACCCTGTGGACTGTAGCCCTCCAGACTCCTCTGCCCATGAGATTCTCCAAGCAACAATACTGGAGTGGATTGCCATGCACTCCTCTAGGGGATCTTCCCAACCCAGGGATCGAATCTGCATCTCTCATGTCTCCTGCATTGGCAGGCGGGTTCTTTACCAAGCTAGGATTTTCCCCAAAGTGCTGTTTTTCCCACTGACCCCCTCCCCTTCCCCAGACACCTGCCATATCTCAGGCTGAGGTAGAAGTCCCCCATCACAAAGTCCAGACCACCCTCCAGCCCTCTCATCACACCTGCTCCTTTGATGTCAGATGGAACCCCACATATTTTTCTGGGCTCCAAAATCACTGCAGATGGTAACTGCAGCCATGAAATTAAAAGAAATGCTTACTCCTTGGAAGGAAAGTTATGACCAACCTAGACAGCATATTAAAAAGCAGTGACATCACTTTGTCAACAAAGGTCCATCTAGTCAAGGCTATGGTTTTTCCAGTGGTCATGTATGGATGTNTTCAAATAGGAAAAGGAGTACGTCAAGGCTGTATATTGTCACCCTGCTTATTTAACTTATATGCAGAGTCATCATGAAAAACGCTGGGCTGGAGGAAGCACAAACTGGAATCAAGATTGCTGGAGAAATATCAATAACCTCATATATGCATATGACACCACCCTTATGGTAGGAAGTAAAGAACTAAAGCGCCTCTTGATGAAAGTGAAAGAAGAGAATGAAAAATTGGCTTAAAGTTCAACATTCAGAAAACTAAGATCATGGCATCCAGTCCCATTACTTCATGGGAAAGAGATGGAGAAACAGTGGAAACAGTGGCTGACTTTATTTTTCTGACTTTATTTACTTTGCCAACAAAGCTCTGTCTAGTTAAGGCTATGGTTTTTCCAGTGGTCATGTATGGATGTGAGAGTTGGACTATAAAGAAAGCTGAGCACCGAAGAATTGATGCTTTTGAACTGTGGTGTTGGAGAAGACTCTTGAGAGTCCCTTGGACTGCAAGGAGATCCATCCAGTCCATCCTAAAGGAGATCAGTCCTGGGTGTTCATTGGAAGGACTGATGTTGAAGCTGAAACTCCAATACTTTGGCTATCTGATGTGAAGAGCTGACTCATTTAAGAAGACCCTGATGCTGTGAAAGATTGAGGGCAGGAGGAGAAGGGGACGGCAGAGGATGAGATGGTTGGATGGCATCACCGACTCAATNAACTCCAATACTTTGGCCACCTGAGGCCAAGAGCTGACTCATTTGAAAAGACCCTGATACTGGAAAAGATTGAGGGCAGGAGGAGAAGGGGACAACAGAGGATAAGATGGCTGGATGCCATCACTGACTTAATGGATATTAGTTTTAGTAGGCTCTGGGAGTTAGTGATGGACAGGGAGACCTAAAGTACTGCAGTCCATGGGGTCGCAAAGAGTCGGACATGACTGAGTAAGTGAACTGAACTGAATCTGCAGTGCTTGCCAAAACTTTAGCAACTAGACCGATAAAATCATTGTATAAAGGGAGCTGAATTATTCCTTTGCAAGAGGTGATTGGAGAAACCAAGCCTTCACACCTTCACCATGTCTTCTAATAATCATATGACCAGCTTTGGCAGCTGGCATTAATTGGCATCCACAAGTTAAAAAAAAAAAAAAAATCCCTTTCTTTCATGTGAAGGTGTTTAACGTCTGAATGAGGATCAAAACAGCAAATTGGTCTCATTGGCCCTAGACTCCCATCAAGTGAGACAAATTCTCCAAATCCACAGGTAACCTCTCTACCGGGTAAAGTGGAACCAGACTTTGTTTTATCTTGCCAAAAGTATGCTATGATAAGTTCTGCTGCCAGTGATGGAATCTGCAACATTATAGTAAAATAAAAAATCAATGCCTCTTGGTCCTAGACACAACCACAATACTTTTGTGGGCCCAAATTCTGAAAGCTATGATAGTGAACATCTTGTTCATGTTGATTCTGGCAACTTCCAAAGATGTTATGTGTATCTCTCTGCCACCCACTAAATCTCCCACCCTTACCACTTCATCAGTGATTCCAATTTATAAAGAAAATCTGCATAAGAAAAATCCCCTCTCCTCATAAAACTACAGTCTCTACACATGAGAATGTTTTATGGAAAAACACTTTTAAGTTAAACTTCTAAATTGTATTTAAACAAGGATTGTCTTATTGTTTGGGTACCACATAAAGGATACATGTGGCTCATCATGAATAATTTTCAAGCTCTGTGCTCCACATACAACAGTGAAAGAGATCCAGCTCCAATGTAAGCACCTTGAGAGACCAGGGTTTAATTAACTGTGTAGCTCCAGAAGCTACCAAAGGTCCTGGAACATGGGAGATAATACGTATTTGCTGAAAGGATAAATGTCACCCTTAGCCACATTAGGGGCTACATAGTAAACCCTGTGTGCCAACTTTTATTGAATTAAACCCCACACTCCACAGACACACTGTCTCTCTCGATATCCAAACACACACACACATACACAAAGACACAAACACGATCAGCTTATCTAGGCTAATACATGCAAAATAAATAAATGAAAGATATAATATTATATCTGAAAACTATAATTTAGAAAAGTCAAGAAAGACCCAAATTTCTCATAGTGGTTTACACTCATCCTGAGAGATTATACCTTTGGGATAGGGAAAAGCAAACATATACAGTTCAGGACTTCCCTGGCAGTCCAGTGGTGAAGACTTCAAATGCAAGGGGTGCAGATTTGATCCTGGTCGGGCAGCTAAAATTCCCCCATGACTCATAACCAAAAAAACAAAACGTAAAACAGAAGCAATGTTGTAACAAATTCAATACAGTTTTTAAAGGACCACATCCCAAATAAACCTTAAAAAAAAAAAAAAAAAAGTACATAGTGCTATGATGTGTCCTTTGGTTACAACTTAAAATTTTAAATAAACTTTAAAAATTGAAGACTGGGAGCATATATTCGATTCTCTATTTTTGTACTACCTGGATTTTTTTTGTTCGTTTGCTTGTTTACTTGCTATAGTTGCTGCTTACCATATTAAAGCATAAAGTAAACGTCTTTAAACACATGTTTTTCCATAGAGAAGGCATAGAGAAAGACAACATGCCTTCAGAAGAAATCTCACCTACACCTGACATGGCACGTTCTCAAACCCAAAGCCCTCGTTGTTCATATTTATTTCTCAAACTGCTTAGTGAACATTGACTTGTCGAAGACTAGACCCAGGTATCATTTCACATAGATGGCTCATTGGTTTTACGAGTTCTTAGTGATCATAAAGGTCTTGAATCCCTTTGCAAAGAGCAAAAATTTCCTCTTTGTGGGGTACCAAGAGTTCATAGCAAAGGCTTTGGTGAGATATGCTTGGTCTGCATCTACGAGTAACCATAGGACACCACTCTATTGCCATGAAGACAACTGGGCACTAATAAAAATAGAATTTCTCCTTTAAAGAGAGAAACACATGTAGTTTGAACCTGGCTGATCTTGGCTAGCCCTGTGTGCTAATGAATCACTTCTGTGACCAAAAACGTCAGGCAATACCACTAACGATTCAACAGATTTATTTTAAAGGATAGAAACATGATTTATCTACTCATTTGGATTTTCTGATTTACATTAAAAGAATAATAATGTTAAGAATAATGCCCGACATTTCTGTAGGATTTTAGAGTTTGCAAAGCTTCTTTCTTCCACGATCACTTTTGAAATCCCTTAAGCCCACATGCAAAGAGGACAAGGCAGGTTGTGATGTGATTGGCCTGCACCTCAGGTGGAGGGGTAACAGGAGTCAAAACGGGACTCTTCCTAATAACATATCATAACCCAACAATGCAGGACTTGCAAAGGGGAATGCATCAGAAATCACACGTACAATCTTTAGTCCAAAATCCACTCTGAAAAGCTCTGAGGTTGAAAAGATCTACAAGAAAGAATTTCTTCAGCAAGAATTCTAAGAATTCATTACACCAGCCGTGCACTCACTCCATGAGGAAAAGAAAGGGAAAGCATCCTTTCTACCTGTAGGAGTCTTTAGGATTACACTTTGGAGAGCTCCATCTGGGGTCTAAAGGTGGAGACTGGTACCAGCTCTGAGCTTAGAGAAACCCAGAAGAAGAGACATGCTATTTCAGTGACAGCCTGGTGGTTCAGATGGTAAAGAATCTGCCTGCATTGCAGGAGACTCGGGTTCGAACCCTGGGTTGGGAAGATCCTCTGGAGCAGGGGAACAGCTACCCACTCCAATATTCTTGCCTGGAGTATCCCATGGACAGAGGAACCTGGTGGGTTACAGTCCATGGGGTTGCAAAGAGTCGGACATAACTGAGCGACTAACTTTCACTTTAAGAAGAGGAGGCAGTGATGGGCCACCCAAAAAGCAAATAGAGGAGACAGACTGCACTTGAAACAGCATGGGACTGGAGTTTCCCTTGGGTTCCACAAGGACTCTGCTAAAAGATACCAGAATATATCATGTTATGAAAAATTCTGCCAAAGAATCCTCCTGGGAGCTGGGTAGCAAGATGACCCCAAACAAGGTTAGAATTGATGTCTGGAGTCATAGGTGGCCAATCATGAAGGGACATCAACTGTGTCAAAGGCCTAGCAGTTGAGTCCCAGTATGAGTATTGAACTACCACCTAACCCAGAAGGCAACAACGCTTGATCATGATGGGCTTCCACCTTGCTGTTGTGGAAGAAGACATAATACATGCACTTTTGATAAGGGAGAAAGAGGAGCATGAAAAAGCTGGTTTAAAACTCTACATTCAAAAAACTAAGATCATCACATCCAGTCCCATTTCTCATGGCAAATAGAAGGGGGAAAATAGAAACAGTGACAGATTTTATTTTGGGGGCTCCAAAATCACTGCAAGTGGTGACTGCAGCCATGAAATTAAAAGATACTTGTTCCTTGGAAGAAAAGGTATGACCAACCTAGACAACAAATTAAAAAGCAGAGACATTACTTTGCCAGCAAAGGTCCATCTAGTCAAATCTCTGGTTTTTCCACTAGTCATGTATGGATGTGAGAGTTGGACCATAAAGAAAACTGAGCACCAAAGAATTGATGCTGTTAATCTGTGGTGTTGGAGAAGACTCTTTAGAGACCCTTGGATTGCAAGATCCAGCCAGTCGATCCTAAAGGAAATCAGTCCTAAATATTCATCGGAAGGACTGATGCTGAAGCTGAAACTCCAATACTTTGGCCACCTGATGCAAAACAAGCTCATTAGAAAAGACCTTGATGCTGGGAAAGATTGAAGGCCAGAGGAGAAGGAGACAACAGAGGATGAGATGGATGGCATCACTGACTCAATGGACATGAGTTTGAGCAATTTCAGAAGATAGTGAAGGACAGGGAAACCTGGTGTGCTGTGGTCCATGGGGTCGCAAGGAGTCAGACACGACTGAGACTGAACAATGACACAAAACTATGTAGAATGAATTCATGCTTGAATTTGTATAACACTTCGTAATCTTTGCAAAATTATTGAACAACTCACTACCTAGATGATTTATATCTTATTCACCTTTGAGTCTAAGGAATTGGTATTATTTGCCTTAATAAACAAGCCAAGACCTGGACTAACAGAATTATTTCTTGTTGTTGTTTAGTTGCAAGGTCACGCCTGACTCTTTGCGACCCATGGACTATAGCCCACCAGACTCCACTGTCCATTGGATTTTCCAGGCAAGCATAATGGGATGGGTTGCCGTTTCCAACTCCATGGGATCTTCTCAACCCAGGGATTGAACCCTGGTCTCCCGCATTGGCAGGTGGATTCTTGATTACTTAACCATTTAGGAAGCCCTGAGAGAATTATCTTGAGTCACATAAATAGTAGGAGAGCATTGGCCAGGAGCTAGGCATCTTGATCCCCAGTCCGGTCTCCTCTTTGCCCCACAAACTCTGATGTGTGCAGTTAAAAACAACATAGGCAGCTCCTGGAAACTAATGAGTATCCCTTCTCACTAACGTGAGGTAACAACATTACACTGGTCTTTCTCAAAGTCCCAAAGGCTGGTCTGATTAAGTGGGCTCTTCCCAGAGGGTCTTGTGAACCTCAAATAACCTTCTTTCTAATTTTTTTTCAGTAACTCTGACCATTTGGAGAGAAAACAAACCCATACACAGAGGAATTTAAAGTGTTATTTTAACTTTGTATACCATGCATAAAAAGTTGCCCTTTCACTTGAATTTTTGAATATAAGTTGGGAAAAAGAAAAGTTTTGGCACATGTTCTCCAGGTGAATGCCCGAGGGCCTGAAGTTTAACTCCAGGACCCTCAACAAAATACCAGCGTAACCCCTTCCTGCCCAGCTCCCTCTCCCTCCTCCAAAGACTCCCTTCCTCATTGTCTCTCGCCAGCCACCTGTGAGGTTCCTGACTTTCTTCAGGCAGTCTGAATTTAAAGTAAGAGCTCAGATTTTCTCCTGACTTACTGTCTTTGTCTTGTTCACTAAAAGAAGCTTATTCTTATATTGTTTAAAGAGAGATAGAAATTCAAGAGCATACTCAGTCATTAAAAGAGCATAGAGCATCCAGTGATACAGAGACCCAACACACACACGTGGCCATAAACATAAATTACTGGATACTTAACAGAACGTCAGCAATCCCAAACCATCCAGGGTGCAGCTATTAATCTAACAGATGAAAATTCTCATGAGAAAGGACTTAAAACATCAAATTCCCCGTGACACCAGGCATTTTGCTGGATGTCCAACCTGAAACACACGAACTCACCAAACTTTCATCATATGCATTTTTGTTCCTTTTTTATAGAATCAAAACTGCAGGCTCAGGAATGTTAAGTAATGTTGCCTGGAGACACACAACTCATACAAGATGGATCCAGGGTTTGAACTCAGGATTCCCGATGCAAAGACCATGCTCTACTCTGTTCTGTGCAATGTTTTCAGTGACAGGTCAGTCAGTCGGTTCAGTTGCTCAGCCGTGTCTGACTCTTTGCGACCCCATGGACTACAGCACACCAGGCTTCCCTGACTATCACCAACTCCCAGAGCTTACTCAAACTCATGTCCATTGAGTTGGTGATGCCATCCATCCATCTCATCAGGTAGCAGTCGAAAACCTCTATCATTCACTCTGACTGATGTCCTCAAGTCTTCCCTAAATTGCATAGCACAAAAGAAGGAAGCAGCCATGGGCTGCAGCCGAAACATCATGTGCGTTCAGATGCTCAGTCGTGTCCAACTTTTTGACTCTGTGAACTGTAATCCACCAGGCTCCTCTTTTCATGGGCTTCTCCTGGCAAGAATACTGGAGTGTGTTGTCATTCCTCCTTCAGGGAATCTTCCTGACTCAGGGATCAAATCCTCATCTCCTTCACTGGCAGATGAATTCTTTACGACTAGCACAACCTGGCGGAGAAGGCAATGGCACCCCCCTCCAGTATCCCATGGACAGAGGAACCTGGAAGGCTGCAGTGCACAGGGTCGCTAAGAGTCGGACACGACTGAGCAACTTCAGTTGCTTCACTTTCACGCATTGGAGAAGGAAATGGCACCCTACTCCAGTGTTCTTGCCTGGAGAATCCCAGGGATGGGGAAGCCTGGTGGGCTGCCATCTATGGGGTCGCATAGAGTTGGACACGACTGAAGCGACTTAGCAGCAGCAGCAGCACAACCTGGAAAGCCCTGAAACATCTTCATAAATGTAACTAAAATGCACGAGACAGCAAAAAAAAATTTATAGGTAGTGTTGTGCATTACATTCTCTAATTTATTTTCAAGTACCTCATATCTGTTGATAATCTTGATATCACAAAGCATTATAACTGCTCCTGCCTTGCCTTTAAGAAATGAATGATTGTCATTGTGTTTTAGGGCATGGACGCAAGAGCCAGGAGTTTTTCAGTAGTTTCTGATTGTTTCCATATATTGTTGTTGTTCAGTTGCTAAGTCATGTCTGACTCTGCAATCCTGTGGACTGCAGCATGCTGGGCTTCCCTGTCCTTCACTATTTCCCTGAGTTGGCTCAAACTCGTGTCCACTGAGTCAGTGATGCCATCCAACCATCTCATCCTCTCTCGCCCCCTTCTCTTCCTGCTCTCAACCTTTCCCAGCATCAGGATCTTTTCCAATGAGTCTGCTCTTACATATTACAGCATGGAATCATCTAGACTAATCAGGCATGGTCAATGTGTATTCAATATCTGCTGATGAATAAGAACACACACATCTGAAAGATTTCTACCAAAAGCGTTTAAAATATAAAAAGCTATTTCTTTGAGAAATAATTATCAATATAAGGGGGAAAGTCGCTTTTGAGGAAGAGTTCACTCCTTGAGGACATTTCCCTATAATCCCCGTATTTCTTTCCTCCCATACACAGATTCATCTCTAATTTTTGTTTTAAACTTTTACATGGATACTTCTATCTATTCCATTTGACATAAAATAACTGGCTAGAATCACAGAAAGGGAGAGGAGAATTACCCAGAAGCATTAAGATCGTGTTTCCAAAAATGTTATTAAGAAAAACTCATTTGGGGGCTCCAAAATGTGTTGTCACAGTGAGACCCACTTGGCTCCCTTTCAGAATTCTCTTCTACTTTGCGGAGTCCTGGAAGTCTGACTTCTGGGTGAGCCAAAAGGGAGTTGGTTGATCGCCTAGAAACAAATGTGGGTCTTCTGGGAGCTTTGACCACCACCCCAAGTAGCCCTTGGATGGCCTGCAAACGGTACTGATAACATCTGATCCTTCTTTCACTAATCGGTCCCCTAAATTTGCCACTGCAGAAAGATGGAGTGCTGCTGGCAAGTACGCAGTATCCCACTGGGCGGAGGGTGCTCCCTGCTCAGTGTCAGGCTTTTCAGCTGAGTGGACAATCTGGTGTAACAGTGGGATGCTGGGAGCAGGGACAACGGACGCCAAGGCTCTCCTGGTCCTGTTGGTAACTTCATTTCCCAAACGTTCATAATTAAACAGCTTTTATTGAAGTAATCAGCAGGAGCTCCTTAGCTTTGTTTTTGCAACCGGTATCGTGTTTATAGAGCCAAATATTAGAGACTTTGATACTGAATACCTCCTCGGATGTGTTAACGTTGGCAGGGTCTTGAGATTCTGAAGATGCCGGCAGCCTCAGCACAGCCCCGGCTCCCGCCTCCAGCTCATCACCACCACCACCACCCCAAACACACACATGCACACACACAGACCACAAGGCAGCAATTCTCCTATAAAAGACTCACAATATTTCTCCTGCAAGTCCCAGGGAAGGATATGCAATTGAAACAGGGTGAAATATGATCTCAAAGTGTCTGTCCGACCAGAAGTTTTCAAAGAAAACATTTCTTAAATCTTATGTTCACTGCTGTTTCAGCCATCCAATTAGATTGGATGGGACTGCAGGGGGGCCGGGAGGGAGCTGTCGCCAGTCACTGCAGCAGGAATAGCAAACAAGACTTAGAGCAAATAAACGGAGCCCCAAGCTGGCATCCCAGGGGCCCCTGGCCAATGACCTCCTTCATCCCCCAGGCGGGATGGCCAGCCCACCCTCTGGGACCCAGGGCAGAAGTACAGGTTAATCAGATGAGACATTAGTTAGCAGCCTCGATTACTAGAAAGTAATTAATCAGGGAAAGTCTCCAAACAGGAGGAGAATAAATAAACAGCAGGCATAGGCAGTCCCATCTTGGCTCCAGATAAGGCTGCCATCCAGGTGTCCCACTGGGGTAGAGCCCATCTATCTTGTCCTGCTCCTCGTAGAAAATGTGGCGACATTTCTCACGTCTGCCTAGAAAACGCAAAGCCTGGAGGACTCTGAACGGGAAGAAGATGAAGGACTTTGGAAAAACTATTGGACGAACCCTGGGGGTGGTGGGGGGCAGAGGAAGGGGCAGTTGTGGTGTGCCTTTACCCCCTAGTACATTCTTTTTTCACTGTATGTAAACTGGCCTTATTTCCACATTAAAAAAAGAAAGAAAGAAAGAAAGAAAAGTTTCTCTGTGGGTTTCCAAACTCCTATTAATTTGGAGAAATCCTGAAACTCAAGAGCTGTTCTTAGGTCTGAGCATAAGAAGCAAAACCAATACAATATTATAAAGTAATTAACCTCCAATTAAAATAAATAAATTTATATTAAAAAAATTAAAAAAAGAAGCCCACTGGGTCATTAACCTCTGAAACTCTGTTCAGCTTCAGAGAATCATAGTACAAACTGCAACTGATTCAGACCATCCGGAATGACTGATTTCTCCTTCAGTACTGGTCTGGAGATGAGGCAGATTAGAAAGAATGGGAAGAAAATATAGTTAAATACAAATGGAGAGTATCAACCATTGGTCCAGCTTGACCTGACATATGGCATCAAGTAAAGTTATCTGTTTATGTTGCATCTTTTTTCCTTTTGGAGGGGAAAAAAAAAATGTCAGCAACTAGAGAATGTGTGTAATGTAAACACGGCTGTGTTAGCTCAGCTTCAGGGAAAGCATACCCGAACGTAAGGCAGCGCAAGGACATCCTGTGCTCGGAGGACCAGCACAATGATTTTAACCTAATGACCCACTCTTAAACAGCTCTACAGCAAATCACAATTAAATAAATACCACTTCATAGCAGAGATTTGTTTTACAGCTAGGTTATTTGTGGGGAGAGAAAGAAAAGGTTGAATGAGCCACTGAAACTTTCATTATAACATTAAGGTAGTTTCCAAATATTGGTGTCAATTCAACCTCAAGGTACATTTATGAAATGTCATGGCGATGAGTTATGGACGTTCTGGAATAAAACAGAGAGATGGGATGAGAGATGTGGAGGTAGACCAAAAAGTGCAGCTGCTTTGTTTTATTGTCTGAAGGTTGAGTCTAGTGGCCTTTCTTTGGCCCCAATATTAGGGATACCTGTGTAAAACGATGGCCCAGACACCAGGGAATGAGTGGAAACTGCAGCCAGATGAGTTGCTCTGGGGGACTCCTGGGCATGGGGTCAGGGGAGCTGAAATCAAGGCCTGGTTCTGCTAGTCTCTGGAGGACCAGGAAGGAATGAGTGGGTGTGAAGAAGGGAGCGCTATTGTGGCCTTGTAGCTGACACTGAGAAATCACGACTGCACTAGAGGGATCCAGTGACCTGGTCAACTGTCCCCAAAGAGGCTGACAGGCAGCGCTGACACCTCCTTCACTCCAGGGCCGATACTCCCTCCCTCCTTTGCTTTTCCTGTCTCTTTATTTAATTCTGATGTTTTCCACCTGTCCAGTTTTTTCACACAGGCTCCCACAAAAAAAACCTTTGGGCAGGTGACCTGCACCAGGCTTTCTGGCCTCCAGGAAAGACCAATCACACTTTCATCTGGTCGCCCACCCAGACCTCTGCGTGCTAAGTTGCTTCAGCGTCCGACTTGCTGCGACCCTATGGACTGTAACCCACCAGGCTCCTCTGTCCATGGATTTCCCTGGCAAGAACACTGGAGTGGGTTTCCAAGCCCTGCTCCAGGGGACCCAGACCTCTACCACCTCTCAGACCTCATAATGGTATCCCTAGGATACCGGTGCTCCATCAAAAGCTTGAGTCCTGAAAAGCCTCTCCCTCTTAATGCTCAAATGATCCCTAAAGACCTAGACTTGCCAGAAACAGCTCCAAGTTCGCCGTCACTGGTCGTGTGCCATTGCTGAGATCAGAAAGGGCACTGCTGCTGCTGAGAAGGCCAAAGCCTTCCGCTGGCACACAGCAAAGCCGTGAGATGCTGAGCACCACCCAGAGTACTGCTTGCCTCAGAGGCAATGCCTCAAAAGTCTCCACTTCGTCAGTCACTGACTAAATCAAAGCTCTGAGAGAGCAGAAGCCAGGTTTTCTCCATCAGGACAGCTAGCCCGAGGCCTGAATATAGCAGCTGTTGTCTATTTGTTCCGTTCAACCACACAGCAGCCTGGGCCCTGCACTCCGCTGTCTCTAAAGATGCATAAAAATGAAATTTAGCCCTTCCTGTAAAGAAGCTAGTAAGAGAGACAAATACATAATTGACTATTATAGTCCTAAATGGCACCTATGATGCTAGGTATGGCTGAAGAATAGACAGCTCCTTCTTTAATCCATGTCAAATGATCTCCTGACTTCTAGACATCACTTGCTGAAACCAAACCATAGCAAATGACTCTTTCTGAGGGATGTATGAACCGGGGGAGTTCAGAGTCTAAATCAGAGAGGATAGTCCTAGATCACTCTGCTGTGGTCAGGCTGAACCTGGAGGCCCCACAACAGCAGAGAGACCCTGGCAGATGAGACTATAAGAATATATTCAGGGGATGAAGAACCAGATGGCAGATAAACTCAAAGTCATACTTAAGAGGGAATGGTTGAAGAAGAGTCAAGCAGGGCAGCTGGGCAAAGAGGACCTGGAAGATCCTAGTGAGGGTCTCAAGTGTCCATGTAGGACAGCCCCTTTTGGCTGTGCAGGTGATGGTGGGTGGTCTGTGCACATGGAGCTTCCTGGAACTGCTAGGTTCGCAGCCGCAAAATCACCTGCGAGTGCCCTATGCTCCTCTCTCCTCTATTGCCCAGAAGAGCAGCCTCCTGGTAAATGTTTGGTATATGAGACCTGGCAATAGAGATTTTCCGAGTATGTGAAAAACTGTGTAAAAGAGCAGACCTTTTGTTATTTTAGTTGCTGCCCCAAATGGCAGGAGTAAGACCAGCGGGTGCAAAAATAAGAGATTAGGTAAAATATTTTTTTAAGTTTTGAAGAACTTTCTATGGAGCAAAGTAGACCACAAAAAGGGGTGAGTCGTGAGCCACGCCCCCCCCCACACCAGCTTTCAGATGCTCTACAAGCAATGGGCAGGTGAGCTGGTTTTGCTTTCAGGGCTTTGGGAGAATGTTCCATTCTTGGAAGAGTAAGTGGAGGCTGGGCTCAAGCTGGGGGATAGCTTATGGTCTGGGTAAAGAGCAAACTGCAGTGGGCAGACCACTGGGAGGTCCCAGAGGCTGGCAGGAGGTAGCCCGAGTGGGGCCCAGAAAGAGTTACATTGCTCTTCAGCCCCAGAATGTTTTTAAAGTGATTTCCTGTCAAATCAAACCGTTTCCAAATGAAACGGTTTGCTCGGCAAGCAGAGGGGCCCACGATGCTGTCCAACCGCATTCTACATGCAGTGGAGTCCCCTGTTCCCTCCCTCCTAATCTGATGAATCCTTGTCATAAATCCTGCCCAGGCCGTCGACAGGGCGGCTGCTGGCACGGGTAGAAGAGGAGAGGGCTGCTTTATGAGGGCCAGAGGAGACAGCAGGCCGCCAAGCCCTCTTTGAGAAGCTGGTAAATCAGCAATAGCGGGGAGGTGGGGAGAGGGGGGCGGCTTCACACAGGAGACGCCCCACCCAGAGCATCTCCCAAACACAAGTGAACCACCTGGAGGAGGAAGGGCTCTGAGCCTCTTGCAGCTGTGAGATCCTGAGGACCAAGGTAGCCAGGTGCAATGAAGCAGGATTCCATAAATATCTCAGAGCCTCCTGCATGCCACACTTTGGATCAAAAAGCACCAAGCCAGATGCTAGGAACACAGGGCCACTGACAGAGAGGGTCCCTGCCAAACAGCTCACTTTCCAGAAGGGAGACNTTTTCTTCCAAGGAACAAGTGTCTTTTAATTTCATGGCTGCAGTCACCACCTGCAGTGATTTTGGAGCTCAAGAAAATAAAGTCTGCCATTGTTTCCATTGTTTCCTCATCTATTTGCCATGAAGTGATGGGACTGAATGTCATGATTTTTATTTTTTGAATGTTGAGTTTTAAGCCAGCTTTTTCACTCTCCTTTTTCACTTTCATCTAGAGGCTCTTGAGTTCCTCTTCACTTTCTGCTATTTATTCCTAGGAATAAACATCTCCATTTCAATTTTCCTTGTAGATGATTTTTGAACTGTGGCTCACCATTCAGGACCCTGTGGTCTACTCAACAAAAGTCAGTTTAGCAAATTAATAACAGCTCTCATCCGGACTTATTGACAGCTGCCTTCTTGTTCTGTCCTCATATGGCAGAGAAAAAGAGAGCTCTCTGGTGTCTCTTCTTATAAGGACACCAATTCTATTGGATCAAGNATCTCCATTTCAATTTTCCTTGTAGATGATTTTTGAACTGTGGCTCACCATTCAGGACCCTGTGGTCTACTCAACAAAAGTCAGTTTAGCAAATTAATAACAGCTCTCATCTGGACTTATTGACAGCTGCCTTCTTGTTCTGTCCTCATATGGCAGAGAAAAAGAGAGCTCTCTGGTGTCTCTTCTTATAAGGACACCAATTCTATTGGATCAAGGACCCAACATTATGATGTCACTTAATCACTTTCATAAAGGTCTTCTCTCCAAATATAGTTACACTGAGGATTGGGGCTTCAACCCATGAATTTGGGGAGGGACACAGATATTCAGTCTATAACAAAGTTCTAAAAAACTTAACTCTAGTAAAAGGTTATGTGTATGTGTGCTTTGACACCTCAGTCGTGTCTGACTCTTTGCAACCCCATGGACCATAGCCCACCAAGTTCCTCTATTCAGGATATTTTTCCAACAAGAATACTAGAGTGGGTTGCCATGCCCTCCTCCAGGGAATCTTCCTGACCCAGGGATTGAACCTGTGTCTCCTGCGGCTCCTGCATTGCAGGCAGATTCTTTCCCACTGAGCCACTGAGGGAAGCCCAATAAGAAGTGACAAATGCTGTTATAAAATTGAACAAAGCCCTGTGGAGTGGCTTATCTGACAGAGGGAGGTTGAGAGTGAGGGAAATCAAGGAAAATCCACAGATGAGGCATCAGATTCTGCTCCCTGTAGAATAAGAAAGAATCCACCCAGTGAGAAAATAGAGGAGAGAGACCACATAGGGTAGTGGGGAAGAGCACAAGAGGTCTGGATTGAAATCCTGCCTCTGATCCTACTAGTTTTTGTTGCTGGGCAAACATTTGAATCTCTCTGAATCTCAGTTTACTCATCTATAAAAGGGAAGTAGGAGAGTCCACTAGACATGGTTGCTGTGGAGGTTAACAAATGAACTCCTGTTAAGGGGCTGAGCAGACAATGCTCCCTAGTGAGAGATGGCATTCCAGGCAGAACAGGGGGTGAGAGCTTGTCAGTCACATGGAGCCTTCAACATAGACGGCCTCTTTAGGGAAGGGTGAGCAGTTCAATGTGGCACCTTCCGGAACATTGAGGAGAAGACCAAGACCTAGATTGAGTCCAGACTGGGAGTCTATTTAATGACACGCTAAGGAGTTGAACTCTTTTCTGAGAGCTCTATGGAGCTGTTGGGTGACTTGGGGAAAAAGTGACATGAAAAGTCCTAGATTTTAGGAAGATCACTCTGGTTTCAACAGGAGCTGAAGACAGAAACAGAGCAGGGCCAAGCAACAAGGCTTGGGTGTCCAAGATGGTAGCCAAGAAACTGTCCCAACAACCATTCCACCTAGCAGCCTCATCACTCTCTATTTCAAAGAGCATCTGCTGAACTTCCACAATATGCAAGGCCCAGGCCAAGGGCTTCAAAGGAGACTCTGCTTCCAACCCCCATCAGCTCAGTACTCAGGACCTGCCACAGTCTCTTCCCACCACACCTTGCCAGTTTTTCCCCAACACTCTCCAGCAGATATGCTGGGCTCCAGTCAAACAGACTGAAGGGGTTTTCCTGATAGAATGAGCTTAAACTATTTCTTTCCTCCATGCCCTTGTTCTTGCTGTGGGAACTTCCATGCCTGGGTTTGGATCACTCCTTTGCTGGCACTGTGTGACCTATGGCAGATCACTTAGCCTTTCTGTTCCTTCATATGTGTAATTGAAATAGTGACAGTACTTGCAGAAACATTGTCAAGCATTCCTAAAACATTTAGCACAAGATCTAGCATGCTCCCTGCCACTTACCAGCATGATTCCCAAAGTCCGCTCCTAGGATCTGCTTTCTGACCACTGACCTCCACAGTCTGCCCCCTCATTCTGCTCTCAGAAGCTGACTTATGTTACAGTCTTCTGGGCACATTAGTTTTCTTCACCCCAAAACACTCCCCAGTGGAGAGATCTCACAAGGACTGTATAGTCCTCCCCCGTGTGTCCTCTCAGAACTGAGCACACGTGATTGTGTAGCTATTTGAATGGGACACATATCTGTACAGAGTTGAGCTCTGCTGGGTAAACAGCACAACACAAAGACCCATCCACCCAAGACACCATGTCTACACTCCCTTCTAAGTGTTTTTTCTTCCTGCCAATAGTCCCTGATGATCAGACCAGAAGGGGGCACAGACCTGATGAAAGCCTGCTAATAAAATGGCCAGGCATACATGACATGGCCCAACCAAAACCAGGAGCCAAGATGGTCAGAGTCACTGCTGAGAACATTGTTGGACACAAGAAGAAAATCATGCAAGGGCAACAAGAGTTGAAATTGAAAGGACTTTGGAAGTCCTGAAATCAAGACAGAGTGATTGAGGAGAATATATAACTGGAGCATGGGAGCCCACAACAAGTAAATGTTCTGAGAAACCAGAAGTTAATAGTGGTCTTAGGAATTACATATATCGAAGATCTACTACGTGCCACCCACTGAGTTAAGCAATATATGGATTATCTAATTCACTTATTTTTATAAAAGCCTAAAGAGTGATCACTATTATTAGACCTATTAGAAGAAATTGAGTCACAGACTGGTTAAATGCTCTAAGTCCCCATTGCCCAACTGGTTTCTCAATTCCTTATAAGAAACCCTCACACTATCCCCTATACCCACCACCAGTTACTTAACATAACACAGGTAGATCTCCTCTCCTTATAAGTACAGAAGCAGAAAATACTGTGGAAACAAAGACTGCACACCAGACAGGAAAAATGTGCAGAAAGGAGAAGCAGCCCATCAAACATGGCACAGACGAAACCTAGTTCCCAGCGGCTGCCTAGACCCCTGGGGTTGTCGGAATCACTCATTCTCCTGGGCCCCGAAGGTTGGGTCATGCATGACTAATATCTTTAAAGACTTTGTACATATTGTGCCTCTTTTTTCCAGCCAGCTCGTAAGAACCTTGAAGACGAAGATCTTGCCTTCTCATGCTGTTTGTCCTTTGGCAAATGAGAATGTCCTGAACTTTTTTCAAAAGTCATCCCTGTGGCTCCATTCAGAGTGCCAGTGCTCCCACCCATGGACATGGATCCTTCAGGACTCTCCAAAGGCATTGGAGCCCTTAGGTGTAATCTGAGAACCACTAGCAGAATAAATAAATCCCTGCCCTGATGGCTAATACCTCCCTTTATTTCTTCCCCTATAAATGCAAACTTCAACCCAGTCTCACAAGTGCTTTCTAATGGGTTCTTTGTTTCGTTTATTCCACTTAGCTCAAACCAGAGGTAAACAAGAGAAATGCACAAGGAGCCACCTAGCATAGTGCCTGGCATGGACTCAGGAATTCTGTTTCCTCCAGTACTGCTTAATCTGAAAAGTGCAAACTTTGTGGTGTTTTAAATGGTCCTTAAAATGGTTGGGCAGCGGGTGGTAGTTCCCATGGCCAAGAAGCCATCTTCTCAGTCCATAGGCAGACTTGCCGTGCGGGCAAGAACAGTGTAAACTTCAGGCTCTTACCTCTGGGGCTCCCAGATGGTCCCTCTGATGGTAATAAGCAGAGAGCTAGACTAGTCTGTACCTCCAAATGGAGGTCCCAGCTCAGGATCCATCCATAGGAAACAGCCTCAGAAGAAGCAGCTTCTGCAGGTCTGGATGGAAAAGGAGAGTCGTGACCTGAGAAAATGGCAGAAGCTGAGGCTTGCAAAGCTGAAAACCTCATGCAAGTTTCAAAATAGCAAGGAAGGCATCAAGGAATCCCTACATCCAGGGGTCAAAGCTAAACTATGAAGACTGGAGCACAAGGCAGCAGGTAGGGAGGTCTACAAATGTGGGCTTAGTGAAGTTGAAGTGGAAATGAGTGACTGTCTATGCAGTGGTTTTCAAACATTTTTTAATTTAATTTTTAATTGGGAGAGAATTGCTTTACAATGTTGTGTTGGTTTCTACCATACAACAACACAAATCAGCCATAATTATACATATATCAAACTTTTTTTAAGTATTTACTTGCTTATTTATTTATTTGGCTGTGTCAGGCCTTAACTGCAGTACCCAGGATCCTCACTGCAGCATCTGGACTCCAGAGTGCAAGAAATCAGTAGTTGAGGCACACGGGCTTAGTTGCTTCATGGCATGTGAGATCTTAGTTCCCTGACCAGGGATCCAACCCACGTCCCCTGCATTGCAAGGAGAACTCTTAACCTCCGGACCATCAGGGAAATCCCTCAAACGTTTTTAATAGATGAACTTTCTTTTAAGAATGAAAGCTATGCAACCCTAACACATAAACAATATTTTAAAAACCAGTTTTTAGGATATTAATACATCTACTAATTATAAGAACAATGGAATTGATTTTATCAGAATGAAAATTTGAAATGGAGTATATAGTTGGAGCTGTATTTCACCTGCAGCATCTAATTTATTTCAGCGTTTTATTTTGGTTCTAGAGTTTCCAAGGAAAATATAAATCCTGGTCACAGAGACAAGTTGTTGCAAATGATCAATAGTCTTTTTAACCAATTGCTTTGCAGTAAGATAATCTTCAACTAGGCAGCAAATGGAAAAGTTTTACTCTGAAATTTGCAAATAAAAAAAATGAGCAAACACGTTGATGAACAACTCAAATTTGCACAATCACTAAGAGAGAGCCTGTTGGTTTAAAAATCCCCAGTCTGGAACATCTACTAACATTTGTCACTTTATTTCAGTGGATTGCAGTGAGCTGGTAGTATGGCCCAATTGGCCTGTCTTTAAAGTTTCCTTCTGTATGGACTGGACATAGAAGCCAAAGAGGCCCCTGGTGGGGAACTTATGAACAACCCAAGAATTCAAGAAGAAACAAACTACCTAGTCCATACCATTAAATAGCTTAGAAGCAAAAAAGAAAGTAGTTTGAAAGACTTAAGACAAAACTCCGGATGTATCATATATTAACTGTGCGAGATTGGGAAATTATTTAAAATTTCTGAGCCTAAATATTCTTATCTCTAAAACTGGAATAGTAATTTTGTTTCGCTGGACTGTTACAAGTATTAAATGAGTTCCTCTATGTACAGGACTAGCCGTTTAGTAGCTCAGTAACTAGGAACGAGGATGAAGCCAGAGGGACTATATAGGCGGACACCGAAGCCTGGGGTTTGTCTTGGCAACCGGATCCAGGCCTGA
>SJYA01001707.1:753-120884 GCA_006410615.1 Neotragus moschatus | reverse complement strand
GGCATTTGATCCCAGAGGCTGGGGACCCCTGTCTTAGAGAACTTCCTTCCTGTATTCAACCCCATTGGGATCTCTAAACAGGATCCTCACGCTTCCTTTGCCCTGGGTAATTTACCACCACTGTAGCTAGCTGACACAGCCAGCTGCAGCTCTGTCAGGGCTATCTAGTCCCTAATTAGAGATGGACCAAGATGAGACAAGAGGGGAGATTCTTTAGAGACAGAAAGAAAGTGAAGCCCTAACACTGCAGGCTTCCTCACAATGTGCAGGAAGGCAACACCCTTCAACGTACGTAGGCTGATGCTTTCTTTTTGGCAGAATTTGTTGAATCCCAAAGGCCTTCTTAATTCCCTCGCTGCTGATCCATGACTCAAAGCCTCAAGTCCTGTGAGCAAAGGGCCTCACAGGCATGTGGCTTCTTGTTGGAATAATATTTCAAAGGGGAGAGAGAGTCCTCACCCTCTTCTAATGGATCTCTTAACAAGCTTACGTAAAGATCACCGATTCACAGAGATCATTGTCCAGGTGACAGGGAGCTGTAATTGATTATTGTGACTTAGATGCTTAGAGAGTGATTCATTAGGGCCCCATCATCCCAGTCATTTTTAATGGGAAGGGTTGGGTGGTGCATAAATATAGTTATGACAGGCAAGGAGAGAACAAACAGGCCAGGGAGAAAAAGAACCACAGAGGTCTCTGCAAGGTGAAGCCTTTCTTTCCCAGAAGGTTGAGATCATTCTGTCAGAGATGCTCTTCCAGCAATTGCCTTGACCTAGTGCTACAGTAGGACCTAAGCAGTGCCAAGCAACATGCCCTTCCTAGGCGTCTCAGAATGTCAAGCAGAGAGCTCCACAGTAGACACAATTAAATGAGACTGGGGTATAATGGTTGTACCATTTATAAAGTGTACTTGATTTGACTATAGAGTATCCACTGTGCACTCTTGAGAGTCCCTTGGACTGCCAGGAGATCCAACCAGTCAATCCTAAAGGAAGTCAATCCTGAATATTCATTGGAAGAATTGATGCTGAAGTTGAAGCTCCAATATTTTGGCCACCTGATGCGAAGAACTGCCTCACTCGAAAAGACCTTAATGCTGGGAAAGATTGAAGGCAGGAGGAGAAGAGGCTGGTAGAGGATGAAGTGGTTGGATGGCATCACCGATTCAATGGGCATGGGTTTGAGCAGACTCTGGGAGATGGTGAAGGACAGGGAGGCCTGTAGTGCCTGGCATCCGTGGACACAACTGAGTGACTAAACAACTGTGCAATGTATGGTCAGGCTTACCTTTCTTGAGGGTCAATAAACTCCAGGTCAATACACTTTTGATCCTTCCTTTGCAAATAAGATCAAAATGAACCCCAAGGAACTTGATTCCTTGTTATAAGAAAAAAAAAAATTGTTTCACTGTGATCTCAAGGAAAGTCATGTCTGAGTCATCATGAAACCATCTCGTTTTCTGGGATAATGCCTTGCACCTAATGGGTACTCTAAATTGTTTACTGAAGTTCTAGAATCCGATTGTGTAACCAGTATGACCCACTTTACCAAAACAGTGTCCATTTTCTTCCTAACATTCAATTTAACCATTTAAATTTCTGTCCAAATTAACAGGATATCCAGTTTCTCTTTCTTGGGATTTCCTTGGCCTAGGATTGCCTATGAGTCCAATGTTTATTCAAAACAAAGGGGCTGTTCCAATTTTCAAACTCCAAGTAAAGTGAGAAGTAGTGAATCAGATTAGCCCATGACTGAAGCCCCAGTGGGTCCTTACCGCATTGATTTCTGTCAGAAATAGATATGCTTGAGCATACAGCAGTGATAACACCCTTTCTAGTCCAGATCTTTATGCTAACAGTAGTTTTCTTTCAGAGAAATAAAAGCCCACATAAGGTACTCAGGAGTTGGATTGGGCCAAAGATGTCCCCGTCTTGACCTCCCAACGTCTTTGCTGTCCCCTTATGTGCTCGGCTATTGCCCCCTGGACAGAAGGGGCTAGATAAGGGGAGGGGCTCCAAGATTTATCCACTAGTTCTAGAAGAGACAGACTTGGTGAAGACACAGAGATCAGCCTTACATGAAGTCTTCACTCAAATGTTATCATTCATTGTGCTGCCTTTTCTGAAAAGAATAAGTTCTGCTCCAAAATATTTTCTTGATATCCCCTAGAAAGACAGAAAAACAGAGAAGTCTGCAACTTTAAACGGATTTTTTTCTAATTTTTTAATTTTTCCTTATTCATTTTTTAAAATTGAAACTTTTAAATTAATCATGCTTCTCAGGGTACATGCTTCTCATCATTATTCGGTACACTTTTCCTTTTATCATATTTTTCCTTTAATGTCTGTTTCTGACTCGTCTTTCTAACATTAACTCGAGTCCTAACCATTCTCGTGTGTTTTTGCTGTTCAGTCGCTAAGTTGTGCCTGACTCTTTGCAACCCCATGAACTGCAGCATGCCAGGCTTCCCTGTACTTCACTATCTCTAGGCGTTTGTTCAGATTCATGTCCATTGAGTCAGAGATGTTACCTAACCATCTCATCCTCTGCCACCCTATTTTCCTTTTGCCTTCAATCTCTCCCAGCATCAGGGTCTTTTCCAGTGCGTTGGCTCTTCATATCAGGTGGCCAAAGCATTGGAACTTCAGCTTTAGCATCAGTCCTTCCAATGAAAATTCACCATTGATTTCCTTCAGGATTGACTGGTTTGATCTCCGTGCAGTCCAAGGGACTCTGAGGAGTCCTCTCCAGCACCACAACTCAAAGGCATCAATTCTTTGGCCATCAGCCTTCTTTTTGGTCTAACTCTCACATTCATACATGATGACTGGAAAAACCATAGCTTTGACTATACAGCCCTTTGTTGACAAAGTGATATTTTTGCTTTTTAATACACTCTCTAGGTCTGTCATAGCTTGTTTATACGTGTTCCTATAAAAATAAGCTTTTTTGTGTGTAATCTTGTTCTATTTACTGATTTTTAGTGATGTATTATTTTAAGGTTCATCATATGCAGCCCATTGCTTTTAACTTATAGCATCCTGTGTTGTGCTCAGTCCCTTCAGTCGTGTCCAGTTTTTTGCAATCCTATGAACTGTAGCCCACCAGGCTCCTCTGGCCATGGGATCTCCCATGGACAAGAATACTGGAGTGGGTTGCCATGCCTCCTCCAGGAGATCGTCCCAACCCAGGAATCAAACCTGCATCTCCGGCATTTCGAGCAGATTCTTTACCCCTGAGCCACTGGGGAAGCCCAGCTTATAGCATAGTACCCCACGAAATGCAACCCCACATTTAACAATCCACTCCCCAAGGAGTGGACACTGAGTTGCCTCCAGCACCTTCTTTCACAGCAGCATTACAGTGCCCATCCCCATTCAGGTCACCTATGGACCTGTGTGAATTTTGTGCTGAATCATAGAGTATGAGTACTCTTAATTTAACCAAATACTGGCAGATTGTTCTCCAAAATGTCTGCATCAGTCTACACTAACCCTGCAGAGCATGCGACTTACACAAATATCACTCTTTGTATCATGTCTTAATACCTGGCAAGAAAAATATTCCCCTTTTTTTTAAAACTCACTTAGGTGTTCATGGATCTTAGTCCTTCCAGATATTTTTAGATTATTTTTATCAAGTCCTTCAAAATACCTTACTGGAATTTTAATGAAATTGTATTGTATATGTATACTGATTTGAGTAGGAAGTAACTTGGTAAGATTGACTCACTCCATACAGGAACAAGGAATGTTTCTCCATGTTGATAAATCATCTTCTGTGTACTCCAACAATGTTTAACCTTTTCCCATAGAAATCTGTGTACTCTTGACTAAGTTCACTCCTAGATGGTTGATACTGTTTATTGGTATTATGAAGGCTACCTTCTTTTCTTTCTGTGTTTTTAGTTAATAGTTGATTATTGCTGAAGAAAAATAACTTTAATTATATATAAGTTGATCTGACAGCAAACTCACTGAACTTTCTTACTACTTCTAATGGTGTGTCTATTTTGTTATTTTTTTGTGGAAGCTTCTTTAAATTTCTTCTTACCGGTTACCTCACCCAACTATAGTTACAGCAAATATTTCTTATTGGGATCTTTTTCTTTGTTCTAGCTATAGGGAGGTTATAGATTTTAAAAGCTGTGCAAGTTTTTTTAAAGAAATAACAACATAGTGAATAATGGGAGCTGCAAAGAAAAATCCAGTTCTATCTTAATATGGAACACATTCTACATAAAAGCTACAACTGGAAGAAAATACGTCTCTTGGTTCTTAGAAGATTTGTGAGTACTGTCTAGGGTAAACTTTTTTGTTTAACAGTAGTACAGCTAATGTTACACATTAGTGATAAATTAAGACATAAAGGTTATACGAGAGTTTATAAAAACAAGTCTTTCAACAGCTGTGTTAAGAAGAAGTCTTATAAAAAGAAATGGAAGGACATTTGTTACACAGCCACACTGACAGTTGTAAGCACAACCATAGTTACTTAACCTGAGTCACTAGGGCAGGAGGCTAACTACTGCATGTGGTCCTCCCAAGAAGTGTCTGCTTCCTCTTCCTAGGTCTCCAGTTCTACATCCTTCACCCGCTGTCTTGTTTACACACTTGGTTACAGTATTGCAGAGGTTAAAATTATCCCAACCAGAAACTCTCATGAAGAATGCTCCCAGTTCATTGAAATTTGTCAGTTTTGCTGGGTACATTTCAAGCAGTAGCAGATGTTTCTCCTGTGCTATTCATAGCCTTACTTGTGTTTCCACAAGCAGGAAGAACCCTGAAGCAAATGAGAGCTGTGTGTGTGCATGCAAAGTCACTTCAACTGTGCCCAACTCTTTAAGACCCTGTGGACTGTAGCTCCCCAGGCTCTTATGTCCATGAGATTCTCCAGGCAAGAATACTGGAGTGGGTTGCCATCCCTTCCTCCAGGGGATCTTCCTGACCCAGGAACCGAAGCCGCATTTCTTACATCCCCTGCTTTGGCAGCCAGTTTCTTTACCACTAGTGTCATCTGAAAAATCCAAATGAGAGCTATTTCTAACTAAAAACAGGAATGGTGGTGGTGGTGGTTTAATCGCTAAGTCATGTCCAAGCAACTCCATGAACCATAGCCCACCAGGCTCCTCCATCCATGGGATTTCTCAGGCAAGAATGCTGGAGTAAGTTGCATTTCCTTCTCCACCGGATTGTCCCAACCCAGGAATTGAACCTGCATCTCCCACACTGCAGGCAGATACTTTACCAATACTATATTGTAAAAGCAAATCCGGTTTGGAAGGAATATGTCACAAGTGTCAAAATCCTAAGGATTTTCAAATGATGGTAGTGATCCTGATCACACAGAGATCATATGGAAGAGTCATCTTCTTTCAAACCACCGAACCCTTTTCCTGATTCTTTTCTTATGGCCAGTCAAAGAGCAGCTGGAGGCCTCTAGGGCTCCACCCAACAGCAAAGGTGAGACTCCGTTCCCATCTTGGACAAAGGGCTGAGAACCACTCCCTGGAGGCCTCCAGAGTTCCACCCAACAGCAAAGGTGAGACTCCATTCCCATCTTGGACAAGGGGCTGAGAACCACTCCACTTTGGAGTGGGCAGAGAGTTCTGCCATCACCAGAGCCAGCTCCCTGAGGAAGGAACTGGGACCAGAGGGAAGGAGTGACTGGTCTGGGCCATGAATTTTGCTCAGATCCTTTAAGACAGACACATGCGGCCACCTGGTTCCTATTACAGCCTCAGTGCACTGAGGCTCGCCCACTGAGGCACCCAGGTGGAAGACTGAAGCTGAGGCCCTGTGTGCTTGGAGTCCGGAGAATGTTCCCAGCGTATCACAATTACAGAAACATCTGTGCCCAACAGTTTCCAGCCGAACTGCTGTGAAAATTTACAGTGTTCGATTGCTTTCAGAATTTCTCACTTCTCAGCCTGAGGCAGGGTGGTCTCAAGGCTGCCAGTGAGTTGCTGCAGGAAGTGAGAGAGATCACAGTTTCCAGGCTCTGAATGAAATGTGGCATAAGGGTGTGAGAGGTGAGCCTGGAGCCTTGCGTGCTGCGAACTTCCATCAACTGATCAATCCTTCCTTCCCTTTTAATTCAATCAACATACCCTTGCTGAGCGTGGTGTGAACTAACTTTACAATGGATCAAAATCTGAGTAAGAGTTGGTCTTCAAAGACCCAACAACTTCATGAGAAGTAACCAATGATCAGAAATAATTCAAATAATAAAATATTATTTACTTGGAAACCAAGAGACACCATTGAAATGGCAATCATGTACCATATATATATATATATATATACATATATATATATGTATATGTATATATATATATATACACTAAATGTAAGAAATCCTGTTGGTTTTATAAGTGCCATCTAGAATAGCACAACCCTAATTATGGTCCTTAAACTAGCAACAATAGCATCCCTGGGTTTCTTGTTAGAAATGTAAATTCTCTGACACCCCCACCCCACCACTGCAACACCCGCTCCCCACCAGTATTCCCAGTAATCTGGGCATAGGGCCTAGGAATCTGTGTATTGAAAGTTTTCCAAGTGATACTAAACCTTAAGAAGCAACAGTCCAGCATATGGACAAAATAAAAAACCAATCCTAGGCAAATAAATTACCCAAAACAACTGAACCTGATTTGTTCAGGGGACCAGAGGAGACAAGCAAAAAGAACAGATTTGCCAGTGCACTGCAGCAAAGGGTCATGGCATTCAACATTAGAAGCAGGGTAGGATTTTCAAGTAGCAGTAAGAACCAGCAAAGGGAAGAACTGATATAAAGTCTGGGGAAAATCACAGAGATTTTGCTGAGGATATTTTCTAAAAATTCTTAAATGTTGTTAATAGATCATTTCATACAAAGACCACTCAACTATTAAAGGGTAATCTATCATTGTGTAGTTGTTGTGAAATAGGTCAACAAGACTTTGATCACAATTTACACGACATATGCACAACCATCACTACCACCTTACTATGCTATGAACTATGGAGTTACATGTTTTCCTGCTTTTAAATGTTGGAACCCTTTTGTAACGTTTAATTCTACATGTCTACTTGATTACTTTACAGGGCTTCCAGATATTTGATTAACCATTATTCTAGATATATCTATGAGGGTATTTCTGGATGTTTCTGGAGGAGATTAACATTTGGAACGACTGCAGAATGCCTTCCCCAGTGCAGCTGAGTCTCCTCCAATCTGTTGAAGGCCTAATTTGGTAAAAGATACAGGAAGGTAGGAGCAGACACTGGCAATTGTGCAAGAAATGTTAGTTGCTCCTGTGTAATTCCTGATCTGAATCAAAGGATACTTTTAGATTGGATAATGCTTGTTGGGGCTCTTTGGTGGTAGTTTGGGTTTAAGTTTCTTGGTTAGTTGGTTCACCAGTATGGGAGAATTTCTTTCTGTTTTGATTTTTTGTTGCTTTTGAAACCATTGATCTGAAGGAAAACGTGAGTTAGAAACTGAGGCACAGTGAATGAAGAGGCTCATAATAAATTATCTTAAAAACAAGCTATGGTTATGTATTTAACTTTGCAGAGCCAGGAAGAATTCTTCTAGACTTTAATCTAGACTTTAATCTCCTAGACTTTAATTTTTTTTTTNGAAGCTGAAACTCCAATACTTTGGCCACCTCATGCGAAGAGATGACTCATTGGAAAGGATTCTGATGCTTTGAGGGATTGGGGGCAGGAGGAGAAGGGGATGACAGAGGATGAGATGGCTGGATGGCATCACTGACTCGATGGGCGTGAATCTGAGTGAATTCTGGGAGCTGGTGATGGACAGGAAGGCCTGGCAGCTGCGATTCACGGGGTCGCAAAGAGTCGGACACGACTGAGTGGCTGAATTGAACTGACCAAAATCTCATAAATATAGCTAAAAGGATAAAAAACATATCAAAGAAAACATTATAGAATTTTCAGCTTAATAAAGCACAAAAACAAGCAACACTAATCAATATACTATTTATTGATAGGGTGTATGTGTATATATATGTATTATATAATACGTATATATGGCTCAGACGGTAAAGAACTCACCTGCAATGCAGGAGACTTGGGTTCGATCCCTGGGTTGGGAAGATCCCCTGGAGGAGGGCCTAACTACCCACTCAAGTATTCTAACCTGAAGAGTCCCCATGGACAGAGGAGCCTGATGGGCTACAATCCATGGAGTCACAAAGAGTCGGGCATGACTGAGCGACTAAGCACACACACATATATATATAAGTGAAGTCGCTCAGTCGTGTCCGACTTTGCGACCCCATGGACTGTAGCCTACCAGCCTCCTCACTCCATGGGATTCTCCAGGCAAGAGTACTGGAGTAGGTTGCCATTTCCTTCTCCAGATAGAAAAACATAAGTAACATAAAACAAAAGTCCACAAAAATGGTTAGCTCTACGGGTTAAAGGCAATGGCAACCCACNAGTGAAGTCGCTCAGTCGTGTCCGACTTTGCGACCCCATGGACTGTAGCCTACCAGCCTCCTCACTCCATGGGATTCTCCAGGCAAGAGTACTGGAGTAGGTTGCCATTTCCTTCTCCAGATAGAAAAACATAAGTAACATAAAACAAAAGTCCACAAAAATGGTTAGCTCTACGGGTTAAAGGCAATGGCAACCCACTCCAGTACTCTTGCCTGGAAAATCCCATGGACCGAGGAGTCTGGTAGGCTGCAGTCCATGGGGTCGCAAAGAGTCAGACATGACTGAGCGACTTCACTTTCACTTTTCCCTTTCATGCATTGGAGGAGGAAATGGCAACCCACTCCAGTGTTCTTGCCTGGAGAATCCCAGGAACGGCGGAGCCTGGTGGGCTGCTGTCTATGGGGTCGCGCAGAGTCAGACACGACTGAAGTGACTTAGCAGCAGCAGCATGGGTTAAATGAGTATGGAAGTTGCACAGAAGAGGAACACATGTAAGACTTGAAAAGTATGGATAATGCTCTATTTCTTAATCTAGTTGAAAGGTATCCAGGCATTGGTTTTATTAGTCTATAAACTATACATATGCCCTTTTGTACATTTAACTGTCATCATTAAAAATAAAATTAAACTTTAAGACATAAACTGGTAGTTAAAAAGTTAAGGAAGTTTCCCAGGTAACTACAAGTAAACATCGCAGCCTGGACTTGAACTCAGATGATCTAATTTCAGCACCCAGGCTTGTAAGGGCTGTGTTATTCAGCCTATCATACCACTAGTCAATACAAGACTCCTCACCTAACCTTGCTGAGTCTCGGCTTTTTCATCTGTAAAATATAAACTGAATATATGTTTGGGAAGCTCTAAGCATCTGCTTAGCCCATGCCAAGTGTTCAAAGATAAGTCTGCAAAGGAGGAGAAGGAGCAGAAGCGAGGAAGGAAGGATGGGTGGGAAGAGAAAAAAGAAGAGGAAAGACTGAGAGAGAAAGAAAGAAACACCAGTGCAGAGGGGCACTTCAGGGAACTGCACCCCAGTTTAGAAAAGGCTCGGAGTGGCAGTGTAAGCTAGAAGGCCTGTTTTCTCTTCAAGGCTGCAGGCCCCAGAACATCTGGTCTCATTAAAGGTGCAAAAGTCGAATATCCTATTGAAAATTCTCTTTGGTGTTGGAAATTAAGTTAAATTAAAAACATGACCTTCTCTCAGACTGGCACAAGTGATCGCGTTCTCTGAGCAGGATCGTCTCCATCAGAAAGCATCAAAACCAGACGTCGCAGGGGGACCTCTACAACTGAGCCATCAGCCTCCTCGGAGACTCCCATTTATTTGGCTCCATCCAGGCAAAGAGGATCAGGTTCCTCATAAAATCCAAAGGAAGAAGGTGATATCCACCCGGGGAGGAGGGTTTCGGGTCTTCTCTAACATTTCACCGGCCACTGACTCAAAGAGCTGCTAACAGCCTAGATGACTGCTGCCTGGCACCCCCCATCCTTCCTCTCCTCACTTTGGATACAACCTTGTAGGGGATGGGGGTTGCTGCAGACACAATTACTCTCTCTGGCAGAGACTTAAGTTGTGAATTCAATTGTAATCCTATAAATCCCAGCTGGGAAAGCTCTAGGGACCCAAAAGCCTTCTAGGCAGGGACGTTCCCCCCGGGGGGCCTGACCTGTCATGCCCCCTCTCTCCTTGTTCCCTGGGGTGCTCATCCTGTTGCCAAGCAGATCCTACTTTTTCCCCTGACACCAAGATCCCCCAAGGCAAAGGGACACCCTTAGTCCAGCTTCGCCATCCAACAAACAACAGCAAATCCCCTGCTCTTTCAACCCCACTTTTGTCCAAGCCTTTCTGGAGGCCCTTCTAGGATCCAGAGAGAACAGAAGCGTAAGAGAGCTGCAAAGAACCGAGTAGCAGCGCTAACTAGACAGAACCCAGAGCAGGGGCAGCCCTGAGAGAAAGCGACTGGCCTTTGGGAACCAAACGCCAAACCAGCATTCGGAAATGGAGATAAATAATTTGTGCGTAAGCACATACTGTTCTTTACATGCCCAAACAGTATGACATAGTTTAATCGCCCAATTCAGAAGATGGTTGTGTGAACTGTGATCTAACTATAGCATATCACTTAAAATAGTCTGTGTCATAGTTAAAAAAAAAAAAAAAAAACTCCAATGTGCAACTCCAGTCTTTGACTTTTCCAACTACATTATTATTATTATTACTATTATAATTTGCATATTAATATTAAATGGAACTTCACAATTTACTGCAAACTTTTCTCCTGTCAAATTTGCCCTCACTTAATCAGCATTAATATATGAGGTAGATGTTATTATCCCCATTTTATAGATAAGGAATTAGATGCTTGGAAAGAGGAAAGGATTTTACCAAGTTAAATACCTAATAGGCTCCCTGATGGCTCAGATGGTAAAGAATCTGCTTGCAATGCAGGAGACCCGGGTTCAATCCCTGGATCAGGACCCTGGAGAAGGGAATAACTACCCACTCTAGTATTCTTGCCTGGAGAATTACATGGACAGAGGAGCCTGGTGGGCCACAGTCTATGGGGTCACAAAGAGTCAGAGAGACTGACTGAAAGACTGAAAGACACACATACACAAGTCTTACTTGAACTGGCTTCAGATAGTTTTGAAATGCACTGGAAAAAGGGTTTAATCAGTATTAAGGGCAAAAAAAAAAAAGATATCTATCACTAACGTGTTGAAAGAGCAAAGACATTTACAATTCTAGGGAGACTTTCACACAAGACTTTTTGCAATCAGGAGTCTACTAAATAATTCTTAAAACTGGGATAGCTGTATCTAAAATAAATTAATTAAATAACAGTAATGATGATGATGATGGCGAAGGGGAGTAGAAATAGAAGAGAAAGGAAAATAAAAGAAGAAAAGGAGGAGTAAAACATAATTGTGCTAAAACAACATGTATTTCGCAATTTTATAGTAAACATCTAACAACCCCTGAAAATTCACTAAGGATTACACAATGGGGAACCAGAATCACACAGAGCTTCTTTATTTTCTTAATGCGTTTCATTGTTTTAATCTTCAAAAACTTCAGAGTGAAAGGAAATTAAAAAAAAAAAAAACCCTCCTTAAATTTCTTACTTAACTTCTGGCTTGTTCCTGTTGGATTAGTAAGGGATGTGAATTACAAAGCAGTTGTTTGGAGGAGAGCTAACACACAATAGTATTCATTATTCAAATAGCCAAAGTATGGAAACAGTCTAAGTGTCCATAAACAGGTGAATGGATAAAGAATGTGATGTGTGTGAAATGTGGTAAGTGTGACAACATACATATATACACACAATATACACTATTGTGTATACAATATACACTACACACACAGGCATACAATGGAATACTATTCAGCTATAAAAAGAAGGAAATCCCACTATTTGCAACAACATGGATGAAACTGGAATACATTATGGGCTGCTCTGGTGGCTGAGTTGGTAAAGAATCTGACTGCAATGGCAGGAGACCTAGGTTTGATCCCTGGGTGGGGAAGATCCCCTGCAGAAGGAAGTGGCAACTTACTCCAGTATACTTGCCTGGAAAATACCATGGACAGAAGAGCCTCGCAGGCTACAGTCCATGGGGTCACAAAGAGTCAGACACAACTTAGTGACTAAACCACCACCATATTAAGTGAAATAAACTAGATGCAGAAAAAAACACTGTATGATCCCACTTATATGTGGGATCAAAAAATGTCAAACCCACAGAAGCAGAGAGTAAAAGGGTAGTTGCCAGAAGTTGGGGGGTGAGTAAATGGGGATATGCAGATGACACCACCCTTATGGCAGAAAGTGAAGAGGAACTAAAGAGCCTCTTGATGAAAGTGAAAGAGGAGAGTGGAAAAGTTGGCTTAAAGCTCAACATTCATAAAACTAAGATCAAGTCATCTGGTCCCATCACTTCGTGGCAAATAGATGGGGAAACAGTGTCAGACTTGATTCTTTGGGGCTCCAAAATCACTGCAGATGGTGATTGCAGCCATGAAATTAAAAGACGCTTACTCCTTGGAAGGAAAGTTATGACCAAACTAGATAGCATATTCAAAAGCAGAGACATTATTTTGCCAACAAAGGTCCATCTAGTCAAGGCTATGGTTTTTCCAGTGGTCATGTATGGATGTGAGAGTTGGACTGTGAAGAAAGCTGAGTGCCAAAGAATTGATGCTTTTGAACTGTGATGTTGGAGAAGACTCTTGAGAGTCCCTTGGACTGCAAGGAGATCCAACCAGTCCATCCTAAAGGAGATCAGCCCTGGGTGTTCTTTGGAAGGACTGATGCTAAAGCTGAAACTCCAGTACTTTGGCCACCTCATGCGAAGAGTTGACTCATTGGAAAAGACCCTGATGCTTTGAGGGATTATGGGCAGGAGGAGAAGGGGATGACAGAGAATGAGTTGGCTGGATGGCATCATGAATTGATGGACACGAGTTTGAGTGAACTCTGGGAGTTGGTGATGGACAGGGAGGCCTGGCATGGTGCAGTTCATGGGGTCACAAAGAGTTGGACACGACTGAGTGACTGAACTGAACTGAAGTGAAATGAGGAGATGTTGTGCAAAGGGTGCAGATGTTCAGATATAAGATGAATTATCTTGGAGACCTATTGTACAGCATGACTATAGTTATTCATATTTGAAATATGCTAAGAGAGCAGACTTTGATGTTCTTACAGCAAAAAAAAAAAATCAGAAAAAGGTAACTAAGTGATGGATAGGTTCATTAGCTGGAATGTGATAATTATTTCACAATGTATATGTATATCAAATCACCACATTGTACATTTTAAATATATACACTTTTTTTGCCTGTTATACCTCAGTAAAGCTGGGGAAAAATGCACAATATCTACAATGCATTTCCATTAATAACAACAATATATACTATATTTATGTGTCCTAATATACAATATTATGATAAAAATATTATTACTGTTATTGCAGGATAAAAACATGCAAACAAAAACATGCATTGAAGTATGAGTAAAGAGAAAATTATACTTTGGGAATGTAATGTGAATTGTGCAATTGTATGTGTATGTAAATAAACTATGAAGGGGTAGTAACAAGAAAAAGGGAAAAATGAGTACTTAATTCTACCAAAGAAGAAAAAGATTAAAGCTACTGCACAAAACACTGTTACACTAATAGGTTTCAAACAGACTCCTAACTTCTGGAGGTCATGGTCAATTCATATTTGTTCAGCCAGCCGTTTCAATGGACCCATCTGCCACCCATGAATGGGTGCAAAAGCCTACAATTGTTGTTAATGAATCTAATGTTCTCTAAGTTTTTCATAAAAGGCTCTTTTAAATAAATGGAACTTGAGTAGCTACACTGTTTTTTAAAAAATAGACCATAGACTGTGCCATATTGCTTTCCCCACCATGCACTGAAATCTTAATTAGAGCTGTAGCTATCTGAACTATTTTGGCCTTTAACTTTATAGCACAACATTTAATTCCTATTGGTATAGTAAACCAGTAACTTCAGTATTTGTTAAAACTAAATAAAGTTTATAAGGCTATCAAAATACCTCTTGTTTCTTGTAAATGTTTAGGAAACATTTCTGAAATGTTTCTGAAAGTTAAGGTCTTAAGAGTTAGCAGGCAGCAGTGACCTCACTTTGCACTCTGCTTCCTTCCGAGTGAAGCAAATTCTTCACTCTGTAAGGGATGAGGAGAGGCCCCGGCATCAGACGGCAAGTCAGAGAGATGGACCACAGCAAGAAAGACAGGCCGCTTTCACAATCACGCAAGGCCCCTGAGGATGCCATGCTTTGTCTACTAATGGCCGGGCAGCATCCATTCAAAAAGGCATCTTTAGGGACTTCCCTGGTGGTCCAGCAGTTGGGATTTCGCCTTCCAGTACAGGGGTGCGAGCTCTGATCTGTCAGTGAGTCCTATGGGCTCTGCCTTCAGAATACATAGAGAGAATACAAACCCTTCTCATCACCTGCATCTCTGTGCTGCCCACCCCTGCTCCAGCTAAATGAGATGAGAAGCCGTTAGGAGACTCTGAGCAGAGAAATGATGACAGGACTTAGGTGTAAAAGGACCTCTGGCTGTATAGACAATGAACTGCAGGAGGTCGATGGCAAAAATGGAACTGGTCAGAAGCCTATTTCAGTAACCCGACTCCTGGATAACAGAATTTATTGTTGTGTCCTCACTCCCTAAACCAGTACCTGACTAACAATAAGAGTTTAGTGAATTTGCAGAATGGAAGAATAAGTACAGCACCAGTGGATTCTGGAGGGGCTGGGTCAAAGTCAGTCTGTCATGACAACAGTCAGATTAACTGAGCTGCTTTCTTAGTGGAGAATATTTAGTAGATGCTCAATATTGCATGTTTGAATAATTGGGGGTGGGTGGATGACTGCGAGGATAAATTGACCAGCAGGTAGGTGTTAGGAGGTAGGTTAGGCAAGCTGTGAGAAGAGGAAGGAAATGGACAAAGAGGCCTCAGAGAAAACAATACACCCAAAATCATCACCAAAATACTCCCCAGAAAGAAAAATATAGGGGAGACACCTGCCCTTCAAAATTCCCTACTCTCCAAAAACAACTTAATACACTCAGAAGTATGCTTAAACTTCCAGTATTACACGAAACCAACAAGGTACATTATAAAATATTGGTTTTACTTGTTCTGTGTGAAAATTACAAATATTTTATTGACCCAAAATGTTTGGATGTTTAATTTTGTTTTAACCCAGCTAATAATGATGCCTCACTTAATCTCCACCCTTCTTGGGTTCTGCCAGCCACTCAGACTCAGCCTTTGTGTTCGTACCTGCACCCCTTCCATCACAGAGCACACGTGCGTTACTTTCATCAGCGTTTCAACTATATCAGGCTAGGGTGTGTATGTGTGTGTTTGGTAGTGTAAATATGTAAAAAGGGGATTAAAATGTCTCTTTTTCTCTCCATAGAAATTTTTTCAGTGGCTTATCCAAAAGCCACAGCTAGTTTTCTTTTCTACTACCTGTGTCTCTTCATTCAGCGTTCCTGGCTCAGAATTGCTGGGAGAGACTTAGCAACATCCTCAGTGGCCTAGTGTTCAGAGTCACAGCCATGCCCTCTGCAAAGATGATTCAGCACTATGGACAGCAATGTGTAAGCACCTGTCCCTACCCCGCACTCCCCCCACCACAACAAAAAGATTCTAAGTTTGCTGTAACTCTACCCAGAATGTACCCATATTATGTCAACCTGTACCCCCCGAATAGCAATAACAACAGGTGAGATTTCTCAAATACCTAATATGTGCCAAGCATCGTACTAATCTATTTAGTTACTATATTTAGTCCTCTCAAGAACTTGGTTACAAGTCTTATTATTTCCACTTACTGATGAAGAATTTAAGGTTCAGAAAGCATCAGTAACTTTTCAAGTGGCAACAACAAGCCTCCAGAGTGGGTCCTTGATCCCTTTGCTATGGCCTCTTCACACACACACAGGGTACCAAAAAAGAGATGCTTTTGAACTGTGATGTTGGAGAAGACTCTTGAGAGTCCTTTGGACTGCAAGGAGATCCAACCAGTTAATCCTAATGAAAATCAGCCCTGAATATTTGTTGGAAGGACTGATTCTGAAGTTGAAGCTCCAATACTTTGGCCACCTGATGTGAAGAACTTGAAAGAGACCCTGATGCTAGGAAAGATTGAAGGCGGGAGGAGAAGGGGACAACAGAGGATGAGACGGTTAGATGGCATCACCAACTCAATGGACATTAGTTTGAGTAGACTCTGAGAGTTGGTGATGGACAGGGAGGCCTGGCATGCTATAGCCCAGGGGATCACAAAGAGTTGGACACGACTGAGTGACTGAACTGAACTACACACACACACACACACACACACACACACGATTTCTTCCTGAGAGTTTAGTGGGCTACCAGTTCACTTCCTGATAACAATCAGTGAGAGGAAGACCCTACCTCAGGAAAGAAACCATGAGAGAAAATTAGGTGCTGTCCAAGGAGAGCCATCAGTGTGCAAGGGGGAGAGAAGGGGGCTCTGAGACATGTTTTTCCCAGGCGTATCTACAGGTTGCTCACAAGGTCTTCAGGCACATAAACCACAGCGAGAGGCACATTCCATTTACAAATGCTCGCATGTTTTCATTTTCATGTCTCTGATGTCTACATTTTTTTCCCAAGCATAGAAGTTTTCTAATCAGTCCCGCATGTCTGTTCTCAACCATGTTGCTGCAAGCCAGCCAGACAAGCTACAAAGTCCTTGGCCACAGAAGCACCTGGCTCCCCAAGGATGTGAGCCTCATTGTCTTCAATCCAGTGAAGGCTCTTTGATCTCCCTGCTTAGACAAGATTGGAGCCAGGCCTTTCTATAGCTTCCACCCAGAAGCAGCACTCTCTCTTCTCCCAGAGTCCTTCAACCCTCACTGACACTAAACTCGCTCCCTCTCCTTCCCTCTTCTCCCATCACTCTGAGGAGCTGTGAATCCTTCTGGATCCTCCTCTTGCCTCTATGACACATCTCACTGAGATATGCTCCCTTTTATTCAGGACACATGACTGTCTCTCTAACTAGACTGCAAACTTACTGAGTATAAGAACTACCTTTTGGGACTTCCCTGGTTAGCACAGTGAATAAGAATCTGCCTGCCAATGCAGGGGACACGGGTTCAATCCCTGGTCCAGGAATATTCCACCTGCCCAGAGCAACTAAGCCTGTGTGTCAGGCCTACTGAGTTCGTGAGCCACAACAACTAAAGCCCAAGTGCCTAAAGCCTGTACTCCACAATAGGAAAAGCCACCACAATGAGAAGACTGCATGCAACAAAGAGTAGCCCCAGCTCTCTCAAACTAGAGAAAGACTCCATGCAGCAATGACAACCCAGTGCAACCAAAATTAATAAATAAAATTGGTTCAAAAAAAGAAAAGAAAGTCCCTCTATGGAGGTAGCTCTCTCAAACTAGAGAAAGACTCCATGCAGCAATGACGACCCAGTGCAACCAAAATTAATAAATAAAATTGGTTCAAAAAAAGAAAAGAAAGTCCCTCTATGGAGGTAGCTCTCTCAAACTAGAGAAAGACTCCATGCAGCAATGACGACCCAGTGCAACCAAAATTAATAAATAAAATTGGTTCAAAAAAAGAAAAGAAAGTCCCTCTATGGAGGTAGCTCTCTCAAACTAGAGAAAGACTCCATGCAGCAATGACGACCCAGTGCAACCAAAATTAATAAATAAAATTGGTTCAAAAAAAGAAAAGAAAGTCCCTCTATGGAGGTAGCTCTCTCAAACTAGAGAAAGACTCCATGCAGCAATGACGACCCAGTGCAACCAAAATTAATAAATAAAATTGGTTCAAAAAAAGAAAAGAAAGTCCCTCTATGGAGGTAGCTCTCTCAAACTAGAGAAAGACTCCATGCAGCAATGACGACCCAGTGCAACCAAAATTAATAAATAAAATTGGTTCAAAAAAAGAAAAGAAAGAAGTCCCTCTATGGAGGTAGCTTTACTCTGGGACTACTCCCACTTTAAGTATTATTCCTTTGACTTTCATTGGACCTGTGTTCTTATTAGACCATGGAGCCTAATTGTGACATATAAAACATGGTCCCCAAACTCACAGCTTTGGATTTCTCACACTGAGTGTTTCCTCTTACGTTAGAACACTACTTCCAGAAATACACACAAATACACACACAGGCACATATGTGTATGTATGCATGAGTGTATGCCTGTGTGTGTGTGTGTCTGTCTGTCTGTCTGTCTGTATAGTGCTTTCTCTGCTACCTAATCATTGAATTTCTAAAAGGAGGGGATGTCTAATTCTTCCCTGAAATTTCAAACTCTAATACTGTTGCAGGTGTGTAGAATATGATCGAGTACATGAAAGGCAGATTTAAAGGCAGAGCATGTGGATAAAATAGCTCATATATGGAGATGGGAATAACTCTCCCACCAGCTTTACCTGGAAAGAGCCTAATAGCTAAGTCTAACCTGTCAAGAGCTGGGAGACAGGATTGAATCTCCAAGCCCTTACCCCTACTCCCACCACTGCCTACAAAGGGCTTGGACAGGAAACCCCTTTATACCAAACACCACAAACAATTCATGTCACAGACGCCCACTTTGATCCTTTCTTTGTCCCAAATCCTCTAGCTAGGAATAAGAAAGGAAAGTGGCTTAATTTATAACTGCTTTTGAAAAATACTGAAGAAAACTGAATTCATACAGCAGGGGATTAAAATAAAAAGGAGAGTAAATTGTTTTTGTTGAATGACCATCGTGTCTGAGGTTATTGTACTGAAGGTTATATCACTTCATATAAGCATCACAAACAACCTGAGAGACAGACCTGATTTTTCCCCCTTTCAGGGAGCTCTAGAAAGACCTGAGCCCTGCTCTGTGGGCCCAACACCTGCTTTGTGGGCATGGCATGCATGCTGCAGACCTCTAACCCTTGTGGGATGTAAGGCTGGTCATGCAAGCATCCCTCTCCACTCACTATCTGTTTCCACTTCTTCTACAGTTCACTAGAGAAGGCAAGCCAATTTGAGCACATAATACAGTATAGTCTAGCAATGTTTCTTTATGATAGAAAACCAGTAAAGACTTCCTGTTGTAATATTAAATGCCACTTAAAGGAATACAGATGCTGAATCTGGGCAGATTAGCTAAATTATAGTATAAACTCCAACTCTCCGAATTGTATCCCCAAGGCAAAGTAAAATGTCCGGTAGTGGTTACCCCACTCCTCAACAGAAAACAGCTTTCTAAAATGTGATGCATATAAAATATTACATTTCTTAAACTATGTTAGCTTTGGGCGGGTTGCACGTTTTCTATTGGAGTTAATACCACATACTGAGGTGTAGGAACTTAAGACAGGCATCTAACACAGTGGGCCATTTAGGCAAAACAAGATGTAAAAGCCTGCAATGTGCTCCACACAATGTGACTTGTGTCTCATGGCTTTGGGGTCTCACTGATTCTTCCTTTGCAGCGTGGAATCCTTCACCTCTGGCCGCAGCTCTAGGCAGCTGGGGCAGCACATATTGAACAAGCAGATGAAATTGGTGCATCCCCTCCAAACCTCCCTCTTCGGGAGGCTCTCCCACTGCCCTCATGACAACACTGTGTTCCAGCTTCATGTTTAAATCCTAGACATAGAACAGTTATGCTTCTAGGGCTCCAAATTTCCACCTTCCCCCAGATCATTCAGTGTCTTCTCCCCATGCTAAGGCATTGCAGTTCCAAAAGAGTCAACTTCTACTGACCTCCCAATGTGTGTGATCTCTATATAAATAGCTGACACTTACTGAAAATTATGATCTGCCTGGAGCTGGGATAAGTTCATTACATTACATGAATGACTTTCATGCCTAACTTAATTAGGCATATACATTTTAACCCCTACTTTATCTAAAAAAAATGAAACTGTTGCAATTCTAGAAGACAAACTCCTCAAGCATTTTATCTCGTCTTGCTCTAACTCCAAGGCCTAGAATAAAACCTGGCGTGTAAAAGTTCAAGAAATAAACATTAAGAGCAGCGATAGCATCAGCACAACAGAAGAAGATTTCTCTACCATCTTCCTCCCAAAGAATACTGATTTAGGTAATCACTTATGGATAAGAGTGCCTTGTAGAAGCCCATGACATGGAGAAAAAAGTCCCAGTTCATGGCTGGAGGGAAAAAAATTTCAAGATTGGATGCACTGAAGAGTGTAAGAGGATCAGTTTCATTTTAGCCACATCATCCCTCCCCAGGGTAGCACAGATCAGTGCCAAGAGACACTTCCTTAGCCTGTGGTTTCTCTCATGAGGTAGGATGTGAGGATGGGAGTGAGCACCCAGTTCCCCAGCTTTGTGGGACACTGACAAAGAGATCCAGTTCTTCCCCACTCCACCCAGAATGCTGAGGTGTGCTGCATGATTGGGGAGTGGGAAGTAGCTTGGAGAACAGAAGTCGGGGGTCCTGAAGAGCCTCTAAGGGACATGGGTCCGAATAGCTGAGCAGTCCACGCCATCAGGAAGCCCACTGGGGATGTCTCACTCACGGATCCTCCCAACTGGTATAGACATCCCCAGTGCTCTGCAACCTTGCCTCACCCTGTGTTCAGCAATCTGAGCATGCCCTCAATGGCAGCAAGAGGAAGCCCTTGCAGACAGCTAGTAAGCATATGCAGGAAGCCAGGCCAATGTGCAGAATTATGAGAAAGTACATGATATGAGTAATCAGTACAGACCTGTGGAAAGCAAAGTGGAGGCTGAGAACACCAAGCGGGGATTTGCAGGCTTGAGAGAAGATGTGTAATCTTAAGAACCCCCTCTAAGGGGGAACAAGAGGGTGTGGGGGCGACCTGATTGAGACATCTGTCACCCATTGATTGCCAGAGTTGATCCGGCTGATAGGGCAGGCTAGGAAGGTGTCCCCTTCCTCTGTAACCGCTCCATATGTATCCCTCCCAAAGCTGAGTGCTCGGACAAAGAGGATGACCATCCCGGATAGAGGAGGACCAACCTCCCATCAAGGGTATATGAGCTCCCCTGCTAGAACCTCCAAACAAGCTCTCAAGAGGGAACAAAACTACAGAGCAGGAGTATCAGTAGGAAAGAGCTGAGAAAGGCCCAGAATTCCTAACATGGATGATATTTGGAGAAACAGAAGGTATTTCTCTCTAAAATTCTGCTAGTAAAAACTGGAAGAAGTGATTGCTTATTCAAATATAGCAATGTAAAACTTCAAGGAAAATGCAAAATCAAAAAAACATGATACCACCAAAGAAACACAATAAATTTCCAGTAACCTATCTCAAAGGAATCTGAGAGCTGCCCAAAAAAAAAAAAAAAAAGAAACAAACATTTCAAGGAAGCTCAGTGACTATAAGAAAACACAGAAAGACAATTTAAGAAAGCAGGAAAAAAATTAACAAAATGAGTTTATCAAGGAGACAGAAATCATTAACAACAACAAAACAGAAATTCTGGAACTGAAGAATATGGAGTGAAATGAAAAATGCAATAGGGAACATCAATATCAAATGTATTAATATCGTACTGGATGGAGTAAAACAAAGAATCTGTGAGGAAGAAAGCAGATCTTATTACACTATTCAGTAAGAGGAGAACCAAGAAAACAGAATGAAAAGTTTGAAGAAAGCCTACATAAACTATACCAAAAAAACCAAACCAAAACAAAACAAAAAACTCCTGTATTAGAGGAGCCCCAGAAGTAGGAGGGAGGGAGAATGGAGCAAAAGTTTATTTAAAGAAATAATGGCTGAAACTTCCCAACACTGGGGAGAAACGTGGACATCCAAGTTCATGAAGTTCATACATCTCCAAATTAAAATTAAGTTCAACCCTTCTCTAAAATGCATTATAATGAAACTGTCTAAAATCAAAGACAGTGAATTTTAAAAGAAGCAAGAGAAAAAAAAACCCTCGTATACATGGGAAGCCTCTATAAGGCTAATCAGAGGAATTCTCATCAAAAACCTCTCAGCTTAGGAGAAAGTGGAACAATGGCTAAAATAATTGGTTAATAGATACACAATATAAAAAGATATAAATTGTGACATCAAAAACAAAAAATATTAGCAGTGAAGGAGATTAACTCATACAACTCAATAGCAGAAAAACAAATACTCTGATTAAAAACTTGGGCAGAATGCCTAAATAGGCATTTTTTCAAAGAAGAGGTACAAATGGCCAATAGGTTCATGAAAAGGTGTTCAACATCACTACTCATCAGGGAGAGGCAAATCAAAGCACAATTAGATACCACCTTATATCTGTTAGAACAGCTATTATCAAAAAGACAAGAGATAACAAGTGTTGATTAGGATGTGGAGAAAAGGGAACATTTATGCTGTGTTAGTGGAGATGTAAACTGGTACAACCACTGTGGAAAACAATATGGAGTTTCCTTGCAAAATTAAAAATAGAGCTGCCATATGATCTATCAATCCCATTTCTGTCTGTATCTGAAGGAAATTAACTTATTATCTGCAAGAGATATCTACACACTTCCATGTTCACTGCAGCATTATTCACAATAGTCATGCATGGAAACAACCAAAGTGATTATCAATGGATGAATGGATAAAGAAAATGTTATTCTACATTACATATGATAGATCATAAGGCTTCCCTGGTGGCTCAGACAGTAAAGAATATACCTGCAATTCGAGACCCAGGTTCAATCCCTGGGTCTGGAAGATCCCCTGGAGAAAGGAATGGCTGCCCAATTGGAGATCAAACCAGTCAATCCTAAAAGAAAATCAACCCTGAATATTCACTGGAAGGACTGATGCTGAAGCCGAAGCTCCAATACTTCAGCACCTGATGCAAAGAGCCCCCTCATTAGAAAAGAGCCTGATGCTGAGAAAGACTGAAAGCAAAAGGAAAAGAGGGTGGCAGAGGATGAGATGGTTAGATAATATCACTCATCCAATGGACATGAATTTGAGCAAACTCCAAGAGACAGTGAAGGACAGGGAGGCCTGGCATGCTGCCAGTCCATGGGGTCACAAAGAGTCAGACACAACTTAGCAACTGAACAAAATTAGATCACGCATGCTCAGTCACTTAGTAGTGTCCAACTCTTAGTGACCCCATGTCCACCGGGCTCCTATGTTCATGGGATTCTTCAGGCAAGAGTACTGGATTGCCATTTCCTACCCCAGGGCATCTTCCTGACCCGGGGATCAAATCCATGTCTCCTGTGTCTCCTGCATTGGCAGGTGGATTCTTTACCACTGAGCCACTTGGGAAGCCCACATACATTAGATAAATAGATATAAATGTAAATACGTGCATATCATTTAGCCATTAAAAAAGGAAATCTTTGAAACCTTTCCATTTGCAACAACACAGATGAAACTTCAGAGCATTATGCTAAGTGAAATAAGAAACTGAACAAAGAAAAATACTGTATGATCTCAGTTACCTGTGAAATCTCAAAAAGCTAAACTCATAGAAAGAGTGCAGAAATGTGGTTACTAGGGACCCGGGAGTAGGGGAAATGAAGAGATGTTGGTCAAAGGTGCAAACTTGAGTTATATGGTAAGTCCTAATGTATAGCATGGTGACTATAGCTAACAATACTCTATTGTATACATGAAAGATGCTGAGAGTAATTTTAAATCTTCTCACCACACAAAGGCAAAAAGTAATTATGCCAGCTGATGGAGATGTTAACCAATCTTTCTGTAGTAATCATTTGATTTTCACAATATATACATGTATCAGTGTACACCTTAAACTTAGAAAATGTTATATGTCAATAAAGCTGGAAAAAAAGAAATTATATGAAAAAGAAAAAGAGTAAATGAATGAATGAAGCCAAGGAAAATTGACCTGAGTTTCCAACGTTGACACAGTGTGGAGTCTAAAATGTACTTTAGAAAGTAGGCCTTCTGGCATCCGTGTGCTGTGCCCATGCTGACATTCTCTAAGCAGGTCTAAGTTCATGATCAGCTTGGTAGCACAGCGTGGGGACAAGGACAGCACACAAGACTTGGCATTTCACAGACCGGAGTAGACTTGGCATTTCACAGACCGGAGTCCCGGTCCCTACCATTTACAAGTGCCCTGAGACAAGTCACTTAACCTTTTCTAGCTTATCATCTGTAAAAGTGAAAATAGCAATATCTACTTTTCATTGTATTGGCAGTTATTGAATGCTAATTCTTAACTTACCCTTGAAAATGAAAATGTCAGTCACTCAGTCATATCCAACTCTTTGTGACTCCATGGACTGTAGACCTCCAGGCCCCTCTGTCCATGAAATTCTCCAGGTAAGAATACTGGAGTGGGTTGCCATTTCCTTCTCCAGGGGATCTTCCTATCCCAGGGATTGAACCTGGGTCTCCCACATCACAGGTAGACTCTTTACTGACTGAGCCTCCAGGGAAGACCTGTAACTTCCCTATACCTAAAAGGAAATAGTCATTTCAGCTTCACAGGGTGGATGTGAAAATTACAAAGGATAATAAACTCTGAAATCACTTTCCAAACTAAAAAGATCTGTGCTACCTTAAGTCAACAACAAAAGCAAAAGAGAGGAGGAAACACATTTTCTAACATTATACACAGTCACTGCTTCCAGGACCCCTTGTCAGAGAATATTCAGCTGTATCTGCTCTTTGCCTACCACAGCCAGCTCACTGAACCTCAAGGCCACTAGCCAAAGCTGGGGCAAAGGATTTTACACCAGGAAATTTCAGGCATGATCTTAATTAACCTCAGGATACTGATATGACTATATTCCTATCTGCAGGAATTAGGAGTCAAATCTGGCCTAGCCCCACCTGTTAGCATGCTGCCCCACAGCACAGCCAGCTTTCCAACCTTTGCTGAAATAACTACATCTGTGTGATCTGCTTCTGGTTCAAGGCCTACCACTCTGCGTGTCCATTTAGCTTCCACTGTGCTTGTCACCTAATATTCTATGGATGTGCGTGCCCAGTCACTCAGTTGTGTCCTACTCTTTGCAACCCCATAGACTGTAGCCTGTCAGGCTCCTCTGTCCTTGGGATTTTCTAGGCAAGAATACTGGAATGGGTTGGCATTCCCACTCTAGGGGATCTTCTCGACCCAGGGATCAAACCCGCATCTCTTACATGTCCTACATTGGCAGATGGATTTTTTACCACTGTGCCACCTGGGCATTCTAAGAAAGTGGAAGAAAAAAAGTAGAAGTGTTAGCTGCCGAGCTGGGTCCGACTCTGTGACCTCATGGGCTGTAGTCCACCAGGCTCTTCTGTCCATGGAATTCACCAGGCAAGAATACTGGAGTGGATAGCTATTCCCTTTCCCAGGGGGTCTTCCTGACCCAGGGCTCAAACTCAGGTCTCCTGCACTGCAGGCAGATTCTTTTCCCAACTGAGCCATACTAATCATTAAATGTTGAACAGTACACCATAAAAAAGATATGGTGGTGGTTTAGTCGCTAAGTCATGTCCACCTCTTGTGACCTCATGGACTGTACCTGCCAGGCTCTTCTGTCCATGGGATTCTCCAGGCAAGAATATTAGAGTGGGTTGCCATTTCCTTCTCCCAGGTATCTTCCCAACCCAGGAATCAAACCCGGGTCTCCTGCCTTGCAGGCAGATTCTTTACTGACTGAGCTGAAAGGGAAGCCCCCACATGCCCAAAACAGATATACTAAACTGTATACCCTAAAAGAAAAAAAAAGATATCCTAACACCCAGTGTCTCAGAATGTGGCCTTATTTGAAAATAGGATTACTACAGATATGACTTGTTAAGTTAAAGTAAGGTAGGCTGGGTCCCTAATCTGATGTGACTGGAGTCCTTATAAAATGATGTCTATGTGGAGACAGACACACAGGGAAAAAATGGCATTGATGAGAAAGGCAGACAGCGGAGTTATGTGGCTACAAAGCAAGGAAGCCCAAGATTGTCAGCTGGCTACCAGGGGCCAAGAAGAGGCAAGAAGAGATTCTCCTGTAAGTTTCACAGGGACCACAGCTCTCCTGACACACTGACTCCAGGCTTCTAGCCTCCAGAACTGTGAAACATAAGCTTCTCTTGTTTTAAGCCACTCCGTTCATGATACTTTGTCACAGCAACCCTAGAGAAGGAATACACCTACTATTCAACAGTCTAGCAAAAGACCACAATGGCTCTGCTCTCACCAAAAGCAGGATTCCCAAATGAAGTTCCAAAAAGGAAATATACCTCATTTATCAAGGAAGTGGTACTTTGGCAGACTTAACTATGGAATTGCGGCCATAGGACTCAGTTTTTTAAATGAAGGAAACTAGTTAAATTACAATATTGTGGTAAGTAGAGATACATTTCCTGCATAATAGTGGTGATTATCAATACAATGAAGTTGAACCCCCTGGTTAGGTCACGTTATAGGACATTGTCATCCTAGAAACAGGGAGAGTATTCCGGTTGGCCTGACCCAATCAGGTGAGTCCTTTTAAAGCAAAGCATTTTCTTCAGCTGATCAGAGAAGAAGCCAGAGATTCAAAACACAATAAGGAGTCAATGGATGACTGCTGGCTTGCAGATCAAGGGAGTCTCATGTCAAAGGAAGACAGATGGCCTCCAGTTGCTAAGAGTAGTCCCCAGCTAACCAGCAGCAAGGACGTGAGGACCTCAGCCCTACCGTCTTGAGGAACTGAATCCTGCTGACAAGAATGAGATTGGAAGTGATTCTTCCCAGAGCCTCCAGAGGAGAACTTGGCCCAGCTGTCACTTTGATTTTGACCTTCTGAGACCTGCACAGAGACGCCAACTTCTGATCTACAGTTCAGTTCAGTTCAGCTCAGTTGCTCAGTCGTGTCCGACTCTTTGCAACCCCATGAATCACAGCACGCCANTGATATTGAATGGTTTGTCTTGGAAACGAACATAGATCATTCTGTCATTTTTGAGATTGCATCCAAGTACTGCATTTCAGACTCTTTTGTTGACCATGATGGCTACTCCATTTCTTCTGAGGGATTCCTGCCCACAGTAGTAGATGTAATGGTCATCTGAGTTAAATTCTGATCTACAGTACTGTCAGCTAGTCAATAGGTATTGCCCTAAGTTGCTGAGTTTGTGGCAATTTGTCACACGTCCGAAAGCTGCAAATATATAAACAGAAAGTATTTCACAGGTGTTTTCATTAAAAGTGCAAGAAAATCGGCAGATGTTGGTGATATAATATTTTTTGGAAAAAGAAAACAAGATCCAATATATGACTGTAACTGTTTCATATTCACATAGATTAAAAATTACATGAAAACACAACAAAATGGCATCAGAGGAAATATCCAGTGAAAAGACTAAATATTTTAAATTTCCCCCTTATACTTTTCTGATCCAGTTTTTCCCCAATGAGGGTTTATTACTCTAATGGACAAAAATAAAATCAATCATTCATACTTCAATCATTGCCAAGAACAAAGCATCTGGTTTTGTGGGGCTGCTAAAGTGTTTCAGCTGGTTTATCAGTAAGAAGGGGAAGGCCTCTTAGATAGCATCTTATACTAATATTTATAAATTAAGCTCTGCTCCCTGATGGCTCAGGGCAAAGATTCCTGCTGCAATGCAGGGGCCGTGGGTTCGATCCCTGGGTTGGGAAGATCCCTTGGAGGAGGGCATGGCAACCCACTCCAGTATTCTTGCTTGGCGAATCCCACGGACAGAGGAGCCTGGTGGACTACAGTCCAGGGGGTCGCAAAGAGTCGGACACAACTGAAGCGACTTATACACAGACATACACACACATGCATACACATGGAATGAAAACACAGACACACAAACACAAGGGGATGCTGGTGCCTCCGACCACTTCAGGCACGACTTCAGGTGACGTGAACGCTGAAGTGTCACCTGCCCCCTTTGGCAGTCGAGCAGCAGCCTCCGAGGCTGTGAATGAACTTTGGAAACGCACTGAATCCTTGCCTCCGCTGCTAATCCCACTAATGCGCTCGCAATCTGTTTGACGGGCTTGCCCATCACATCCCCTCCATCAGGGCGAGCAGCCTTCCGAGGTGGCGGTGACAAGGGGATTACTGAGAGGACAGACCAGGCCTCCCTCCCCTGCATTCTGACTGGCTTTGCAGATAGGCTGCATGCCTCAGAGGGCACCGGACGGAGGCTTGTCTGCAGTGTGGAGCCCTTGGCACAGAGGTACCAGAGGGAGACGCCTACCAACCCCGGGGGGATGAGTGTTTTCTGATGGCCGTGTCACTCCTCCTGCCTCATGCTGGAGAAAACAAACAAGACAAGTGGAAGGGAAACTTCACAGGGCTGAGGCTTCTGGAAGGTTCCCTCATAGCACCACTCCCCTCCCCTTCGGAGATCCTAGGTCCTTTAGGAAACTAGGAAAAGTCCTGGCCTCGTAGGGTAGGCATAGCACACCCCTGCCCCTCCTTCCCTCTGGCTGCCAGGTTCTTGGTGAGTGGTTGACACTCTATAAAACTACTTCTGTGGGTTCATCTTCATTAAATTAGCAGGATTGCTTTATTTGCCTTCTGAATTTTCAGAGGTTTCTCTTTAAATAGAATGTAAATAATAGGGACAGTCTTCATGCTAGCAGATTATGCTTATCTGAAAAAGCACTCTAGGGTTTGTCCCCAAGCAAGGCTGCTGTTCGCTTTTCTGGAAAGTCCCTCTAGCTAGTCCCTTAGCTCTCTGGCTAAGCCAGGGTCTGGCAGCCGTGGACAGTGTCTTCCACTCCAGTTGACACTCAAGGTTCTCATTCACAGCCCAAATGAGTAGAAAATTTTCCCAGAAACACAGTTAACCACTTATCTTCTTTTCCCCAGTTCCCATGAAGTTTTCCTCGGTCTATATTTGGGCCAAAGCTGTTGTCTGCTTCCAGCTTAGCTAGGAACCTCTTCTTGGGCTCTGGTGCTGCAGAAAACACGGGAGATGCTGAGACCAGAGCAACTGGCCTGCGTCCTCAAGAAGCTGCCGTCAATAAGTAAATAGACATTCATAATGCAGTGTTAGAAGTGTTAGGACTGAGGTTTCTGTGGCTGCACGTGGGATAGAGCCCCAGACCAAACAGTGAAGGTACGGAGCCTAGCCTGGGTGACCTAAATTCCTCTGCCTGCTGTCTTCAGCTGTACTTCAGCCATACTGATCATTGGTGTCTCAACTACAGGTGAACCTCTGAAGGGCTGTGAAATGTTGTAGTCATGTCTCATCATGGTAGCACCAGAGACCCCTTCGGGGCCTCCACACTCCACTCTACCATCAGCCTTTGACAAGTCCAGCTTAGGTGTTCCACCTTTACTCAGGCTCATGGCTTATACGCTAGCTAGTAAAGCGGACAGGAATGCACAGGAACCTAGTGAAATGGACAGAAATGCACAGGAATTTCCTATACCCACACTGCCCTCTGAAGCAACCTTCACCCTCTTTCTGATGAAAGAGAGGCAGGAGAACCCTGGTGCAAGCAGGGGTCAGCCACGCACACCTGTTCCCCCTTCCCCAAAAGGGACTTCAGCCTGAATAAGACATCTTGGCAGGACATCCGTGAAACAGAAAGAGGGCCTCTGCCTTGTGCCTGGAGGTAAAGGCTAGGATCCCAGCCTTCTTTCCTGGGCCTGCACTCAGCACACCTTGAGAGGCCCAAAGCTTTCTGAGCCCACAAATCTTAGCTGCTTTCTCCCTCTCTAGGAGGGGTTAAAACCCAGAATTCTGTACTTTTAGGAAGAGGGATGGGCATCTTGGAGGAGACTTCAGTGAATCTCCATCCCAGGGAGCCAGGAGGGGTCCCTAAGGGTGCAGGGACTTGGGAGTCTGAAGAATCTGGGTTTGAAGGCTGGTTCTATGACATACAATGTCACCTCATGCAAATGTATACTTCTGAACCTATTTCCTCATCTAAAAAAATAAGAATAACATCTCTGGATGTGCATTTCCCAGGACAGTATTTTCTATATGGTAAGGTCTCAAGCGATGGTAGCACCTCCTTCTAAGTCTGCATTCTAAACATCAGCTCTCATTAAGGAATGAGGGCTTTCCTGGTGGCTCAGATGGTAAAGAATTCACCTGCAATGTGGGAGACCTAGGTTCCATCCCTGGGTTGGGAAGATTCCCTGCAGGAGGCCATGGTAACACACTCCAGTATTCTTTGGCTTCCCTGATGGCTCAGATGGTAAAGAATCTGCCTGCAAGTGATGGTAGCTCCTCCCTCTAGGTCTGCATTCTAAACATCAGCTCTCAGTAAGGAATGAAGGGTTTTCATGAGAAAGTGAAGGACTCTAGGCCCCTGGGGAGAAGTGAAGGGAAGCAGGTGAGGGTCTGTTTGTTTTCAAAGGCAGGGAAGCTCTCACAGGTGTCCCTGAAATCACCCTGCCAAGAGGAATATTATCAAGACAGTTTCTTTGCACACCCTAGAGGCATGCCTTCTGGGCCGAGGGAAACATACCCCAAGAGCCATATGAAACACAAAGGCAGCTGTGCACTCAACTTCCTGGCTGTGCATTTACATGGGGATTTTCTGGACATCTCAAAGAACCTGCTGTTTGGCAAGCTGGCTGAGGACAATCACCCCACTGGGGAAAAGAGTGAAACTAACAAGCTGGAAGGGCAGGAGGTTTTCACCTGGCTTCCTCAAGAGCTACACTGACCCTCCCTCCCCATGCCCTCCTGGTCCATAGTGATCTACATGACAAGGAAGCAAAACCAATATTAGACACATAAAGAAAATTCTAAACATTGCTTTGCACCTGCCAGTCAAAACTGTGCTTTGCAGCCAACCGTGAAATGACCTAACAGCCACAACTAAAGTCCATGTAATGCCTAGCTTTGGCTCACTCCACAATTTCAGATTCTGAAATATTTATCTGAATACAAGAAAGGGCTTCCCAGTGGTAAAGATGTGCCTGCCAAGGCAGTAGACACAAGAGATGTGGATTTGGTTCCTGGGTCAGGAAGATTCCCCTGGTGAAAGAAATGGCAACTCACTCCAGTATTCTTGCCTGGGAAATCCCATGGACAGAGGAGCGTGGTGGGCTGCAGTCCATGGGGTCTGAAAGAGTCAGACAGGACTGAGCGACTGAGCATGTGCACACAAGCAGAGATAAAATCTTCAGGATGTTTCATGAGTTCCTTGTCACGTCCTAGAACCAGTCCAGAGATGGAGGCAGAGATCTTGCCCACCANAATACACTATTGTAAAGCAAAACAAACTAAAAAATAAAAATACAATCATTGAAAAATTTTAAATCTTTGACAGCTGAATGGAGGGGACAACAGGAAAAAATCAATGATGTCGAAGAGAGAGTAGGAATTACCCAAGCTGAAGAGCAGCAAGAAAACAGGCTCTTCTGTGAACAGAGCCACAAAAAGCTGTAGGACGATAACAAAAGTTGTAATGTTTGTGTCACTGGAATCTAAGAAACAGAGAAAGAGATCAGCACTGAAAAAAGTACTTGCAGAACTTATGGCTGAACATTTTTCAAATATGGAAAAGAAAGACAACCTGAAATTTTTTCAAATATGGAAAAAGACCTACATGGATTTAAAAATTTGAGCAAAACTTTGAATGAACAAACCCAAAGAAATTCATATCAGGAAACATCATAATCAACCTTCAGACAATCGAAGATTTAAAGACAAAATATCTCCAAAGCAGCAAGAGAAATGACACCTTACAAAAAGAGCAAAAACCATTCAAATGACAGCGGATCTTTCATAAGAACCATGGAAGCCAGAAGGTTGTAGCACAACATTTTTCAAGTGCTGCAAAGAAAGAGCCATCAACCCAGAATTCTGTAACTTGTGAAATTATTTTTCATGAATGAAAGAGAAATAAATTCTCAGATACAGGAATAGTAAGAGGATTTTCTGCCTCCAGGTCTACCCTAAAATAGAATGGAAATGATTTTTTAAAAGGAATCTTGGAACATCAGGAAGAAAGAACAATGGTAAAGGCAAAAATGCGTTTATACACAGTAGACCCTCCCTCTCAAGTTGTCTAAATTATGCCTGATGGTTGAAGCAAAAAGTATAGAATTGTCTGATTTGCATCTCCATGTGTGTAGAAGAAACATTTAAGACTACTGTGACATAAACAAGGAGCTTAAAAGGTGGGACCTTCATTCAGGCTGCTGTAACAGAATATCATAGACTTGCTGGCTTAAACAGATGTTTATTTCTCGAAGTTCTGGAGTCTGGATCCAGTGTCCGGTGATGGTCATCTTCCTTTTGTAGACAGCCATCTTGTCTTCTCACTGTGCCTTCACATGGTGCAGAACAGAGAAGAAGGAAGCTAACTCTCCCATGACTCTTCTTGAAAGGGCACCAATACCATTTGTGAGGGCTCCATCCTCATGACCCAATTACCTCCTAAAGGCCCCATTTCCTAAGACCATCACTTTAGGGGTGAGGATTTCAGCTCAGGGATTTTGGCAGGACACATTCAGTCCATAACAGGGGATAATGTTTCTATATTCACTTGGACTGGTAAATGATGACACCAGTAAATCTCTGTGGTGATGATATAAATCTATACTGTGACTGTGCTGGTGGTTACAGGAATCTTCCCAGTACTACTGCTATGTTTGTGAAAAACTAGCATAAGAATATACACACATTGTAGACCAATACTGACTTTTCTGATTATGATATTGTATTATCAATATGTAAGTTGTAACCATTGAGAGAAAATGGGTGGATACATGAAGCCTCTCTGTACTATCTCTGAAACAACCTGTATACCTATAATTATTTCAAAATAAAGTTTTTTCAGTGGGAAATGGTTCTAGATAAAAAGATGCTAAAGACATATGCCATGACAATCTACTTTGATTGGATTATAATTTTTTTAAATCCAAAAGATTAGGAAGTTTGGGGAAATTTTAATATAGACAGTGTATTTGACGGTATTAGATAAAATTTTTGTTAGTTTTCTTCAGTGTGATAGTAATATTGTGATTATATAAAGTCAAGTCTTTGTTCCTAAAAGATGTGCATTGAAGTATTTAGGCTTGAAATATATTGGAGTTAACAGTTAAGTGGTTCAGGGAGAAAGACAGTGAGAGAGAAACAAATACAATAAAACACAAGAGTCAATTGTTGACTCTTTGAGGAAGATATGAGGGTGTTCCTTGTACCATTTTTTCAATTATTTGGTATTTGTGGAGATTTTCAATTTTTTAAAGTTAGAGGGATGGATTGATGGATAGATATGTGAAAAAGCAAATATGCTTAAATGTTAATTGTGAAATTTAGGTGGTAAGTAATTGGGTGTTCATTATAAATTTATTTCAATTTTTCTTTATGCCTGGTACCGTTTAAATTAAAATATTGGAAGGTGGACAGCTGAAGGAACATATTGAAACCCATTGCCCTTCCCAGCATTCCTAATCCTTCCAGATCCAGTTAAACCCATACTTACAATAATTAAAACATCATTTGCCTTGGGCCAAAGCTTGCCTAGTTTCTGACTGAAGAAATCCTCACAACGCCTCACACTTCCCATAATGGTAAAGTCCCAGGCACTGCCATTGTCCACACCACCATACTGAGAAGTCTCCAAAGAGTATTACTGATTGTCAAGGAGAGACAAACCTGAACAAAGCCAGGCTGGGCTTATGGATAATCCAGTTTTCCCAGAAATTAAAAAACTATGGTTTTTCCAGTAGTCATGTATGGATGTGAGCGTTGGACTGTGAAGAAAGCTGAGTACCAAAGAATTGAGGCTTTTGAACTGTGGTGTTGGAAAAGACTCTCGAGAGTCCCTTGGACTGCAAGGAGATCCAACCAGTCCATCCTAAAGGAGATCAGTCCTGAACATTCATTGGAAGGACTGATGCTGAAGCTGAAACTCCAGTACTTTGGCCACCTGATGCGAAGAACTGACTCATTGGAAAAGACCCTGATGCTGGGAAAGATTGAAGGCAGTAGGAGAATGGGATGACTGAGGATGAGACAGTTGGAGGGCATCACTGACTCGATGGACATGTTTAAGTAAACTCTGGGAGTTGGTGATGGACAGGGAGGCCTGGCATACTGCAGTCCATGGTGTCGCAGAGTCAGACATGACTGAGCAACTGAACTGAACTGAACCCCAAATTTAAAGGAGTTAATGTCCCTTATGTGAACAGCTGAGGCCTAGGAATAGTGAGAAATGTGGTGGTGCTGAGCAAAATGAATTTTGAGTCATTGATATATGTTGAAAATATTTGGGGTATATTTATTTTTAGGGAAATATATGTATATATTAAAACTACAACAAGAAGACAATTCTACCATCATGGTAGGTGTTTTTAATATATATATTAAAAATATAATGAGAAAACAATTCTACCATCAGGGTAGGAGTTTGTAACACATTAAGTATCAAAGTTAGGAAGTAATCGACAAGGGAATTGAAAAATTAAAAAAAAGAATACAGAAGATATGAATCTTATCATTTGAAATAGTGGACTTTATGATTCATAGATCACTGTAACAGTTGGCAAGAATTGTTGTTTTTTTTTATTCTAGNACAATTCTACCATCAGGGTAAGAGTTTGTAACACATTAAGTATCAAAGTTAGGAAGTAATCGACAAGGGAATTGAAAAATTTAAAAAAAGAATACAGAAGATATGAATCTTATCATTTGAAATAGTGGACTTTATGATTCATAGATCACTGTAACAGTTGGCAAGAATTGTTGTTTTTTTTTTTATTCTAGGAAGGATTTTGCTTTCTCCCGATCTTCCTTCCTTCCTGCTTTCTCCCCTCCCACCCTTTTTTTCTCTCTCCCTTCCTCCCTCCTCTTCCTTCTTTTGACAGGAACCCTTTAAGCCATCTGATCTGCCTTAGAGTATCTGGTCAAGTATTTCAATATCGTTTGATCTCTCCCATGACAAGACCATGGAGACTGTGCCTGACAGCCATGTCACCACGTCTGCTCTGGTTCTTGGCTTACTGCAGACCTACAGGAGGAGCCACATATGCTGTGAGACACTGAAGACATTCTGAACTCTGTACAAAGACGCTCAGTTCCTGACCCAAGTCAGTAAGAAGTGAACCAATCTCCTAAGTACATCGCATTATTTAAGACAAGGCCCATATTCTCTGGAAGCTCATTTTCCCTCCCTGGTTCTGGAGTGGCAAAGATCTAGCCATTCCTGCCCCATCTCCTCTAGTTTTCTTTCACGTCTCCCACAATGTTTCTCATCTCATGCCACCATCTACTTACAGGCTCCAAGTGGTACCCACTCCTGCGAATGACAAAAAGCAATCCATCCTTGCACTTGTCATGACAAAACTCCTTATCTTATCTCTCTAGCAGAAGAGTTCAATCAAACCAAACATTAAAAATAAATTAATTACACTTTATCCCTCCCTAGAGATGGCTGAGCTACTAAGAGCCAGCGAAGTGTCTAGAAAGGAAAAACAAAACTCTCAACTGATTTATCCGATCTTTCATCCATCTCAAACCATCCCACTTTTATGTCCTTTTACATTCTTATTGCTGGAGCTGGACCCAACACTGGTCAGGAAAAATGGCTGAGAATGGAAGCACAGATGAATGGACAAAGATGCAGCATATATATATATATATACACACAACAGAATACTACCCAACCATTACAAACAGAATGAAATAATACCATTTGCAGCAGTAAATGTAGCTAGAGATTATCATGCTAAGTGAAGTAAGTGAGAAAGACAAATACCATGTGATATCACGTATATGTGAAGCCTAAAATATGACATAAATGAAACGGAAACAGACTCAGGGACATAAAGAGCAAACTTGAGGTTGCCAAGGGGGAAGGGGTTGGAGGACGGATGGAGTGGGAGGCTGGGTTAACAGAATGGATAAACAACAAGGTCCCACTGTATAGCACAGGGAATTATATTCAGTATCCAATGATAAGCCATAATAAAAGAATCTTAAAATGATATGATTTTAATAATAATGATAATGTACATACATATAACTGAATCACTTTGCTATACAGCAGAACTTAACACAACACTGTAAATCAACTATACTTCAAATAAAACAATGTTCGAAAAAATCGCAGCAGATGGCCAGGGCTCCGGTGGCTGGCTGACCACATTATATGGACACATTTGCAGGAATACTATTGTGTGACTAGCTTTTCTGTAGGCTAGAACACTCCAACACAAATCAGAGGAAGCACAGATCCGAAGAAGACTATAGTGGGAGGTGTTTGCAGAGTCAAATATCCCTACTCTTATTAAGTGACACCTGTCACATACATAGGCCCCTGACCCACACCTCAGCCTGCCCCAGGGTGATTTTTTTTCTTCCCTAAGCATATACCTCAAAGGAGTGGTGAGTAGGGCACTTCCTCTCTCAACCAAAGATAACCATAATCTGTGAACTGATTAATCTATTTGTCTCCATGGAGTCAGAAAAAAAGAAAGAAAGAAAGAAAGCTTCTTTCAAAGTTTTCCGGAAGGCTTCAAGATCACCAGTCCACATGCTTGCAGCCTAATCGGAGGCTTCCAACTTACAGAACTGTAACAAATAANAACCAAAGATAACCATAATCTGTGAACTGATTAATCTATTTGTCTCCATGGAGTCAGAAAAAAAGAAAGAAAGAAAGAAAGCTTCTTTCAAAGTTTTCCGGAAGGCTTCAAGATCACCAGTCCACATGCTTGCAGCCTAATCGGAGGCTTCCAACTTACAGAACTGTAACAAATAAAATTCTGTTGTTTATTTAAAAACAAAACAATAGTCCAAATCAGATACTCTTCCAACCCATTTCATGAATGGGCTATGATAAAGTGGGCTATGATAAATCCCGGGGCTATGATAAACTGAAGACAAAGACTCACCCAGGAATATGGCAGTTTGAGAGGCAGGCTACTTTAGCATCCTGCAAACCACTGTTATTCCTAATAATACTTTTACATGGTGCTTCGTAAATGCCCAAATTGTTCTGCATAATACTAGGGTCCAGGTTTTGGCTCAAGCAGTGAAAAAATGACTGAGAAAAACATGTATGACTTTGCCCTCTATATTAACCGAATGAGGCAAGTGGGAAGAGTATTACCCCCATCGCCAGCCTCAGAGAAGTGTAGGGACGTTGCTCAAAGCTTGTGAGCGGCAGGCAAAGCTAGAACTGCATTTTCAGGCCACAAAGGAAGCACAGATACTAATTCATCCTCTGCCACTGACATGAGGTTTGATCTCCACGCGATAGTAATCTCATGTCCCTAGTGAATTTTTCACCTGAAACCTATGCAAACTGGGCCCGACCATCAGTTTGATCCTAGAGGTGGCCCCCAAAGCTGGGCTGAACGCACAGGGTGGGTGACCAGGTCTGTGCCCCTACGAGTTCCGCCGGGGTGGGGAGTCCCAGACCTCTGCCTCAGAGACCCTGCCCAAAAAGGCTAGGGATGCAGCGGACTCTCTCATCTAGGGCGGGGCCCGGCCGCACCAGCGCTGCCGGCTGGAATCCCGGGACTTCCTTCGGAACTCGGCTGCGGTGGACTCGAGAGTAGCCAAAGGAACTCCAAAAGTCTCCAGCCAGCGTTAAATCAAAAATGCCCTCTTCCTCTTCCTCGTCGGCATCTCTAGTGCTCACATGTGCCAATGGCTGGATATGTCCGCCGGGCCACTGTTACCCGGAGTTTGTGACCCCTGAAAGTGGGGCACGTAACTCAGCAGCCGCCTGACACCGCGCGGGGACGCGGCACTCGCGCCCCAGGCCTCTGGGCGCTGAGTTCTAGCTGCGCCTGCGCGCCGGGTCTGCGTGGTGGGCGGAGAGGCGGGTAGGTAGGGACCCGGCTAGGTGGGCGGGGCGACAGTTGGCTCCCTGAAAGCCTGGCGCAGAGCGATTGTTCTAAACCACCCGGATCCCAAAGGCAGAGGCTTCCGGGCATCCTCCTCCGCTAAGGGCAGCTGCGCACCCTTCGAGTCTGCAGAGTCTGTCGCTGGGAACCAACCCATTCTTGGCGCCTTTACGGGCAGGATTTGAGGGGCGGGACCGGGAAGTGTGGAAGCATAGTGTCACTGCTCCAGGCGTGGGCCCTCTGTGACGCCGTGGAAGGACGTAGAAGATACCGCTGCAGGCGTCGCGGAGCCCTAGCGCTCCTGCCCGAGGCCTGTGTGACATCACTGTGGCAGCGGGAGGATGCCCTGATGTCACAGCGTCATCGTGCTCTGGGAGGTGGGGTGGGACGCCTGAGTCTGTTCTCAGGATGCCGAGGCTCCAGGGGATAGGTTGGGGATGATATCACAGGTCCCATGTTCTCGGAGATGAGGTGCCATCAAGGAGCCCTGCACCATCCAAGTGCCTTTCTCCATCCCCCCAGAACCCTATGCTAGTCCTGAATCCGGAGACAAGGTCAGCGGGTAAAAGGCCCTTCGTGCGCCCCAAACCCCCTAGCTACCTTCCAGAAGGAGGAGGTGGAACCTGAATCCATCCTATACGAAGAAGCCCCTGAGGGCNATTTTCGACGGATCTAAGGTTATAGAATTTTCCTTTTATCCGAAGGTGAAAATAAATGTATTAGAAGCAACGCAGTGTCTAACCAAACTGTAGTGGAAGGAAAAAAGTTAACTGAATCGCGTATAGTCAAGGGGAAGCCCTGCGGACAGAAATACCTAACTGCACCCGCGGCTCTGTGACTCTGACCGGCTCCATAGGCGGCGGTCGGCGCTGGAGGAATGCGCGTTCGCGGTAATTAATTTCCAGACACCGGAGGGTTATTATCTGCATAGCGATTTCCGGCGAGGGAATTCGGGGTAAGTCTGGCTGCGATGTTCTACCGAGACGTGGGGACTGTAATCCTAAAGAAAACGCGCCACCTGCTGGTGAGCAAGTGACATCTCTGGGCGCCCCTTCCTCGAAAAGTCTCAAATCGAGTTGTCTCCAGAGTGGGTTTCCCCCGCAGCTGCCTTAAATGTTCTTTTCGGAGTTACAAAATTTACCTTGTTTAAATCTACACACGTTCTTGCCCTTCCAAAGAACAAAATTTCTGTTTTCCCTGCTCCACGTTTATGAGGTTTTTTTCCTTGTTTTGGTTTCAGAGTTTGAAATACTTAGCACCTGTATGCCACCATTGGTTTCTGGCCCTGGGAAAAACGATGAACCAGGATCTACTGTGAAAGTTTTATGCACTCTCGGAGCTGGGTTAGTGCTAGCTCATAGATAACTCTTTGGGTCCACCTCCTCCCTCTCAGCCCTCCCTCCTCAGCTCAGAGGTGCTTCTGGACCAGGCCCCTCCCAGGACTCCCAGTCCAGCTTTGTGAAGAACCAAAGGAGAGGACGAGGAGCTGCTTATGAAACAAGCCAGGTCTCCTTCTACCCTCACCTTCCTCCCAGGCCACTGGATTCCAGGTCCCTTTCCTTCCTGTAATTCCCTATAGAATATTTCATCTGGACCCTCTCTACTCCTTGGCATCAAAACTGAATTTTTTTTCCCAAATTGATTTATTTTTAATTGAAGGAAAATTGCTTCACAATATTGTGTTGGTCTCTACTATCAACATGAGTCAGAGCCATAGGTATACATGTGTTGCCTCCCTCTTTAACCTCCCACCCACCTCCCACCCCTCTAGGTGGTAACAGAACTCTGGTTTGAGTTCCCTGAGTCATACAGCAAATTCCCATTGGTTATCTATTTTATACATCGTAGTGTATATCTCGAAGCTGCAATTTAAAAAAAAAAAAAGAAAAAGCTGTTTTAAATTTTATTGAGATGTAATTGACATGTAACACTGTGTAAGTTTAAGGCATACAACCAGTTGGTGTGATGTATTCTTATATTGCAATGTGATTACCACCACCACAGTCCTAGCTCAGTCACACCTCTACCACTTCACATTATTATCATTCCTTTTTTGTGGTGAGAAAAATGACCATCTAGCTTCTCAGCAACTTTGAAGTTTATGACACAGCATTGTTGACTGTAAGCATGCTACCATGCATCCGGCACTTACCTACTAGCTGCAATTGTATACCCTTACCATCTCTACAATTCCCCCAGTCCCCCACCCCCAGCCCCTAACAACCACCATTCTACTTTCTGTTTTATGAGTTCAGCAAAGCTACAACTTTGATGCTCTCTTTTTCTTATCAAAGCTCCAGGTTTCAGATAAGAAACCGGAAGAGAGAAGTCCTAAAAATATACTTATTTGCAGGCTCTTTGGTCTGTGCTCTGCCTACAAAAGAAACAAGGTAAAAGAGATCCTTGGGGGCTTCTGCTGAGCTCTCACAGGCACTCCTTACAGGCAACCCGGGGAAGTTCAGAACTGAAACTGCACAATTTCTCATAAGGAAGAAAGCAGAGGCTGAAATTGCTTTCCAAGACCATTATCCTTTGCTCCTTTGGAGCAAAGGCTTGAGATCATGTGCAGAGAAGACAAGCTCGGGACTGAGGGAAGGCCAGGCTCCCTGTCAGAAGAAGGCTCTGCTCCCTGCCACCCAGCTGTCTCTGCCCCAGTAAGAGGCAGGATTTCCCAGTTCCTAATTCTGAGCTTGCAGTGAGAGGTGGAACGGGGAGGGACTGACTTAGACATTACAAAGAACCACTAAAGCCAAAGTGATGAGAAGCCCCAGGTGCCTCCTCCATGCATGAATAAAGATATTAACTGAATGGAAGGGGATGGGGGCTTGTGCCTCTTTAGTGTTTATGACTGGGGTCTTCCTACATTCAGAATGCCACACTGAAGAAGTGCTGGATCCCCAAAGTGGTGGCCCAGCTGAGAGAGAAGCGACCACTCATGGAAAGTGGAAGGCATCCAGATCAGCTCTAAGAAGCATGCATCCACTGGGTGTGAGTGCAGCCCAAGCCCCAGCTTTGAGAGGTGTGGGATGGGCTGGAAGATGGAAAACTGAGGATGCTCCGTAATACTTGTTCCTTGGCAAATCCAGAGTAGCCAGCAAGCTGGAAGAGGACCACGATCTCTACTAGGAGAACCTTCAATTCTCTGGTATCTGTGGCCTTCAGCTCAGGAGGAGGAATGGTATTCATGGATCTGAGCCATATCATAGTGTAGCTGAACATTTACACAGAGCAGGAAACCACACTCCCTATTGTAGCCACCATCAAGGGCCAGCTGCCCTTCCTTCCAGTCTCAGCTAGCACTTAGAATGCTGGCTCCCACCGTAGCTCCTGTATTCCCAGGTGACTCCAGGCAAATTCATTTGTTGGTCATGCCTCCTCCAAACCCCTACATGAGAACCTTTCCTCTGAAGAGAAAAGCATTTGCTGAAATACACTGAGCAAATTCAAAATACAAAAAAAAAACAGGGATATATATATTAGCATATGATTTTTCATTTCAAAATGACTAATGTTTGGGTCCTTTCAGTATATTTGGGTATGTGTTTGCATATCACCGATAAGGAAATGGAGAGAAAACTTAAACCTGGAACATGATTTTCAATGTCTTTCAGATAAAGAATTTCTGGAATCATGCCTTGGTTTGCTAAAAATTCCTGTCACAAACATTTTAGGAGATTTATCTAAAAAGGATAAACCACATGGGGGGCCAGGAGGAGATGCAGAAGGTCACGTGGCCCATATGAGTGGGAAAAGCTGAGTTTTCAATGCTCAGAGTCCTCAAAGGCAGCAAAGTACAGGGGGTGTGAAGCATCTCAGAGCATGCCAATATCAAGCCATGGGTGCAAAGGCCACTCACAGAGGAAAGGGAGGACCCACAAACACCCCCCAGCTCAGCTTAGAAGCTGGTCCTCAGCTAATTCTTGCTGGAGTGAGTGATTAACTGACAGTTATCAAGTTAATGGCTTAAGAAAAGTGAAAGTCTCTCAGTCATGTCTGACTCTTTGTGACCCCACAGCCTACACAGTCCATGGAATTCTCCAGGCCAGGATATTGGAGTGGGTAACCTTTCCCTTCTGCAGGGGGTATTCCCAACCCAGGGATTGAACCCAAGTCTCCCCCATTGTAGGCGGATTTTTTTACCAGCTGGGCCACAAGGGGAGCCCCAAAATACTGGAGTGGGTAGCCAATCCCTTCTCCAGGGGATCTTCCCAACCCAGGGATAAAACCGGGGTCTCCTGCATTGCAGGCGGATCCTTTACCAACTGTGCTCTCAGGGAAGCCTAAGAAAGTGTTTTCCAAAACCCCAGCCACAGAATCACTTGGAGAGTTTTTCACAAGCAGATTCCCAGGCCCTACCCTCAGAGACCTGTAAGGGGTCCTGGGAGTTAGCATGCTTTAAAAGCTCCACACATGATTCAGATGGTGGTGGTCTTTCCAGTCCAGGCAGAGTGAGAACCATAGATAAAGTCGGATTCTGCCTGTGGTATCTGGGTTTTGCTAAGGAGGGTTGAAAAGTTACTCAACAGTCAAAGAAATGGCTCTTCATTAAAGCAGTTCATACATTTGAGTAAAGGTTCCTTCTCTTTTGTCTGTAAGAGAGGAGAACTGGACCGGAGGATCATGAAAACTTCTGGGTTCTAAAATGTTACCATCTATGTTGTCAGTGGGATGATGAGTGATTTGGGCTTCCCTCCACTCACATCACAGAGGAGCCTCCTACATGGGTTTATCCCAGACAGCCAGTCATCCTGCGTCTTGAGAAAAAGACTCCTCTCAGTCGGCAGAGGAAAAAGTCACTGCTGCAGAAGAACTCGCCTAGGAGTACAGTACGGAGGCCCAGGAAAGCACCAGCTGGCAATGCGCCCTCAGAAGTTAGGTCAAACGGGGGCCATGGGGATGTGCAGTTTCAGGCACATGGGCATCAGCTTTTGTGTCCAGAAGTTGATCACATTTGGGGTAAAGAGAGGGAAAAGAGGCCTCTAAGATCACCTAGTGAACCTTTTTGTGAAAATTTTTTAAACTACTCATTTTTTTGGTTGTGCTGGGTCTTTGTTGCTTCCTGAGGGCTTTCTCTGGGAGTTAGTGATGGACAGGGAAGCCTGGCATGCTGCAGTCCACGGGGTCACAAAGAGTCAGACACGACTAAGCGACTGAACTGCACCGAGGGCTTTCTACGAGTGTGATGAGCAGGGGTGCTCTCTAGTTGTGCTGCGTGGGCTTCTCATGCGGTGGCTTCTCTTGTGCTGGAGCACCCCAGGCTCAGTAGTTGTGGTGCACAGACTTACTTGCCCTGCGGCATATGGATCTTCCGGGACCAGGGATCGAACCCATGTCCCTTGCATTGGCAGGCAGATTCCTATCTGCTCTGCCACTAGGAAGTCCCTGGACCTTTTCTATTTTTTTTTTTTTTTAATCCATAGTTCATTATGTGAGTGTTTGAGAAGCTTTGAGCAGGAAGGTGCTAGATGAGCTATGTGGTTTGAGTTTGTGTCTGCCCATGCGCCATGCACATTCCAGATTTGTAATAAGTCTAATGGGTACTCACACAGAAGCAGTGTAGATAGCTGAATGGAAACCCTTGGATGGCTAATAAATTCCTTGTGGTACTTGGGTCATGACATTTGCTGCCAACCAGTAAGAATTTTTTTATATTTTTATTTTGATTGCTTTTTTATGGTTTTATTATCACCTGCAGTTTGCCAGGCTCCTCTGCCCATGGGATTTCCCAGGCAAGAACACTGGAGTGGGTTGCTCTTTCCTTCTCCAGGGGATGTTCCCCACCCAGGAATTGAACCCACATCTCCTAAAGTACAAGCAGATTCTTTACCACTGAGCCACCAGGAAAGCTCTTTACTTTGACAGCAGTTCCCAATTTTTTGGGGGGGGAGGGTGGTAAAAATAGGTCTATTTACATGCCTCTTAGTAAACATGTCACTTTACATGTCTTACCAATTTTATAGCAGCATAAAGCATTCTAGAGAAATACTGTCAAAAAAAGAATGCTAACAATTTTAGTCACCCATGCTATATAGCTATGTATATGTGGTATATATAACTTCTCAGGTGGCTCAGACCATGAAGAATCTGCCTGCAATGCAGCAAACCTGGGTTTGATCCCTGGGTCAGAAAGATCCCCTGGAGATGAGAATGGCAACTCACTCCAGTATCTTGCCTGGAGAATGCCAAGGACAGAGGAGCCTGGCAGTCCATGGGGTGGCAGAGTTGGATGCCACTGAGTGACTAATATTTTCACTTTCATGGTATACAGATTACAAAAAGTACATATCTTTTTGAAACTGTTTATCTGATTTCTTCAGGTCAGGTGCAACCAGGGCCCATGATGAGATTTCAGTTCCTAACATCCTTGGAGTGATTTCAGGAGCTCTGTTGTGTGGTGTCTCTAGGAGGAGACATTTCTCTTATCCCTGTTTCATTAACAGAGTTTCGAGGACAGGGGCCTCCCTGCAGCTGAGGAGTACAGTCCCAGAAATGCAAGGGGGCTGCAGCCTCAGGGGGCAGAGCAAGACCCAGTTCTTTCCAGGATCCTCTGTCTCCTGAGCGTCCGTGCCTCACACTCCTGTGTGGTTAGATGGAATCCACATGCCAAACCCAAGACGTGAATGATCAGTCTCATTTTCTGTCTGAGCAGATTTGGCTTAGAAATCTGTCCCAAAGTCACACAGCCAGGTAAGTCTGCAGCCAGGACTTAAACCCAGGTGCATTTGATTCCAAAGTCCAAGTTCATAGTGAAGGCACCCTCCCTTGGAAGTACTCACAGTGTGTACTGGTGGCATGGGCTTCACCCGGGAACCTATGTGAAATACAGAGGCTCAGGCCTTTCCTCAGACCTAAGACCTGGAAGCTGTGGACCCCATGGGGAGCCCCCCTACCCAGTGTCTAGCCCTACTCAGGATCTTAGCCCTAAGTTCAGTTCAGTTCAGTCGCTCAGTCGTGTCCAACTCTCTGTGACCCCATGAATCGCAGCACGCCAGGCCTCCCTGTCCATCACCAACTCCCGGAGTTCACTCAGACTCACGCCCATCGAGTTGATGATGCCATCCAGCCATCTCATCCTCTGTCATCCCCTTTTCCTCCTGCCCCCAATCCCTCCCAGCATCAGACTATTTTCCAATGAGTCAACTCTTTGCATCAGGTGGACAAAATACTGGAGTTTCAGCTTCAGCATCATTCCTTCCAAAGAAATCCCAGGGCTGATCTCCTGCAGAATGGACTGGTTGGATCTCCTTGCAGTCCAAGGGACTCTCAAGCGTCTTCTCCAACACCACAGTTCAAAAGCATCAGTTCTTCAGTGCTCGGCTTTCTTCATAGTCCAACTCTCACATCCATACATGACCACTGGAAAAACCATAGCCTTGACTAGACGGACCTTTGTTGGCAAAGTAGTGTCTCTGCTTTTGAATGTGCTATCAANTCCAACACCACAGTTCAAAAGCATCAATTTTTCAGCGCTCGGCTTTCTTCATAGTCCAACTCTCACATCCATACATGACCACTGGAAAAACCATAGCCTTGACTAGACGGACCTTTGTTGGCAAAGTAGTGTCTCTGCTTTTGAATGTGCTATCAAGGCTGGTCATAACTTTCCTTTCAAGAAGCAAGCATCTTTTAATTTCATGGCTTCAGTTACCATCTGCAGTGATTTTGGAGCCCCCCAAACTAAAGTCTGACACTGTTTCCACTGTTTTCCCATCTATTTCCCATGAAGTGATAGGACCAGATGCCATGATCTTTGTTTTCTGAATGTGGAGCTTCAAACCAACTTTCTCACTCTCCTCTTTCACTTTCATCAAGAGGCTTTTTAGTTCCTCTTCACTTTCTGCCATAAGGGTGGTGTCATCTGCATATCTGAGGTGATTGATATTTCTCCAGGCAATCTTGATTCCAGCTTGTGCTTCTTCCAGCCCAGCATTTCTCATGATGTACTCTGCATAGAAGTTAAATAAGCAGGGTGACAGTATACAGCCTTGACGTACTCCTTTTCCTATTTGGAACCAGTCTGTTGTTCCATGTCCAGTTCGAACTGTTGCTTCCTGACCTGCATATAGGTCTCTCAAGAGGCCAGTCAGGTAGTCTGGTATTCCCTTCTCTTTCAGAATTTTCCCCAGATTATTGTGATCCACACAGTCAAAGACTTTGGCATAGTCAATAAGGCAGAAATAGATGTTTTTCTGGTACTCTTTTGCTTTTTTGATGATCCAGTGGATGTTGGCAATTTGATCTCTGGTTCCCCTGCCTGTTCTAAATCCAGGCTTTAATCTCAGCTTCTACTACTGCTGCTACTGCTAAGTTGCTTCAGCTGTGTCCAACTCTATGTGACCCCATAGACAGCAGCCCACCAGGCTCCACTGTCCCTGGGATTCTCCAGGCAAGAACACTGGAGTGGGTTGCCATTTGCTTCTCCAATGTAGGAAAGTGAAAAGTGAAAGTGAAGTCGCTCAGTTATGTCCAACTCTTATGTCCAACTCTTTGCGACCCCATGGACTGCAGCCTACCAGGCTCCTCCGTCCATGGGATTTTCCAGGCAAGAGGACTGGAGCGGGGTGTCGTTGGCTTCTCCGCTCAGCTTCTACAATAGACAGCAAAAACTGCTAGATGTACAAAGTCAAATCAAAGGCCCACAGACTACAGCTTAGGAAAACTGCATCACCCAACTATGGGTGCCCCAGAGACGCACAAAATCTCCTTTGGCCCAAGAGTGAGCAGTGTGCACTGGCCAGCAACCTGGCTCTGGCCTTGCACATGGTCATTCTCCTCTCAGAGCTCCAGAGGTTAGGATGACGGAGCAGAGAATCCGGCAGAGCAGAATCCAGCTTCTCCGAAAGAAAGGTCAGGCTTCAGAGCTCACTTTGGGAGATGGCGGATGAAGGATGGACGGCAGTCTGATGGTGTTTGGGGAACAATGATGGTACCTACTTGCCTCCTCCTAGGAGAAGAGAAACTAAGAAAGGGCTCCTAGGATCTTCTGTGGTGAGGCACGCACTTACACAGTAGTGTACACATTAACCAAGATGTTTGTACACTAATACTGCTTTGCTCCCGGGTTATTTTGGCACAGGTGCATTTTTTAATTCAAAAGGCATCCATAATTAATGACTGCATGGTAAAATTATACAAAGGACTGATCACTCGTGAATCACGAAGTTCTAAAATATGCACTCTTACTTGATTATCCTGATCTCTGCCAAACTCAGCGGGGTTATTATAGCATCCTCATCAACACAGAAGAGCCCGGCGGGCTACAGTTGCAAAGAGGCAGACAGGACCAGGCAACTGAGCACACACACACACATGCATGCATCAACACTCTGCCAACAAAAAGGAGCCTGGTCTCAGCAACTGCGCTTCATCTGCTTTTAGCTCCCCTCTCTGAAATCACACACACAGGATGCTGAGGTCAGGACGCGGAGGTTGGGGGCCAGCTGTGCTGGGAGCATTCCCTCTGTCCCACACAGACGTTGGGCCGTGTTGGCACACTGGTCTCCCTCTCCACGTGCTGTCTTCTTCAGGAGCCCAGGGCTTTGGTGCTGGCCCCATTTGACTCTCTCCCTTCTTCTGAGGTTGGAGAAGTTGCAAGAATCACCACATCAAGGGAATTGTGCATTTTAAGAGCAGGGTCTGGAAAAAATCATGTTTAACCTGCGGAATTGGCATAGAAATGGTAGAAATTGCCTCTATTCCAAAAAGCACAGAGTATAAACTCTTGGAGGAACCTTAAACATATCATCTTTGACACCTCCATTTCACAGGCGAGAAACCTGAACCTCCAAAGATGGTTTGCCCAGCGACATGACTGCACCCCAGAGCGAGGTTTCCTGACATCTGGCGGGGGGCGGTGGGGGAGGGGTGGCTCCCTGCACACTGCACCCCACTCCCTGGGATTCCTATGACTTAGATCTAGAAAAGAGGGGGCCTTGCAAGGGCCTCCTTTTGTCCTGTGTCTTCAGAGGACAGAGCCCGTATTAAGTCACGATGCTCTGGGTAGGAGGCCCTCCGCACGCCCGCACAGGCACGCAGTGGTGTCAAGATGCCCCGTGGATGCCTGCGCCCCGGGTTTGGATGATTGCTGCTCGTGATGGAGCAGCTTTATGAAAACATTAAATGTCATTACTTATTTCTTCATGTCCAAAATGTATACTTCAACATTTTTTTCTCTGTAGACAAGTGTCACTTTTACTGCAATCTTCAGGCCAGATGTTCCTGGTATAAGTGGTAACAGCTGCCCCGCTGGCAGACGTGTGGCTCGGGCTAAGTCACTTTCCAAAAGACCCCAAAGCCCTCTCTTCAAAAACACTGGTGTGACAGGAGAGACCCATACCTGGCCCTGCCGAGCTGCTGGGGGAAGCACTTGAAGGCTGGGACGAAGGCTGGAACTGGGCTGTGCGGGCAGGCAGGATGCCAAACCGCCTCGCCTCCCTCCTCCTTGGGATGAGTGGACTCCACTTCCTTCCCTTCAGGCTCCCTTTCAAAGCCGCGTTTGTAGTGCCATCACCCATTATCCACGTCTTGGTTTGTCCAGGGACCAAGTCGTTTCCCTTGCTTTCTGTCACCCTCGCCGTAGCCGTCTATGATCTTCAGTTGACATGCTATTGTTTCTGAATTCTGCTCAAGTTGCAGCCGCCTGGTAGCATTTATCTTCTCTGTTCCCCTGGGTCTCAGTGAATTCCTCAATAAGGTCCCATCTCAGCATCAGCATTTCCAGAAAACACAGACCCAATTTGCTTCCATCTTGTGCGAAGAATGGAGACTGGACTCAGCCAGAAAAATAACTCTTGCCTTTGCAATTTTTGGCCCTTGGGCTGAATCGCCTATTATCCAGGAATGTCGTCCTGTTGAGTAAAGTTGGATCTGTGTGACACACACGTGTGCAGAAGGGCGCTTAGGCACAAACATTCTCAGGGCTCCACGCAGGGAGTGAAGGCTGGCTGCAGCGTGATGCTTCCTCCAAGAGGTGGCAAGCTCATTCAGAGAGCTGGCTCCTTCCCATGGGAGGGAGGCCAGCGCTGGAGAGGAGTAAATCATGCTGGTGTTGCTAGAATTCGGAGGGATGTGAACTCAAAGGATGGAGGACCTCCTGGGCCCAGGCTTTCAAGAGGTCAATGGTGGAAGAGTTCATCTGGCCCACGGTCTCCAGGAATTGTCCAGCCACTGTCTCTCCAGCCAGGCTCCCGGGTCTCAGCCCTGTGAAGGAGGAACTCCCACCAAAGAGAGACCCAAGCTCCACACCATAAAAAGAACTGGGCTTTGGCCTCACATTGAGCTGGTTTCTAGTCCTGACCTTGCCTCCAACTACCTATTTGTTCTGGGCAAAGCTTAGTGGTTTAACCGTTTGACACTTCATCTATAAAATGGGATGAACATGTGTTCTGTGGGATCACTGTGGTTAATAAACCAACATTTGTAAAACTCCTGGCACAAAGGGGATAACTAATAAATGTTATCTCCTACTTCTGCTGGGACCAGATTATCATTTCATCACTTCTTGAGCTGAGAGGTCTTTTAGGAGAATTCCTGCCTCAAAATTGGGAATGCTTCCAAGCCAGTGCCCGTTATTACACCAATGGTGCTCTGTTCCAACCCACCTTTCCGCACTCTGTTCTGCGAAGCTGGGGCTGGGACCTTGTGAACTACGTTTTTCCTCTCCCAGCTGTTAGACTGTGAATCGGTGGAAGGGGTGGAGGAACTGGGAGGCAGCTTGCTCGCTGCCGGCCAGTGTTGCCCAGTGTGGCCCCTTACTTAGCATCACAGGTGGTTCCAGTTTCCAACTTCATCCAGTGGCCTCAGCACCAGCCTCATCCATAGCCAGCCAGCAGTGCCTTGCCCTCGGAGCTGAGTCCCTGCCCCATGGACTTCCTCTCCTGAACTCCTGAGCCTCCAGAAGCAGAAAGGAAGTGCTCCCTCCCCAGAGGGCCAGGTCTACACGGTCTGTCCTCTGTTAGTAGGTTCTAAAAACCCCAACCTCTGCCTTTATTTCCCCAGCCCTCTCCCCTCTGCGTTCCTGCACTGCTCCCAGTCCGCTTTCTTAGATGCCTCTGCCTACCGAACCCATTTTCTTTATTCAATCATTTTCTCTGTTGAAACGCCTCACATGGTTTCTGTTTTCCCTGCCAGACTGACCAATACAGGGACTTCGTATCCCAGTTTACCTAGACTATCCTGATTTATAGTAGTCTTCCTGACATCTTAGTCTTGTTTAGCATTTGTCCCAAACACGATTGTCCTGGTTTCCATGAGGTCACTTGAGATATAGTTTAACCGGCCACATGGCAAGGATTTAAGCAGGTGCCTATATTAGTTTCTACCCACTCCGGTGTTCTTACCAAGGACGGCGGAGCCTGGTGGGCTGCCGTCTATGGGGTCACACAGAGTCGGACACGACTGAAGCGACTTAGCAGCAGCATATTAGCTTCTGGGTGCAGATTTCTATTGTTTCTCTCTGATCCACAGACATATTTGTTGTCTCTACTTTGGAACAGGTGTCACCTACTCTGAGCTTCTGAAACACAGCTTAGTGTTGAAGCCGTAGAAGCACTGCTCACACCCCTTTCTCGGGATTCTACACATTAGCCCACGAGTGGCTATCTTCAGGCTCCCTTCCCAGTCCAGTTGGAGAAGAGACCTGTCCCATTTAAAAGGCTTTACACACAAAGACTTTCTTTTGAAATTTTTTTCACATCATGGGCTCAGTTCCTAAAATTACTAGAATCAATGCTATTTCTAAGTCTTTGATGAAGGTGCTCTCTTTGCTGGGGATGACAATTGCCTTCTTTTCAACCCACTCGTGGATTATCCTCTTTTGCTCAAGGGTTACCACCTCCTTGAACTCTTCCCCCTGATGAGTGTCTTTTCTCTCTTTCAAACCCCTTCCATGTAAGTCCCTGGCTCACTTTTGATGCTTTAATACTTATTGGACTCGATATCTCTTATAATGGGATCTTATATCACTATAACTTTAAATGCATCCTTCACTTATCTATTTGACCAGATGGTAATTTCCTTGTTAGAACTGCCTACACTTTATCTCTGAATCCCTCACAGCACTGATCAGTCTTTTCATTTCCACTCTAGTAACATCGAACTTATATTTAGTTTCTTTACCTCCATCCCTTACACCTTCCAAACTCAAACATGTCATCGGAGGCCAGCGTGGGAATCCCACCCGTGACACGGTCACGTGATCGGATATTTCTGTTCACGTTTTTCCCCTGCCTGGAGCTCTGGTCCCCTTTACCAGACTTCTCCCTCCAGATTCCTCCTGCAGAAATTTCCTCTGGATATTCCAGGCTGAGCTAAGTCCCCTCCCTCTCTTCTACCTTCGTACCCCATCACAATCCCTAGCACTGCACTTACCACATTATACTGAAATCACTTCGTAGATGCCTGTCTCTTCTGACGGACTTCTCCATAAGCTCCAAGAATAAATGATGTGTCTTGTGTACCCTTGCACTCACAGGATGTAACCTAATGCCTGTCACATGGGAGGGACTTGATAAATGTGTACTGACCTAAACTTAATACATTTTTGCTGAATGATTGAGTGACATCGAGGCAGCGAGTCCGTGAGCTGCCATTTTTCTCCCCTGGACACATGTTTATCTGCTTCTTCCCCTGCCAAAACCCCAACGATTGCTCCACTGTGCTGTCTAATCTTCCTGTCAGATCTCTGACACACAAAACACATGTAATCATTCCATTATGAGGCCTGGCACTAAGTTTAAGCCGAGTGTACAGATTTATTAGATCTTGTACCAGGAAACCAGCAAGGCAGAGAGTTTAGGAGGATTTCCAAAGGGGGATGTAAAATGTTCACGAGCTCCTTGTATTTCGAGGCAGTTCCGCGCTCCCGTGGGGGCCTCAACTGTCCTTGCAGATTGTATTTCTCCATCTCCCTTGAAACTATGCAGCAGGCGATTGCTGTGAATGGACATGGAAGGGAAAGGGCATCAGGCAACCTGCATATTCACTGTGCACCGTAGCCCAGCTTCACGACCAGCACGCCTGACATGACTGCTCACTGCTTCTATGCAAAGGCGAAGTCACACAGTTCAGACAAGCCATCACTCCAATATGCACTTTGCACACTGGCTCGTTTGCTCTGCTGGTATGATTGTGAGCCCTGGGTACAGGCCTCAAGAGCACCCAACGGGGGTTCTGATGGTCCCCAAGGGTTTGCTGTCGCTTATGCCCCAGGAATGTGTCCTTTGCAGATCCTCTCCAAACTTTAAGGCTTAACTTAAATCCTACCTCCTCTAAAAAGCTTCTTCAACCATTTTAGCTTCCAGGACTCTCTCTCTTAAAGCTCCAAAGATGAATGGCTCCCAGTATAGTCTTGTCTTTAAAGGAGAGTTTAGTGTAGAGAGTCCTGGACTGGGGTTTATAAAGCTCGTACACTGGTTCCTGGTCCCTCTGTGATATTGGCTAAATCACCTCACATCGCAGAGTTTTTCTTCTCCTGTCCCACCCCTTTCTTTTCTTTCTCCTCTTCTGCTCCTCTCTTCTCCCTCCTCCCTCTCCTTCTTCTTTCTCCTCCTATATTTTCTTTCCCTTATCCTTCTGTTTCCCCAGGAAGGATGCTGTCTACTGGGAGGGGTTTGTTGGTGAAGATGCCAAAAGCCTGGGTGGGGTGGCAGCTGGTGTAGCTGGGCGAACTCTACCTCTAGGACACTGCCCTTCAGTGAGGTTTGGGCACAGTGTCTCAAGTAAAGTGAGGAAAGTAGGGGAAAGCCTGGATAGAATGGGGACAGTATGGGACTTCAAAGGGTGGGAGAAGAGCAATGCTTGTCAAAAGCAGCAGAGGATGCCTTTGAACAACTTCAGACTACCCCCAGATGGCAGAGAAATGGGGTCATGAACAGCACTTGGAGGGGCTGCAGACAACACCTGACACCAGCCTTCGGGCTCCCAGTGGGAGGAATGGTGATATTCTCTGGGCAATTAGAGTTGGAAAGCCACGGTAGCGATAGCTCAGGACAGAATGAGGGAGACAGAACTGGTAAAGCTCAATTTTCACTCGGATTGGTTGACCCTTTGCAAACAAAGATATTCTTCTGTCCCTCTAATTTTGTTCTTTTTAGCACATGCCTAAAATGTGCTTTCAGTTCAATCACTCAGTCGTGTCCGACTCTTTGTGACCCCACGGACTGCCAGCCTGCTAGGCCCTCCCTGTCTATCACCAACTCCCGGAGCTTGCTCAAACTCATGTCCATCGAGTTGGTGATGCTTTGGACACTATGTGTTTTGGACATTAATAAACTAAAGGGCAAGATTCCTGTTTTAGTCAGAGTTCTTCAGATTATATATCTACCNTTTAGCACATGCCTAAAATGTGCTTTCAGTTCAATCACTCAGTCGTGTCCGACTCTTTGTGATCCCACGGACTGGCAGCATGCTAGGCCCTCCCTGTCTATCACCAACTCCCGGAGCTTGCTCAAACTCACGTCCATCGAGTTGGTGATGCTTTGGACATTATGTATTTTGGACATTAATAAACTAAAGGGCAAGATTCCTGTTTTAGTCAGAGTTCTTCAGATTATATATCTACNGGAGATCAGTCCTGGGTGTTCTTTGGAAGGACTGATGCTGAAGCTGAAACTCCATAATTTTGGCCACCTGATGCAAAGAGTGGACTCACTGGAAAAGACTCTGATGCTGGGAGGGATTAGGGGCAGGAGGAGAAGGGGATGACAGAGGATGAGATGGCTAGATGGCATCGCCGACTCAATGGACATAAATTTGAGTGAACTCCCGGAATTGGTGATGGACAGGGGGGCCTGGCGTGCTTCAGTTCATGGGGTCGCAAAGAGTCGGACACGACTGAGTGACTGAACTGAACTGAATGGTACTGAAGGGACTTCCTTGGTGGCACTAGGGGTAAAGAATCTGCCTGCCAATAATGGAGAGGTAAGAGATGCAGGTTAGATTCCTGGGTAGGGAAGATCCCCTAGAGGAGGGCATGGCAACCCACTCCAGTATTCATGCCTGGAGACTCTCATGGACAGAGGAGTGTGGCAGGCTACAGTCCGTGAGGTCACCAAGAATCAGACATAACTGAAGCAACTTAGAACACAGCACATATTAATCTAACAAACCTAAGTTTTAACAATTTTATGTTTTTCCGTCTAAAGTAAGGCTCTAGCTGCGTAGATACACGAAACACATGCCATTTAAAAAACTTTAATGATTGTATATCTTTGATTTTTTTAATCTTATTTTTGACATAACTATATTTTTAAATCCTTAATTAAAACAAGGAAATTGAGATGAGACTTGTATTCCGTGTCTTTTAGATGTTATACGTTCAAAAAATTAAGTATTGAAGCTACTCTAAGGTGACCCTGCTCTGTAATTAGCAGAAGAAAAATTATTTGGAAAAATGAAGCTGAGAGCCTGCAGCCTGGGAAGTTAGCAATTCAAATGCTTACATTCCTGTTTAAAAAAGAAAAATCAAAGACTTTGGGTTCTGTGTGAAGCCTGAGTCTCAGAGTAACTAAGTGCCTCCAAATCACATCTGGGCACTTAAACTTTAAGAGCTTGAGAGGAAGTTATGTGGAAATTCTTCTGAACGGAATCATAGACATTCGGTTTCCAAGGAGTGATCTTTGTCCAGCGCAGGTAGACACTTACTCAAGAACTTGGAATGATGGGGTATAGACATCATGATCCGATCTCCTTCTGGGAGCTGGCTCATGTCCAAACTGTATCACTGGGGCAACACAATGACATGCACAGGGAAGAACGGGACTCTGGTCTCAAACGACCAGTGTTAGGAAGTGTCCCTCTATGCTGACTCGGGCTGTTCCTTGACCATCAGCCCTGACTTGTCCCTCTCTGTTGGCCACTTCTGTCCACAAAGAGCTGATCTCAGTGAGTCCATTCTGAAGTTGATCTGTGTGTAGTCTTCTTGCTGGACAGTCTGCAGCTCTGATGACCTTGGCAGCGGTCATCTGCTGGAGTGTCCGAGCCCTTTCGGACTGGCCAGCACCCCTCTGTGAATGGAAATCTGGAGTACTGCTTTGTCAAGAAAAAGCTGAATTAAAGGCCTTCCTTGGACTTGCCAGGGAATTGACCTACAATTCGGGAGACCTGAGTGTGATCCCTGGATTGGGAAAATAACCTAGAGATGGGTATGGCAACCCACTCCAGTATTCTTGCCCGGAGAATCCCATGGACAGAGAAGTCTGTCGAGCTACAGTCCACAGGATCGCAGAGTCGGACACAAGTGAAGCGACTGGGTACTCACATTGCTTCCTTATTTTCCCCACATAATGAGATCGATACTGCCCCCCACAGCCTGAGATTGCCCAGACCAGAGCACTTGGGCATCTCCTGGCCCTTTCTTGATGTGACTGAGTTTGTAGTCATAGAAAAACAAAGAGAAGTGAAGTAACACTCCACAATGCTCTCCTTGGACTGTTCCCTTCTTGCTGTTTGCATCCAAAAAGCTTTGCTAAATGAAAAAAGCCTAGAACCTCAAGCTCTGATTTGACCCTTGAGATTTTATTAACTCTCTAAGTTGAGAGTTTAGCATACTGAGACCAAGAGAGATAAATTGTCTAAAGTTGGGATGCTAGAGACTGGCCAAGCAAGCCTTGGAATCCTGGTCTGGGTGACTACCTGCCCAGTGCTCTCTCTCCTCCAAAGGCTGCACCTCCAAGGAGTTATTGTCATAAAAGCCTCATCAGACCAACTTTGAACATTCACATTTTTAATGAGCAAGGTCCTGGTCAAAATGTCCCTTTGCTCAAGGACTTGAGAACGGTTTTGTGGTCTCTCCACGAGGTAATTGTCTCAGAGAGATCCTCTGTCTTCTAACTGATGCAGAGATGGATGACTGACATCCAGGCCGAGAGAGACACATGAACAGGTACTACTTGTGCAAAACCACGTTATGCAGCAACCCCTAGCTTATTTTTCACCTCCTCTCCTTTTAAATGGGTTTCCCTGGTGACTCAATGGTAAAGAATCCACCTGACAATCCACCTGGAGACTCAGGTTCGATCCCTGGTCTGGTCAGATCTCCTGGAGAAGGAAATGGCAATCTGTTCCGATATTCTTGCCTGGCACACCCCAGAGGAGCCTGACAGGCTGTCGTCCGTGGAGTTGCAAAGAGTCAGACACAACTTAGTGACTAAACAACAACAACCCCTTTTAAGTAACTCTAGTTGTGTTTCTAATACATGAAATGGTTAACTCTGTAGGAGAGTCAGAGACGGTACCTAATCCCAGCTTGATGCAATTACTTTAACATGAATTCAAAATAAAATTAAAGTTAACAGTTTAAACTGATGTTTGAGGGTTTTAAAAAGATTTAGTTTCCTTTGGAACCACTGTGTTATTTGATCCAGTACAATCTTTTTGAGCATAACATCTTTACCCAAGTACCATTACTACTAGATTATGCCCATAGGTTGAGTTACAAATGTCTAAAAAAATCTTAAAATTATTAAGCTCAGATTAGAGTGTTCAAAGACTATGGTGTTATTTTAGTCTCCTGCCATATCCTCCATTTACTATAAACTTGTTATATTGGCATTCAAATAAAATGTCATAAAGCAAGTATGTAAGGAGGTGTTTGGGGTTTGTTTCAGGCTTCTGCGAGCCAAGTTTGCATGGCAACCAAGATGTATAACAGAAACATTCAAATAGTCTTCATAAAAAGAAATGCTGAGCAGAGCTCAAGAGTGGAGTGAGTTCTAAGCTGACACAGACTATCAAAGATGGTCAGAGCCATGACTGACGTCCAGGTAGGAGCAGCATGTCCCCCAACATTGTCTCAACAGTACTCCAAGCCCCTTCTGCCATAGCTGCCAAGTGCTAATGAACTGGAAGCCAAGGCTCCAGAGATGCAGCTGCGAGGGTTGGCAGATGTTACAATCGAAAGGACCCTTCGACGCTATGTGAACTAAACCCCTTGCTTTCTAGGTGAGAAGGTGGAGCTCCACAGTCGTGATCTGACCCCAGCCACAGAGGTCTGAGTCTCTATTTGTAGCAGAGGCTCTTAAATACTCTCTGACCCATGTTCTCCATTGTAATGAATTCTCTTTTGTTTTCATAATTAAACTGCAACTGAGTTTGCATTACACAAGCAAGTGTGGACGCTTTGCTTGTCTTGTCAAGGCTGCCTGAATGGTTCTGGTGACACAGGGAGCAGGACCTGTACTCCCCGCCAGACTGGCCGGCCCCTTCATCAGCTGCAGATGCTGATACCCACCACTCTGGTTTCTTTCCCAGTAGTCTAAGTACATATCAGCCCCCCGCGTTATGCTTAGCTTGTCGAGAACGCTGGCAAAATACATGTCATGAAGCTGCAAATCCAGATGGCTCTGCATAAAAATGGAGTGGAAGGGCTGTTAACTGACCTCCTCTTAACCAATGGACCAGTTTAAGGAATACCCTCAATTTCCTGTCTTTTATTTTATTTATTTACTTTTGGCTGCTCTGCAAGGCATGGAGAATCTTACTCCCCACATATGTGCTAAGTCACTCTTTGCAACTCCACTGTCTATGAAATTCTCCAGGCAAGAATACTGGAGTGGGCAGCCATGCCCTCCTTCTCCAGGGAATCTTCCTGATCCAGGGTTAGAACCCACATCGCTTAATATCTCCTATAAGCACAGGCAGGTTCTTTACCACCAGTGCCACCTGGGAAGCCCTTACCAGGAATCAAATCTGTGCCCCTTGTAGTGGAAGCATGGAGTCTCAACCCCTGGACCACTAGGGAATTCCCCATTTCCTGGTTTTTATTTATAATCTCATCAGACTTTTACTAGGGAAAAGGTTAAACACATTAGAAATGAACCCCCAAGAATCCCTAGAAGTAGGGCCACTGAGTCAGAGGATCAGCGCATATATAGCTATGCTAGAAGCACAGACTCCCCCTCTCCAAGGGGCTGGGTAGTTTGCATCCCATCGACAGCAATGCGAGGCTGTCCCCACAGTCTCCATAGCAGCACATGCTGTCAACATTTGGCATTTTTGCCAGTATAACAGGTGAAAAACGGTATTGCCCTATAGTTTTTGAATATGCATTTTCCTACGAGTGAGGTTAACCATTTTCCCATATGGGTTATGAACCGTTTGTATTTTTTTTTTTCCTGTGAACTGTGTGCTCATATTTCTAGACTATTTTTCTATAGGGTTATTAAAATTCCTATTTTCTTTTTCAGCTGTCCTTTGTATATTATGTTAATCAATATAAAATTGCCATTTTGGAACAGCGATGAGCAAAGAGTTTTGCATGGTTGAACCCAAACATTAGGTGTATTATCTTTGTGTAATATGTGGCCAATATCTGTCCATTGTCTTTTTTACTTTTCTTATTATTTTTGTCATGCAAAATTATTTTTTTAATTTTAAGTAGTCAAATTAATATTTTTTCCTTATCACTGTTGGATTTTGAGTCATAACAAGCAAGCTCTTTCCCAATAGACATTAGGAATTTAACATCTCTCTTTTTACTGTTTGTCATGATTTCATTTTTTCAATTTTTAATTGAAAGTGTTAGTCCCTCAGTTGTGTTATGACACTTTCTAACCACATGGACTGTAGCCCACCACTCCTATGTCCTTGGAATCCTCCAGGCAAGAATACTGGAAATGGGTTGCCATTCCCTTCTCCAGGGATCTTTTACATTTTATTTATTTATTTGCTTATCACTGCAGCACTCACTCGGCATGTGGGATCTTAGTTCCCTAACCAATATTAAACCCACATCCCCTGCATTGGAATCAAAGTTAAAACTCAAGAGTTTTAACTACTAGAGCCAAGTCTCCCAAATTTTACATTTTAAATATCTGGTCATTTTAGATATTGTCTTGATAATTTATCTTCCCTTACAAGATGAGAAATACGCCCACTTTTATCTCTAATCATGTTGCTATCTGGTTATCTCACCACCACTTATTAAAGAGTCTGTCCCTCTCTTCCCCAATTTGAAATGCCATCTTTATCATATATTAATTTTTAAAAAATTTATGGAGTTTAATTACTTTTCCATTGATCTGTCTATTCATGTACCAGTGCTGCACTGCATAATATGTTTCAAATATTTAGTAGGCCAGTTTCCCATATTGCTTCTTTTTTTAGAGCCTTCCTCTATATTCTTCCTTATTTATCCTCAAAGGAATTTTATAATCAACTCATCTAGTTCTAGGAAAAAAACAACTTAGTAATTCTTATTTTTCAAGATTTATTGAGGAATAACTGACAAATAAAATTGTATATATTTAAAGTGTACAGCAAGATGTTTGATATACACATACCTTGTGAAATAATTTCAACAATCAAGCTAATTGATGCATCCATCACCTAATATAGTTAACATTTTTGTCTAAGTTGAAATCTTGAGCCATGCATAGGCATGGTTTGTCTACATGAAACAATAAGAAATCCAATGAGTGAACCTATATTTAACTAAAAATATTTTTCCTTTCACTAAAAGATTGATGACTGAATATATTGTATTAGCTTCTGTTTTTCAAAGATGGCCACAAAAATACCTCCCATCCTACACGCTCTGTTGTTACTTCTCCATAAAGAAGTGGAGCCTGTGTCTTCTCCTTTAGAACATGGTGAACATTCAGAAAACTAAGATCACGGCATCCAGTCCCATCACTTCATGGCAAAGAGATAGGGAAACAGTAGAAACAGTGAAAGACTTTATTTCTGGGGGCTCCAAAAGCACTGCAGATGGTGACTGCAACCATGAAATTAAAAGATGCTTGCTCCTTGGATGAAAACCTATGACCAACCTAGACAGCATATTAAAAAGCAGAGACATTACTTTTCCAACAAAAGTCTGTCTAGTCAAAGCTATGGTTTCTCCAGTGGTCATGGGTGNTTCTGGGGGCTCCAAAAGCACTGCAGATGGTGACTGCAACCATGAAATTAAAAGATGCTTGCTCCTTGGATGAAAACCTATGACCAACCTAGACAGCATATTAAAAAGCAGAGACATTACTTTTCCAACAAAAGTCTGTCTAGTCAAAGCTATGGTTTCTCCAGTGGTCATGGGTGGATGTGAGAGTTGGACTATAAAGAAAGCTGAGCACCAAAGAACTGATGCTTCTGAACTGTGGTGTTGGAGAAGACTTGAGAGTCCCTTGGACTGCATGGAGATCCAACCAGTCCATCCTAATGGAAATCAGTCCTGAATATTCATTGGAAGGATTGATGCTGAAGTTGAAACTCTAATCCTTTGGCCACCCAATGTGAAGAACTGACTCATTGGAAAATACCCTAATGCTGGGAAAGATTGAAGGTGGGAGAAGGGGATGACAGAAGATGAGATGGTTGGATGGCATCACCGACATGATGGACATGAGTTCGAGTAAGCTCTGGGAATTGGGATGGACACGGAAGCCTGGCATGCTGCAGTCCATGGGGTCGCAAAGAGTCAGACATGGCTGAGCGATGGAAATGAACTGAGCTGGACCTTTGCAACTGCCTCATGGATGTCTACTACAGAGTTTTCATTCTGTAACTGAAGTACCACGGCAATTTCTTCCCATACATCATGCATGTGTGCTAAGTCATTTCAGTCATGTCTGACTCTTTGCAACCCTATGGACTATAGCTCACCAGGCTCCTCTGTCCATGGGATTCTCCAGGCAAAAATACTGGAATGGATTTCCATGCTCTCCTCCAGGGAATCTTCCCAACCCAGGGATCAAACCCACGTCTCTTACATCTCCTGCGTTGGCAGGTGGGTTCTTTACCACTAGTGCCACCTGGAAAGCCCTTCCCAGGTGCATCATGCCCCAAATTGTTAATTTTCTAGAAATGAAGTTTTTTTGAGAAAATATCCTGATTGATAGTAATTAGTCACTTCTTGTAAGTTAAATGCACATTTTCACCAATGTGTGTGTGTGTGTTGTTTTGGGTTTTTTTAGCCATACATAAACACTGAGGAAGATGGAGATGCAAAGACAAAGCAAAACAAATGAGTGTGCCTCAGCCAGATATTTTCAGGGAATTACAACCATAGAAAGGAAAGACTAGAATGCACTGAAAGATTAATACAGAAATTTCCAAGCATACATATGGTTTTGTTTGGTGCAGCTAAGAGTCTGACATTTAAAAAATAGATACAAAGGTGAAATAACACATTTTATGGTGAGCCCTACTTAAAGAGGAGAGGAAAGCAAGGCCAATCATCAACATCTACAGTAAGTCTGCCAGAGAAAATACAGGACATCAGTTAATTGGGAATTCAGGTGTGGCTGGAAAGGTGACTGCCTCCTCACCCCATGATGCTGCATGCTTTTGGGGAAACTTGTACTAAAATATTTGTAGACAACTTGCTTCTGGGTCAGGGTTTTGTACCAAGCAGAGCAGTTCCCTTGCCGTTCTCTACTGAAAGTCAGCCCTGGACTCAAGAATTTGAGATAGAAAAAAGATATTTAAAGAAAAAAATCATATTAAAAAGGGAATTTCAGATAAACAAGTCGTATCCTTAGTGTATTCTAAATATTATATAGGACATGCTAAAAGTTATTTTTTGTTTATCTGAAATTCAAATCTAACTAGGCATCTTAAATATTTTGAGTTTTATTGAGTAGTAATACATATGCCATGAAATTCACCCAATTAAACTATATAATTTAAGGGCTTTTTAGAATAGTCACAGGGTTGTACAATCATCACCATAACCCCCGTTAAGACCATGGTCATCCCTCCGAAAGGAAATGAGAACCTATTAGCACCCACTTGACGTCAGCATGCCTAGCCTGAGGCAAACACAAATCCACATTTTGCGACATTGTTCTATGCTTTGTCACTGTACACTCACCAAGCTGGACATTTCATATAATTGAACCATATAACCCACGATGTACCCTGTATTTTTATTTTCTACATCTGACAGCCCTGGCCCAAAGCCAATAGTCTAGAGCAATGAAGAGTTACTTTAACCAAAGAGAATACAAAGGGAAAACAAATTCACTACAGCTGACAGAGAACAATTCACAGCACAGGGAAAACCTGGAGGTGCTTCTCCTCACCACATGTGGTCCCTTATCACAAGCCCCAGAGCCAGGGACTCTGGTTTGGGAGAAACATTCTTTCCTAAAGAAAGCCCACAGCAACTCTGGGAGAGCCAGAGAATCAGACTAGCTGCTACTATTTAGCCTAGAACAACATCCAAGCGCAACGCAAAATTTCTTGCAATGGGAATCTCGTCATCTCTGTGTCCAGGTGCCGGAGGGCATCCCAGAGACCTTCACCAGGCATGCTGTTGTTAGAACCTCTGCCATCACTGCATCTGAAAGCCTTGTCTCTCCACTCTGCTCCTTTAGCCTCCTGGCCCAGGAAGAGATGCCACACAGAACCTCCTCTTCTCCAGCATGCAAAAGATGGGGCAAAAGCACAGATTTTTAAAAGAGGTCCATCTCTAATTCTTGTAGCCTGGATGGTGAGTACGGTTGACAGCAACTGGGGTCACATTTCTGTGCCTTGGCCACATAAAGATCAGAAAAATTAGTTTCCAGCTCCTAACTTGGGGAGGCAGGACCCATAATGTGGGGGAGAAAGCCAAACTACAAGAGAGGATTTCAAAGGATTCAGTTCAGTTCAGTTCAGTTAGTTCAGTCGCTCAGTCGTGTCCGACTCTTTGTGACCCCATGAATCACAGCATGCCAGGGGCCACTGTAAATATAACATGGATCCACCGCCACAACCTCTTTTACCATCTCTTTGCTCTGTTTTGTTTGGGAAGATGTTGAAATGGTTGCTGGCATCAGAAAGGTAAAGTTGGGTAAGAGAATGATGCCAGGCAACTCTGTAAAGCAGAGGATCCAGGACTTTGGAACTGAGAAAACATCCATAGTCCATGAATGCTGGGATGTGTGTGACGCCTGTAGTTCCTGGACAGTCTTATTTTTGGAATCTCCACTTCAGTATAACAATTGTATTAAAATTCATCTGCATTTCCCCATTAAATATAAACAATGCCCATACTATTTTTTGGAAATTCCTTTATAATTTTGCTTTTAAAACTATTTTTGTTTCCAGTAGTTTATTACATTTTAAAATTATAATGATTAATTCACATGTATCATACCAGCTCAGGAATTTTTACAAAATAAGAAAATTGAACATATGATTTCTTTCAAGTATAAATGGATTATTTTTACTAATATCAAATTTAACAGTGAAAATGTGGCATCATGTGACATTTAGAGGCATCCATTAACAAATCATCACTTTTGATCTTTCAGTTTTCTATTTGTCCTTTGGATTCAAATAACAATTTCATGCTTCAGCTTTTTACAAGGACCATTGAAAAGCTTAATGGTTAAAACAACTCTGGGAGAATATTCTTATATAAAATTATCTGTGAGTTTTGGGGCATAGTTTAACAAAACCCAAGCTGGGAGAGGAGAATCAACCGCAAACCAAGGCTACAGATACTACTGCCTGAGGCTTTTCTCAAATGCCTGACCCTCCTTTTCCCTCCTGTGGTCTTTAGGATGCAAAAACCCCCATTTGAACTGTAGCATCAAGGACAAAGACAACTCTCAGCCAAGATTGAAAGGGACTTGAAGGGAGTCTACTCACACTGCAACAAAACAAAAGGACAAAAGGGCCAGAAAGAGATTCCCACTTTAAGCACGACAAACGTTGGCAAAGCTTGCAAATACACTGTGGAAATAGATGATGGTAAGTTGATGATAACAAATGAGACGAAAGGGATACCACATGCAAAAAGAAGACAAAGATCCAGTCAAAATGACTTCAGAGATAAGAAGTTCAAACAACAGAGTAAGACGAGAAGAGAATTTTCAGAGTTACAACAAACCAAGGACCAAAACATTGCTTAACATTAATTAATTATATTTTCTATATCACAGGAAATATAGTTAATCAGAAAAAGATTGTGACAGAGTTGACTACTTAAAACTGAATTACGGGCACATAGGAAAGATTTAAAATAATCTTAATGAATATCTAGAGGGAAAAGATGAAGATAGTAAAGCAATTAGTAATGAGGTGGTACAGAATAACCTAACGATGATATGACTGGAGTCTCTGAAATGAAGAATCTTATAAATAAAACAATATGTGTTGAGGTCCTAATACAGAAAAAATCCAAGAGATTAAGGAAATACTGAGTTTATTGATTGAAAGTCACATTCTCTGCAAAGAAAAATAGATACAGAACAATTGAATCTATACCAAAGCCAACTGAGGTAATAGATTTCAAGGAAACTTTATAAACTAAAAACAGGAGATAACAGAATTAAACAAATATATGTGTACTTATAGGATAATCATACATGTAAATAAAATATTAATCTTTTAAAGTTTTACAGATTGGGTCACAGAAACTCAATCCAAACATATATTGCATACAAGAGAAGCCTCCAAACAGATTACAGAAATATTAAAAGTAAAAAGTAAAAAAAACAGAGTATGGAAACACTATACCAAAGTTGTAGAGTTATTCTCCCGTGTTTCGTCTGTACTTGTTTAGTTGCATTTTTTTACATTTAGGTTTATGGTTCACTTGGAAATACTCGTATGTGCATGGTGAAAATGGATCTAGTGTTATGTTTTTATTTCCCAACAACATGATATAAAAAGTTCATCTTTGCCCTGGTGGTCCCAGGAACCACATTCTAATATTCTAGATTAGATGATAATTTGTAGCATATGTAGTTCCATATATTTATGAGCTTTCTGTTCTTGCCATTGATTTTTATGCACACCAGTATCATACTGTTTGAATTATCAAAGTTTTGTAATATATTTAGATATCTTCCTTGCCACTGCTTCCTAGTTATTTTGCATGTGTATTTTTCCAAAACAAATTCTGATATCAATTTGTCTAGTTCAATTGGGATTAAACTGATTTTATTTTAAAGGATTAACATCTTGATGGTGTCAAAACATTCCAAGCAAAAACAAGCAACATCTTTGCACTTACTCAAGTCTACTTTGTACCTTTCAGGAGCTATTACAGTTTTTCAAATACACAATTTGAACACTTCTTTCTAAATCTATTTCTAAATATTTCATAATTTTGCTGCTATTATAAAATAGGTTTTCACCTTCATTATATCCTGTAACTGGTTATTATTTGCACATGTGAAATTTACCGAATTCCTTAGATAACCATGCAGGGTGCTGAGATATATCCTACATCACTCCCATTATTATCATTGAGTACATGTGGGGAAAGAGTTGACTGAGTTGGAGTTCCAGGTTAGGGCCCAGGACAGACATTTACTGGCTCTGCTTCTGCCACTGCTGCTGAGTAGCTTCAGTCGTGTCCGACTCTGTGTGACCCCATAGATGGCAGCCCACCAGGCTCCCCTGTCCCTGGGATTCTCCAGGCAAGTACACTGGAGTGGGTTGCCATTTCCTTCTCCAATGCAGGAAAGCGAAAAGTGAAAGTGAAAGTGAAGTCATGCCCGACTCTTAGCGACCCCAGGACTGCAGCCTACCAGGTTCCTCCATCCATGGAATTTTCCAGGCAAGAGTACTGGAGTGGGGTGCCATTGCCTTCTCCATTTACTGGCTCAGTAGCCATTTATTTGTTCTGGTCACATCAATTTCTGGGCTTCCCTGGTGGCTGAGATGGTAAAGAATCTGCCTGCAATGCGGGAGACCTGGGTTCAGTCCCTGGGTTGGGAAGATCCCCTGGAGGAGAGCATGGCACCCTACTTGAGTATTCTTGCCTGGAGAATCCCCATGGACAGAGGAGCCTGGTGGGCTATATAGTCCATGGGGTCACAAAGAGTCAGACACGACTGAGCAACTAAGCACACACCAATCTCTATATCCCAGAAGAAGGCAGAGGTGGGGAAGGTTAAGTCATGGTCTTTGATTATACACTATATGACCTGCTTCTCAAAGTATACGAAGTCCAAGAGTATTTTTCTCAATGCCTCAATACTAAAATGCCGTTAGCATAAACTTAACCTGGACTTTTATTCTATGGAATTCCTTGACCTTCTAATATCAGTGAAGTTTCCTGTATTGCCTTCCTATTGCTGGCATAACTAGCACAAATTTAGAGGCTTAGAGCCACAGACATTCATTCTTGTGTTCTATATACAGACTAGAAAGTTAAACATGGGTTTCATTGGGCTAACTTTCTAATCAACAATCTTTATTTAGTTGCACCTGCAAAGTCCATTTACCGCGTAAGGAAATATACTTGCAGGTGTGCCGGGAATTAGAACATGGACATCTTTGGAGGCCATTATTCTATCATATCTTTCATTTGAATTTTTCCTGTAAATTCATGGTTGTTGGAATATCTAGGTGAAGTGTTTAGATGCCTACTGGGAAGCACAGAAGTGCAAGAACCCAAACTTGAGTCTGATAGACCTAGATTTAAGTCCTGACTTGGAGCTTCCCTTGTAGCTCAGTTGGTAAAGAATCTGCCTGCAATGCAGAAGACCTGGGTTCAGTTCCTGAGTTGGGAAGATCCCCTGGAGAAGGAAATGGCAACCCACTCGAGTATTCTTGCCTGGAGAATCTGCATGGACAGAGGAGCCTGGTAGGCTATATTCTATGGGGTCTCAAGAGTCAGACACGACTTAGTGACTAAACCACCACCACCACTGCCTGACTAGCCTGTGGAAGTAACCAATTTTGTAAGCCTCATTTTTGTCATCTACAAAATTAAGTGCATGATAATAGAGTCTACTTCTAAAAGTTGCTGAAAGAACTAAAAGAATTGAAGATGTAAAATATTTAACTCAATGCCTAGCACATAGTAAGCACTAAACGTCAGCTAGCTGTGATCTACAGACACTTCAAGAAAGAAAATGACTTAATTTTTCTTTAAAAAAGTGTTTTTATTGGGGTAGAATTGCTTTATAATGTTGTTTTCATTTTTGCTGTACAACAAAATGAATCAGCTACTACTGCTGCTGCTTCTAAGTCGCTTCAGTCATGTCCGACCCTGTACGACCCCATAGATGGCAGCCCACCAGGCTCCCCCATCTGTGAGATTCTCCAGGCAAGAACACTGGAGTGGGTTGCCATTTCCTTCTCCAGTGCATGAAAGTGAAAAGTGAAAGTGAGGTTGCTCAGTCGTGTCCAACTTTGCGACCCCATGGACTGCAGCCTACCAGGCTCCTCCATCCATGGGATTTTCCAGGCGAGAGTACTGGAGTGGGTTGCCGTTGCCTTCTGTACACCTATATCCCCTCCTTCTTGGACCTTCCTCCCACCACCAACCCCATGCCAAACATCTAGGTCATCCCAGAGCACTGAGCTGAGCTCCCTGTGCTATGTAGCAGGTTCCCACTAGTTATCTATTAGAAAATTATTTTTAATGGTACTGCATTGAGAACATATTTAAGTTATTTGGGTATTTTTGGATTTCAAATAAGTAAACCAACTTTTCAATAACCCAAATAGATCCCTGGCTTGGCTAGTCAAAAAAGGGCATCCCATCCAAGAATTCGTTTATCAACACAGGCACACATGCATCCTCCTACCTCTCTGCCCACAAGAGTGTCATAAATTTTTCCAGCAGGTTGGTAAGCTCTGCTGTCTTAAGGCAGCACATGAATAACCAAGCTGCAAGGCACTGACTTACTGACTCTGCTGTGCTCAGCATTCCAAGTGTTTGTTATGCACTCCTTTAACTATACAAAGACTCATCTAATCATTATATCTAACCATATGCTAATCTGTTCTAGCCCTTGTCCACCTCCCAATAACTATTCTCTGGAGGCAGTATGCTATCGAATAGAGAGACCTGAGACGTTTCATGGTGTGGTTCCAGCTTTTGTTACTCTGTTTTGCAAGCTGAGCTTAGCAAGTCTGTCTGCCAATGCACTGGCTCCTACATCTGTAATTATAATTGAATCCACACAGTTAGATTTAATCACACAACCTCATATAATACATTGGTTGTCATAGATTTCTGTTACTTTAAGTGTATTTAGTTTACAAGCTACTGTATTTCTAGCGACTATTTTTGGCAGAGGATTTTATTGGTATCTACTACAATGTATTCCTTCCAATTTGATTTGGTTGATGCGTGTGCACATTTGCAAATGCAAGCAAAAGAGACAAGTTAGAATGGTTTTAACTTCATAACATTAGACTCTTCCTGGTTTATTCAATAAGAGATGTTGAAGGGATTAGCAATAACCTAATCCTTTCTTGACTTGAGGTGAAACAGACTTCTCCATTATCCAATTCAAAGATTTTCAGATTGAAGGTCTTTGCTGAAGAAGCTGAAGTTGAACAATTCTATGAAGACCTACAAGACCTTTTAGAACTAACACCCAAANCTAAGGTCCATCTAGTCAAGGCTACGGTTTTTCCAGTAGTCATATATGGATGTGAGAGTTGGTCTGTGAAGAAGGCTGAGCGCCGAAGAATTGATGCTTTTGAACTGTGGTGTTGGAGAAGACTCTTGAGAGTCCCTTGGACGACAAGGAGATCCAACCAGTCCATTCTAAAGGAGACAAGCCCTGGGATTTCTTTGGAAGGAATGATGCCGAAGCTGAAGCTCCAGTACTTTGGCCACTTCATGTGAAGGGTTGATTCATTGGAAAAGACTCCGATGCTGGGAGGGATTGGGGGCAGGAGGAGAAGGGGCAACAGAGGATAAGACAGCTGGATGGCATCACTGACTCGATGGACATGAGTCTGAGTGACCTCCGGGAGTTGGTGATGGACAGGGAGGCCTGGCATGCTGCGATTCATGGGGTCGCAGAGTCGGACACAACTGAGCAACTGAACTGAACCGAACTCTATTAATGTATATAATATACTAGATAGAAGACCTATATTATTCTGAGTGCCGTCATAATTATTTTAAGTTCTTTTTAGATATACATTTTTGTCCTGATCAACATTTACCCAGGAGATTTTATTTCATCAGAACTTAGTAATGAAGTAAAAATTAAGCAAAATGTTACTGAAGGTCACTGTGATTCTCTAGTTTGCCTAAGTTCAGTTCAGTTCAGTCACTCAGTCAGTCGTGTCCAACTCTTTGTGACCCTATGGCTGCAGCACACCAGGCTTATCTGTCCATGACCAACTCCTAGAGTTTACTCAGACTCATGTCCATCGAGTCTGTGATGCCATCCAACCATCTCATCCTCTCTTGTCCCCTTCTCCTCCCTCCTTCATCTTTCCCAGCATCAGGGTCTTTTCAAATGAGTCAGTTCTTCACATCAGGTGGCCAAAGTATTGGAATTTCAGCTGCAGCATCAGTTCTGCCAGTGAATATTCAGGACTGATTTCCTTTAGGATGGACTGGTTGGATCTCCTTGCAGTCCAAGGGACTCTCAAGAGTCCTCTCCAACACCATAGAATGCCTAAGGCTTCCCAATAAACCATCCTGATGCTTTTTCTCATTGAGTTGAGTTGACATATAGTAAAGATGCTGGCTTGGTACAATGAACTCATTGGTCAGAAGACCAGATGTAGCAGCAGAGCTAACTCCTAGCCTCACTCATCATCCTGAGCCATTCCCCTCAGAGTGTATTTCATCTCCCTTTTCATCTCCCATAAGCCTTTCAGTTTAGGAGCTTGAACCTACTTCCTGGATGAGCCTTCATTTCTGCATCCCACTCTCATTTGAGTCTGATGTCTGCTTTGCCCAGTAAGGGCTTTTCTTAGCTGGAACGGGAATTCCCAGCTTAGAGATGAGGCTATTTGCTCCTTCTCCCTCATGGGATTGTTTTACATGCATCCAGTCAGCAAGTTTGAGACAGTGACATTTATCTCGATGATAAAAAAAAACAAAAAGCAAAACTCAGATAATATCTTGTGGAGGCCGCAAATCTGGCTTTATCTCCAGTGAGGATACATGAACTCTGGAGGGAGCATTATGGGCAGTAGGGGACCAAAAGTGACCACAGAGCATCCCAAAGCTCAGTACAAACTGTGAATATATGCTTTTATTTTTCTCTTGTTTTGTTCTACATCCTGTATCTTGACTTGGAGGCAGCCAAGATACTATATATCCACTTAATAGGACTTCAAAACAGATTTAACCTTTCCATATGACTCAGTAGAGGAAATATTTAAAGCATTCGTGGTAAAGTCTTAATGCTAAAGATGTTAGAAAAACCAAAAATAAAGGAAGGTTATATTCATATCTGATTTCTATTGAAATCTAAAGTGTAAAAGTTACTATGGATTCTATTTAGATAAAAAGAAAAATATAATAATCATGCCATATACAAATACAGAATAGTGAAAGATGAAAATTGTCATTTAAATACAATAGCGAGTATAATTGAGATAAGACTTCTGTAAGAAAAAGGAAGTTGCTGATTGTATTTAAAACTCACAAGCAACCATCTACTGCTTATGTGAGATATGATTAAAGACCTGGGACCTATAAAGGGTCCAAGCGAATGTGTGGTCAGAAATCAGTTATAACTATGGGCTTGTAGATAATGGCCATCTAGTGGATGTGGAAGTGGACACGGTATATATAGAGATCCATCTATTGGCACAGTCAGAGAAGCTGATGATTTTCTCTAGGAATGAATAATATCCATTGCAAAATACTTACAGAGAGACAGGTATGGTAAGAACATGCTTACTAGGTATCTGCCCTCTTATTGCCTCAAGGCAAGGAAACTGGGGAGGACTCTGAGGAGTAAGCCTTACTGAAGCTTGCTGTCAGGCCAGAGTGATGCCTATTTACCAGCAATTGCCATCCAAATCTATGCACTTTGGATTAACATAGGTAACAAGAAGCAGAGACTTGCTGGTAACCAGTGGTTCAGACTCTCAGAATTTTCTGTGATGGAAAGAGTTGTTTGGTGACCTGAGGTGTATTTATCAAACAAAGATACACAAGCAGGCTCTGACAGCGTGATATACCCACCAGAATTTCTGTAAATTGTTACTAAACAACACTTTAGAGATTTCACAGAAAACATCGTAAACCATACTACTAACTTCTGTAACACTGACCTGGTTGTCAGAAATAGAGAATTGTTTTTCCACCAAGTAATAAATCACACAAAAAGTTATAAAACCCCACTGTTTAAAAAATTCATTTTGGCTTGACAAAACAATTAGCATTCTTTCTGAAGCTGAGATCAACATGTGAAAATATTGTCTGATTCTGTAAACCAAGATGACAGATTGAATACACTGTGCATACCTTACAAAATCCTAAAAGGGAGAGGGGACCCATCACTTGGAGTTGCTCAGAGATTGTTTAGAATGGCCTGCCAGCTTCTATTGTAGTCATAGGTGGGGATTCCTTTTCAAAGGAATTAAAGGATGGTTGGCTGACATGACTATCTTCTCCAATATTTTAATTGGAGACACTTTCCTATAGGTCTAGACATGTAACTGTGTCTTCATTGTCTACTAAACCCAGTTTTGCTTTAGTGCAGTTATGATATTGAAGAGGTGTCATTGAATCAATAAAAGTGTCTAAAAATGAGAATAAGGAAAATGAAACCATTTGCACCAGTTAACAAAAACACTTTATCCAACTGCCAACCTCTCACTTAGCATTAAGCACTTGGACCACAAAGATTTTTGCCCATTGTTTCTTTTTCCGGCTTTCTTCCCCAGGATTTGCACAGGTTCTGTGACTTTTCGGCTGCATGCCTCCACAGGCCCTGGGTGAGCCATCATGAGGAATCTAGGGTATGGATACAAAGTGGACTGATTCTGACTGTCCATCAGCTGAGCTAGACCCAATGTGATGGTTTATCATTTTCACGTGTGTTGAACTTACACGGAATTTCTGGCAGCTGAAGAAACCTTGGTACCTGTGCAACTGTAATAGCCTAGCAATCTCATAATGAAATTCACATGGAATCTCCCAACCCAGCCAGATTTGTGTCAGCTTTCTTAACATGTTCCAGTTGTGTGAAATACTAATTAAAGGTACTCATTGCTAACTAATATAAATAGCCCCCACTTAGCCCATTATAGGTATGGGCTGTAAAACAAACAATTACGTGACAGATGATACATGTGAACATACAGAAATTCTGTAATGACATTTCTGTAGCACTGTAACCTCTTCAACCAGCAGATGGTCCACATTAGGGGCTAAAAGGGGGTGCTGATTGCGAAGGTGACGCACCCTCCAGCTTGTGACTTTTCTTCTAAGAATAGAAAGCACTTCTGAAGGATTTACATTACAGATGGAGTTGAGACAATGAAATCATCTATGGGAGCTGGTTTTTAACTGTTCCATGTGTTTGGGATTCTGTATCCTGATGCCAAGCAATAGTATCGGGCTACTTACAAAACTGTGATCTGAGGAGGAAGCGATTCATGGGAAGAAATGGTGTATAATTGAGCAAATTTCTCTTCAGAAGTAGATAATCTGTCCCTGTGCACCCAGGTTTAAAAGAGGTTTTGACACGTGGGAAATTAAGTTTAAAATATACTCTTTTTCTCCAAGAGATAAATCAACTATTTGTCAAAATAATCAATTAATAAAATCAGTGATGAGTGGTCATGAATACAGTATTCCTAGCAATCAAATAAATACACAAATCAATTAAATTATTCCATGGCAAATCACTTCCTACTCTCTTGTCTCTATCTTATTCTCCTAACACAAATTACAGGTACTTCTTCTGAAATTCTGACCAAAGAAAGATTGTGTGACAGCTGAGTCTATCAAACGAGAAACACTGAAATACATGTTTTAGTGGAACAGCAACTTTGAGGAAGAGACTGTAAACATTTTATCAAATTACAAATTCAGGTACAGAGGGAAATGTACAAAGGGAAATGATACCTGCATATTCAACCTCATTCATTATCATGAATTTCTATTCCTCATCTCTTTCGATTTGCCAGGTATTGTGTTAAAAGTTTTATGGGATTTATCTTAGTTGCTGTTTAAAAGCCTGTAAAGTAAATATTGTTGTTATTATTATTATTCACATTTTAATGTCATTATTATAATTATGCTCAATAAAGTTTTAAAAAAAGCTACTTTCCATGAATAAAAATCTCAGCAGAGAAATAAGAAATCAAAGAACGAGAAAGGAAATTCTAGGGCTTCCCTGGTGGCTCAGTGGTGAAGAATCCACCTGCTAATGCAGAAGACATGAGTTCAATCCCTGGTACAGCAGATCCCACTTGCCATGGAGCAACTAAGCCCAAGCACCACAACTACTGAGCCTGTGCTCTAGAGCCCAGAAAACACGACTGAAGCCAGAGTGCCCTGGAGTCTGTGCTCCAGAAGAGAAACCACTGCAAAGAGAAGCTCGTGCACCACAGCTAGAGAGTAGCCCCTGCTCACCACAACTAGAGAAAGGTCTGTGTGGCATCGAAGACCCAGCACAACTGAAAATAAATAAATAATTTTTTTTTTAAGAAGGAAATTCTAGGCCTAAAAGTAAAATTTCACAATTAAAAAAAAAATCACTAGATGGCTTTAAAAGCTGAAAGGGCAAAGTGAAGAACAGAGTGGGGAAAAAAAAAATTAAAGAATAGGGCCCTGGGGATCTCCTAGATAATGTGAATGTAACATACAAACTTGATGAAAGACAGAAATTTACAAAAACAAGATGCAAAATGAAACCAAGAATCATAAACCCAAGAACGTCCATGTTGAGGTACATCAATGCTGAACCATCTGAATTGCTCAAAACTGCTGATTTTCACATATCTCTTTCAGACCCAGACAAATCAACTGGATACAAAATTAGTGAGAACACAAGAAATGCAAACAATAAAATGAAAGACTTTATCTCATGGATACATAGAGAATCCTGCACATCAACAAATAAAGAATAGATATTACTTTTAGATAAACTCAAAATATTTATGCAGATATGCAGATGACACCACACTTATGGCAGAAAGTGAAGAAGAAGGTAAGCCTCTTGATGCAAGTGAGAGAGTGAAAAACTTGGCTTAAAGCTCAACATTCAGAAAACTAAGATCATGGCACTCGATCTCATCACTTCATGGCAAATAGATGGGGAAACAGTGGAAACAGTGGCTGACTATTTTGGGGGGCTCTAAAATCACTGCAGATGGTGACTATAGCCATGAAATTAAAAGACACTTACTCCTTGGAAGGAAAGTTATGACCAACCTAGATAGCGTATTGAAAAGCAGAGACATTGCTTTGGCAACAAAGTCCATCTAGTCAAGGCTATGGTTTTTCCAGGAGTCATGTATGGATGTGAGAGTTGGACTATAAAGAAAGCTGAGCACTGAAGAATTGATGCTTTTGAACTGTGGTGTTGGAGAAGACTCTTGAGAGTCCCTTGGACTGCAAGGAGATCCAATCAGTTCATCCTAAAGGAGATCAGTCCTAGGTGTTCATTAAAAGGACTGATGTTGAAGCTGAAGCTCCAGTACTTTGGCCACCTGGTGCAAAGAGCTGACTCGTTTGAAAAGACCCTGATGCTGGGAAAGATTGAGGGCAGGAGGAGATGGTTGGATGGCATCACCGATTCAACAGACATGAGTTTGAGTAAACTCCAGGAGTTGGTGATGGACAGGGAGGCCTGGCATGCTGCCTTTCATGGGGTCGCAAAGAGTTGGACACAACTGAGTGACTGAAATGAACTGAATATATTTATAAAGATTGACCACAGATTATGCCAAAAGGACTCAAAATACATCAAAATATGAGATCATAAAGAATTGTATTCTCTATTCATCATTCTGTTGAATTTGAAACTGATATTTAAAAGTTAATCTTAAAACTTATATGCATTAAACTTAAAAAAACACATTATTAAATAATTCATGGGTATAAGAGGAAAATGATGGTATAAATAATGAAATATTTAACCCTAACCCTAAATAACTAAAATCACATTATATCCAAACTTGTGGGTTGCAGTAAAGTTTTACTTAGATGGAAATTTATACATTCAAATAAGTTATTAAATTAAGGAAATAAAAATTATAGGTATTCAGAAAATAAAAAAGAACAGAAAACTCAAAGGAACTAGAAATAAAGAACTGTTAATAGAGAATTTAACAAATAGAAAGCAAATTAAATATAATAAAAATAAATTAATAAAGAGAAAATGCTTTCACCTTTAAAAGACAAAGATGGCATGTGCCTAATAAAATGGAATGTGGAAAAAAAGGGAAGGGGAAATAAATAAATGTTCTTAAAATAAATATTAAGAACAAAAAACAAAACATCTCTACAGAATCAGGGGAGAGGTAAGTAATCTTAGAAAATTTGTAGGAATAACTTCATAACATTAATTTGAAATTTTAAATGAAATTAGCAGCTTTCTCGGATGCGGGGTAGCTCCTCTTGGCTGTTTCTGAGCCGTCACAGCCTGGCACTCTAGGCCGCTGCCCTGACCTCGGACGTGGTCGGGGCAACGGCTGAGAGGAGCTACCCCGCGTCTGAGGCCAGGGTCGGTGGCCGGGAGGAGCTACCCCACGTCCGAAGTCAGGGGCGGTGGCCTAGAGGAGCTACCCCGCATCCAAGGCCAGGGGCAGCGTCCGAGGCCAGGGGTGGCACCGGGAGGAGCAACCCCACATCCAAGAAGTGGTGGCTGTGCAGGCACAGGAGGGCNTATTTGGAAGGAATGATACTAAAGCTGAAGCTCCAGTACTTTGGCCACCTCATGTGAAGGGTTGACTCATTGGAAAAAACTTTGATGCTGGGAGGGATTGGGGGCAGGAGGAGAAGGGGACGACAGAGGATGAGATGGCTGGATGGCATCACTGACTCGATGGACGTCATTCTGAGTGACCTCCAGGAGCTGGTGATGGACAGGGAGGCCTGGTGTGCTGTGATTCATGGCGTCACAAGGAGTCAGACACGACTGAGCGACTGTACTGAACTGAACTGAACAGCTTTCTGGGAAAAGATGAATGAAAGTAATTTACTAAAGACACAACAAACATTTTAATACACTAATAACTATTAAAGAAATTGAAAATGAACCAATAGTCAGAAATTTCTCTTCCAGAGAAAAATCAAGGTGAAGTTATTTTGTGAAACTGTTAAGTATTCAAGAAAAGGATAATTATTATGTTATACAAATAGTTTCAGAAAATAGAAAAGGAATATAGAAAAAAGAAAAGATAGTTCCCCAAGACCTGTTTTGAGCTTAGCATAACCAGACATAAAAATCTGATAAGAACAGTATCATAAAATGAAATTATAGACCAGTTTAGTTTATGAATCTGAGTGCAATGGTCCTGAGTTAAATGTTAACAAGTGAAATGGAGAAATATGAAAATAATAATACATTATACATGAATAGAGTTTTTCCCAGAAATGCAAGATGCTTCAGCATTAGAAAATCCACTGCCATAAATGATCCCATTAAGGTATTAAAGAAAAAAATTACATGACCATCTCAATAAATATAGACAAACCATTTGATAAAAATTTTTCATTCATGTTAAGCAGAGAAAATGTTGGTCTGCCAAAATGTGAAATCAGATTTTCATCTTATCTCTGGATTAGGGCTGAGGTTTCAAAGTCATAGAAAAAAGTTATATTTTAAATATCTTTACATCCTAAAGAAAGTTGCTCAATCAACCATTCATGAAGGACTTAGAAAGGGGACAGTCAAACTCCTAGTCTGTCAGCATTACCATCATCCATCCCACGGTGATTTAAAGGAACATGAGCCTTTGGTCAAGAAGATCCCCTGCAGAAGGGAATGGCTCCCCACTCCAGTATTCTTGTCTGGGAAATCCCATGGACAGAGGAGCCTGTGGGCTATAGTCCATGTTGTTTGTTAACAACTTTTTAGATTAATTACAATGCTACTACCTATTCTGGTTTTCTACTTCATCTGGAGTTAGTTTTGATAATTTAAACATATTTTCAAGATTTTTTTGCAAGGAGTTATATATATATATGTATAAACATGGAGTCATAGATCAGGTTCAGGTAGAGGAGAGGCAGCTGACCTCAGGCTCTGAGTCAGAAGCACAGATCTCAGGCTCTGAGTTTGGGAGCAGAGAGCAAGGGTACAATAGAAAATCTCTCTTTAACTTTCATCTGAATGTTTTTCTCCTGAAGTGAATTGAGACTGTCATATACTGAAGTCTAAGCACATTTTCTCTGTCTAGCCTAGGAAGATACAGGGAAACAGCAGCTCGAACCCCTTCTCTAAAAGGGCTCCCCTTCTGGTTACAATTTTCTTGTATAATGAGGAACAATGCACAAGAGTATCCCACAACTGAGAGTGTGTACTGTGGGTACAGAGAGTCAGTGTCCCCACCAGGATGGATTCTTCACCATCTCTCTCCACTAATGCAGCATATCAGCCATGTCAGGCCACTCAGTCCTCTGGCTAATTCTGGTCCCCTCAACTCGGTTCCAGGGAGCTCTAATGGATTTCCATCTCCACATACCTGTCACAGCAACCTCTGCCACCCCATGCCATCTCCAACCTACCATCAACGTCAGAAATGTGTTTCAAATTCCTAGCTCTAGATCTCCAAAGAGAATTCTGTCTCTGCCTGTGGAGCAGAGCTTGGTAGCTGCTGCCAGGTTTAAATTATGGTAAAGCCCTGTGTTTGGGTGTATTCTTGGGTCCTTGTCACTGTTAGGACAGTCAAGCAAACAGCTAAGAACCTGGGCTTCTTGGGCGACTGATATCTTGGGATCAAGATCTAAATGCAATGCTCTTTTTGAAAAAAATCAGTTCTGCTTCCACTTTGCATTCCTTCTTTAAAGAATTTCACATGCCTAATGCAGCTGACCCTTAAGTGAAAGAAAAGAGAGAGGTAGAAACAGAGGTGAGAGAGATACAGGAAAGAGAGGAGAAATTATATGCATGAAAGTTTGCTTGCCTCTAAATGAGCAAAAAGTGTTTTACAATTTTTTTTTTTTAGCATTTAAATTTAAAAACAGAGGAGAGAAGGATACTTTTGAAGCCCATGGGAAAAGTTCCAAAGCAGAACCGCTTGGAAACAGCAGTTGTGAGAGGAAAGTTCAAGGGTCATCTGTATGTCACCAGTGCCCTCTGAAGGCCCTAGGAGGGGCTGGAGGGAGGTGGCATCCTGGGGCAGTTTATTTTATGGTGAGTCTAAAAATGTCAGAGAGAGGACCCTGGGGACCACATTTCATCACACAGCCTTCAGCGGCCCTGCAGTCTGCTGGCCTCTGGCCACCAGGAGGTGGAAGGCCAGTGAACAACTGTGGCTGCTGTGTCCCGTGCCTGGTGTTTTGGGTATTACAGTAACTTTATTTTTGGAAACAGCCCCAGAAGTGGAAGAGGCTTTGCCTGTGGGACCCTCATTTCCTCCTTCAGTACAAGTAGAAGTCAGACAGGAAGTTGGTCACTGGCCATCTATGTGGACCCAGCCAAAATTGGATGGAGCCAAAAATGAACCTTGAGGGGTTCGTGTGTAAAGGTAGACACAGGCAGCCTCCCATCCCTGGGGGAGAAACTGGTCCCAGCCCCTCCTTGTTGATAGAAGGATGAGAAAAGCAACTGTCAAGAAACTTGTTGACTAGCTTAAAAAATCGCCAACTTGCTCTGGCTTCCTCAACTGTCCATTAGGAGGCCTGGAGATGAAAAGGCCAGGACTAGTGCTGCCAGAGAATTAGGTGGGACTACAGGGCATCTCAGGCTTCCCTGGTGCCACAGACAGTAAATAAGCTGTAAATAATTGCCTGCAATGAGAGAGACTTGGGTTCAGTCCCTAGGTCAGGAAGATCCCTTGGAGAAGGAAATGGCTACCCGCTCCAGTATTCTTGCCTGGAGAATTCCATGGACCGAGGAGCCTGGGAGGCTACAATTCATGACGTCACTAAAGAGTTGGATACAACTGAGCCACTAACACTTTCACATTTGCTTTCCTTTTGTGACGGAGAATTCACTGGAGAATCCCCTATCAGACTCTAGAGCCTCATCTGAGACAGCAAGAGTAAAACATACAAGGTAATAAGAAGGCTGATCTAGGGGCAAAGTAGGATGTGAGGTAGGAAGAGTCACTGAGATCTGTAATTCAGGACTAACAGAATTGACACAGAGACAGAAAATATTCTTAGAGATTGTCTGGATTTAAAAAAAACAAAAGTTCAGAAAGGTGAGACTGACAGCTCACACAGGAAGTCAGTGGTATAGAGATGATAGGAGGACAGGTCCTCTTATTATTGGCTTAGTGTCCCTCCAGTTTCATCACTCCTTCTTTAAATAGTCCATCAGTACTCACACCTTTATTGAGCAGCTTCTCTGTGCTTAGTGTCATCATGGGTGTGGGGAAATGCTGCCCGGGGATGCAGAAATATAATGCTCTCGTACACTTTCATAATCCTCTACAGATTTTCAAAGCACTGAACAGACACTGTTGTTGTTCAACTGCTCAGTCATGTCTGACTCTTTGCGACCCCATGGACTGCAGCACACCAAGCTTCAATGTATGTCTTCAAACAAATCTAAGAAATATGTATCTTTAGTATACAAGTGAGAAAACCAAATATTACTCAAGGGAACATAGGGGGTGACAAAGCCAGGATACAGTTCATCAGCTTTGTGACCTCCACGTATTTGAGTACAGCTGGAGAGATAAAACATGTATGGAATAATCAGTAAATTATATATTACAGCATTGGCATTAATGTAATTCCTTCTTGCACGACTTAATGGGTCCCATCCATTTGAGATGGGCTTCCCTGATAGCTCAGTTGGTAAAGAATCTGCCTGCAATGCAAGAGACCCCGGTTCAATTCCTGGGTTGGGACGATCCCCTGGAGAAGGGAAGAGCTACCCACTCCAGTATTCTGACCTGGAGAATTTCATGGACTGTATAGTACCTGGGGTCACAAAGAGCTGGACATGACTGAGCAACTTTCACTTCACTCCACTTCACTTCACTTCCATTTGAGATGCTTCTGAGTGAAGGTGTCCAATAGGCATATGAGTGGAAGAGAAACAAGATTTGGGATCCATCACATATAGATGGCAACAGAGATCAGAGGAGTGGACATATTTGAAGCTGCCCCTTTCATCAATGGTCAGCATTTTATTAACAATATATAAGCACAAAGGAGAGGTAGTGGAACCCTTGCAAGTATGAGAGTCGTAGGTATAGGCTACTTTAAGTTATTATTCATGAAACAAAAACATACTGAAGAGTTGGGTTATCAGTCTAATCTCTCCTCTCTGGCTGTTTGAAACTGGAAATTCTCCTAAATCAGTGTGAGCTCTGGGAATCATTCAACAGACATCTCTAATAGCTGTTCTTTGCCTACCCTCATGGCATCTTTATCCAGCCCTTGAGTATATTGAAGAAAATACTTGAGAACCTCTGTGCATATTTCTGCAACTCCTCCCATCTGCGGTTTTGTCCATTGCTCTACTGTGCCCATCAAATTCCCATTGCATCAGTTTCCAGTATTCCAATCTCTATCTCCTTGATTCAGCAAAACCACCGTGTTCTGCTCAGGCTCCTCTTCTGTGCTTCGGGACAGAAAGCGTCTCCGGGGAGAAAGCCAGGATGCTTACTGGTTTCATTTTGTTTCTTCCTCTCAGGGATCACAGTACTGTCCTGAGAACAGTTATTTCATGTATGTTGTCTAGTTTTCCAGTTGTTTATAATGCGAGGGAAAGTTTGCTAACACTTAATCTTCCAACATGGCTGCAGGGGTAAATGTTCCCATGGAACTCTGAATTGATGCAAATCTTTTATGAATGTGAAGATGACATGACTTGAATTTTAAAATTAATCGTGTATGTTAGAAATTTAAGTATAACCATCTCAAAAATAAAAATGTAATATAAAACTGCTAACCCAAGGGAGCATGAGGCATGGTAAAGAAACCTTGATCATTCCAACAGAAGATGAGAAGGGAGGAAAAATGAAGAAAAGTATATGAGAATTCTAATGCCAAGAAAGGAAGTCCAAAGAACCAACAGATGGGACTGTTTACTCCTGACAATGTAGAGATGATTGAAGTATTTGGAAAAGACTTTAAAATAAATCCTGGATGCTTAAAATTCTCAAAGAGCCAAAGGAGGAACTAACATCATGGAAGAATTAGAAGCTTTGAAAGATTAAAGGTAGACATTAAAAACCATTAGGAAATTAGAACTGAAATTAAAAAATTAGAAAAATAATAAGATATTCTGAAGAATGGTTTCTTGGAAAACAGAACTGAGAAACTACCAGAGCATAACACAGAGGGGTAAAGAAATGAACAATAATGAATTAATATATTCCCATCCAAATACCTCCAAAATATAGAAAACTCAATATGCCTTAGTTGTAAGGAATACCAAAAACACCATCAGAGAGGGTGATTTTAATATACTTCCATCAGAAACTGTTTTGCTCAGAAAAGCAAGTATCTAGGATTCTTCAGTGGAGAAGGCAGTGGCACCCCACTCCAGTACTCTTGCCTGGAAAATCCCATGGCTGGAGGAGCCTGGTAGGCTGCAGTACAAGGGGTCGCTAAGAGTCGGACATGACTGAGCAGCTTCACTTTCACTTTTCACTTTCATGCATTGGAGCAGGAAATGGCAACCCACTCCAGTATTCTTGCCTGGAGAATCCCAGGGACAGGGGAGCCTGGTGGGCTTCCGTCTATGGGGTTGCACAGAGTCGGACACGACTGAAGCGACTTAGCAGCAGCAGGATTCTTCAATAACATGATTTTCACACTTTATCTAACAAATATATTTATTAATAGAATCTTGGGTAGAACAATAAAATGAGTCATGTATCAGGTGACCATATGTAAAAGTCTGTTTATAGAATTTTCTCCAGTTTGTTTTATTGTTGAATGTGACTTTACTTATGCTAATGATGGTCTTAATCACAATAGATTTATAATCTTTTTCATCTTCTACCCTGAGAGACAAAGGTTAATCTGCCACTTTTCCCCCACTATGTACTTCAAAATTATACATTTATTGGATGGCATCACTGACTTGATGGACATGAGTTTGAGCAAGCTTTGGGAGTTGGTGATGAACAGGGAAGTCTGAGGTGCTACAGTCCATGGGGTCGCAAAAAAGTCAGACCCAACTGAGCGACTGAACTAACTGTGTGAAGCATGACAAACCACGTGCTCAAGTCTCGTCTCCAAATTTTGACACACCAACAGCAGGTGACCACCAAAACCTTCGTTTCCTTTTCNACAGGGAAGTCTGAGGTGCTACAGTCCATGGGGTCGCAAAAAAGTCAGACCCAACTGAGCGACTGAACTAACTGTGTGAAGCATGACAAACCACGTGCTCAAGTCTCGTCTCCAAATTTTGACACACCAACAGCAGGTGACCACCAAAACCTTCGTTTCCTTTTCTATCTTCTATAGTAATCTTCTGCCAGAAGCAAGCCTCTTTGGGATTCAATTCTCTCTTTGGGCCTAGAATTGAAAGTCCCCAAGAAAAAAAGCATCTACAGATGCTTAATTTACTGTTCCTTCTAGGGTGTTCACTCTTGCTGATTTTTTTCCAGCTAACTCTGCTTAGTAGTTCTTTGCCTTTAAGAACTAGAGATTACAGTTAGTTTCTTTCTAGTTTCCAGAATCTTTAAAAAAAAAATCTTTTTTAATCTTTCCATATAACCTTAAATTCATCAAGGGTTATGGGGCAAGTTAGTCATATATTTAAAGCCTCTCAGGATATCACTTGAGCCCCATGAGACCACTAAAAGTTTCCTGGTTTTTCTTTGCCCCAGAAGTGGCACCCTGATCCTTAGGCCCCTGCCAGCACCAAGAACAGATACATCCTCCATAGGAACAAAGCAATTACTGATCCTCAGCTTCCTCTGAATGGCTCTCCACCACCTGAAAATTCAGTCCATCTGGTGCTCATTGCTCCCAGAGCTTCCAATGCCTTTACAATATGATATTTGTGTGTGTGTGTGTACATACACACACACACACACACACACACACATATATTAATATGGCTTTTCTAAGTGCTGGCAATCAGACCATAGGCCTCCCATGATCGATCACAACCTCTCTTCAAATGACAGTCTGTGAAAAAGTATCATAATAGAAGGACTTCCTGTAGCTCAGCAGCTATAGAATCTGCCTGCAATGCAGGAGACCCGGGTTCAATCCCTGGGTTGGGAAGATCCCCTGGAGAAGGAATAATAGAAGAAAACACATAATAGAAAAAAACATTAATAGCTATCAATTTCTTCATAATAGAAGAAAACTCAGTGACATTTAGTACTTCTTAGTTGAGGTAGTTATTTAGTAGTTATTAATTGAACAGAGTTGTCAGTCTTTTTATTTTTCTGATTTTATAAATTCCTGAAAGGAAAATAAGGGGGAAAGAACTAAAGATAAAAAAGGCAATAAGTCAATGAACTAAGAAATAGAAACAGAACAAAATTGTTAAAAGCCAAAGCAACTTGAACCATTTAACTTGATAAAAAGAGACAATGCAAGTAGTTAAATATGTGTATAAGACTAAAACTATCTATCACAAGAAGAAGTGGTGTTTTTCACTTTGATTAAAAAAGTGTAAATAGGTTTGCAAAGAGCCTCCTTCTTTGAGAACCTCCTTCTCTTCCTGCCCTCAATCTTTCCCAGCCTCTGGGTCTTTTCCAATAAGTCTACTAATCCCTGTGTATCCAGTCTTATGTAACAAACTGGATATATGGTCAACATGTCTATTAGCCTACTGAGTATTCATTCTCCTCCTCTTATTTAGAGAACCCACATTTTGTCTGGGGAGATGGTGAGCAAACATAGGCAAAACGCTTTGTGTCTTAGGCTCACTTTCAGCTAGGGTTTGACCAGGTGACATAACTGATTGAATTTAAGGGGACATCTATTAGATATGTTAGATTAAAGACACAGACACAGCTCACATATGCCTTTTTTCCTTCCCTCTTTACTCTTCTTCCACCTAGGACACAGTTCTGATGCCTGGAAGTGAAAGAGCCATTTTGAAAAAAAAGTAAGGATGGGAAAGACAGGGATATTTTCTTGAGAAGCTACACTGTCCCCAAATNCAGCTCACATATGCCTTTTTTCCTTCCCTCTTTACTCTTCTTCCACCTAGGACACAGTTCTGATGCCTGGAAGTGAAAGAGCCATTTTGAAAAAAAAGTAAGGATGGGAAAGACAGGGATATTTTCTTGAGAAGCTACACTGTCCCCAAATCAGTCTCCAGATTTGTTGGTTTGTGGGGAAAAATTTTCAGTCATGTCCGATTCTGTGCGACCCCATAGATGGCAGCCCACCAGGCTCCCCTGTCCCTGGGATTCTCCAGGCAAGAACACTGGGGTGGGTTGCAATTTCCTGCTCCAATGCATGAAAGTGAAAATTGAAAGTGAAATCGTTCAGTCGTGTCTGACCCTCAGTGACCCCATGGACTGCAGCCCTCCAGGCTCCTCCGTCCATGGGATTTTCCAGGCAAGAGTATTGGAGTGGGGTGCCATTGCCTTCTCTGCACTGAAGACTGTTATCATGCAATTATCATGACTACATGCAGCCAAATGCAATCCTAAAGTTGATGGGATAGGAAGTTGTTGCAGATTTTCATGAACTAGAAATCCAGTAGGCTTTCTGGAAATTCAAGAAAAGATCACTTAAAGATGAGGGCTTTTGGAGAATGGCATTGAAACATGTATACTATCATGTAAGAAACGAATCGCCAGTCTAGGTTCAATACAGGATACAGAATGCTTGGGGCTGGTGCACTGGGATGACCCAGAGATATCATATGGGGAGGGAGGTGGGAGGGGGGTTCAGGATTGGGAACTCATGTACACCCGTGGTGGATTCATGTCAATGTATGGCAAAACCAATACATTATTTAAAGTAAAATTTAAAAAATAATAATAATAAAAATAAATAAAGATGGGGGCTGATCAACTATGCCATAAGGAAAACATGGAAAGAAAAGTGTTTCATAAAAAATAAAAAGAATAGTGCTTGGTTGTTGAAGGTTCACTGAGAACATGAGTGAGTCTTTCTAATACTCATTCATAACACACTACCCTTGGCTGTCTATACCCCAAGGTCCTTCTCTTCCTAGCATGACTTCTTCTGGTCTTTCTCCTTCTCTTTCAAAATGTACCCCCAAAATGTTTCCCAGATTTGTCCTGAGCTAGACCTTGCCATTCTTGCCCACCTCCTCATACCTTCCCAACCTGTTCTCTCTCTTTGTTTTTAGAAGCTTTTCTTTTTCCTTTCCAAAGCAAATAATCAAATCTGCTTGGTTGCTTTTATTTCTCCTTCTCACCCATTTATCCACATCTGTAACAGGAATAGTACTGGCAAAGACAAAATTATCCTTACTGTGAAAAGGGAAATGGAAGCCGTTAACATCACCTGCTACTATTGTTTAATTATAAACAGATATAAGCAGGCTTCCGTGGTGGCTCAGACTGTAAAGCATCTGCCTGCAATGCAGGAGACCCAGGTTCGATCCCTGGGTCAGGAAGATCTCCTGAAGAAGGAAATGGCAACCCACTCCAGTACTCTCACCTGGAAAATGCCATGGTCGGGGGAGCCTCGTGTGCTCACAAAGACTTGGACATGTCTGAGTGACTTCACATGCATAATGAAAATACGCCCATAGACACATACTTATATTCATCTGCCTTTGATAACACCCAGAATCCAGAAAATCTTGTTCAAACAAGGCTTGTTGTAAAAAGCATCACATGTCGACTCCCACCGTGGCCCAGCACTTTAACTTGGCTGAACTGTTACTTGTGTCATTCAGTCCTCTAAACAGGAGCTTAATCAGTACTTTGCATGACATTCAAAGCAATTCAGAAAACTTCTCTTGAAAAATAACACAAAGCACCACGCACTCCACAAAGCATCTCTCCTGCCTGCTAATTCAAAAGATGGGAACACCCTTTCCTCCCCTGGCTTGCCCAACCTCCTCCACCGCCCATCATCTTACCCAGGAAGTCCCAGGCTGTCTCCTCCGAGCTTCTGCAGCCACACCTCTCGTTTTATTTTGGCTTTCTGATGCCCTTTTTACTGTCATCTGTCTTTCATCAGTTTCCTATGGAGAATTCCAGCTACCAGTACTAACGACATTATACACAGTACTACCATTGATGCCAACATGAAATGGAAATACATATTTTTTTGGTTAGGGTATATAAACTTCCTGGTTTAATGAAGCAGAGCTACGCTGAAAGTCTATCTAACTCCATTTATAATAAGAAAATGCCTTAGTGCGTGTGCGTTATAAAGAAAAGCTAAAATTAACACTTTTAAGACCACCTCCAACACACGAGTAAACCTTGTTATAAGCACAAAAGAAAATCAAGGTGAAAGCTGATTAAAACACCGAACCAAATTAAATTTGATCTAATAGTGTTTACTTGTCTTAACATCTGGAAAAGTTTGAGCATACACTGCAAACATTTTTAACCTAATTTTAAAATAAATTATGCTTAGTTTCCACAGATGTATTTAAGTTGGGTCTTTTTAAAGAAACAATTCTTTAGGGTTTTTTTTTTTTTGCATTTAACAGGCAAGAATTTGGATCATAAGGTGCCAATGGAAAGAATATTGAAATATCTCTCTTAATGGATCCTTAAAAGAACAGCCTAGTATTTTAAAACACACACACACACACACACAATTTTAAAAGATCCTATATCCTTCATGGATGAAAAACAAATATGGAGGAACCCCTAAATAGGGTTTGCCTGGATGTGTTTTCACCTGCCAAAAAAAGGAATAGAGGAGTTGATGTGGACTGGTCCTGACTCTAGGGGCACACAGTAAGCTCCTGGAAAATGAGACTCCTACACAGCTGAGGAATTTAGTGATACTTGTAAGTACTCGAAGCTAAATGCAGCCTCCCTTGTCATCCTTACAGGCTCTGTCCTTCCCCTCCCCATGCCCTTCCCTCCCTCTTCCACTGGCTGCATAGGTGGGGCCAGCCAAGGTGTAGAAACCATTCTCCCAAATAAAGTCCATAGCTATTTGGTGTTACAGCTGACAGCCCCTTTCCACCTCATTTTATGTACCAGGGAACACTTTATGTACTACTGGGTAGGAAAAGGCTGTTTGTTGTTTAGTTGTTAAGTTGTGTCTGACTCTTTTGTGACCCCATGGAGCCTGCCAGGCTCCTCTGTCCATGGGATTTCCCTGACAAGAATACTGGAGTAGGTTATCATTTCCTTCTCCAGGGATCTTCCCCACCCAGGGATTGAACCCAGGTCTCCTGCATTGGCAGGCAGATTCTTTTCCACTGAGGCCCCAGGGAAGCCCCCGGAAAGGGTGGGATAGGCATTTCTCCAGATGAGTTTGGGAAGAAAAAATTGGAAAGGGAATTGAAGACTTGGTCCAACCCTGTAAGATCCTGTTCCTCTGTTACTAGACCTTTCAATCTCATTTTCTGATTGGCATCAACTTAACTGTTTACTCTGTACAGGAACTGGATCCCCCACGCCCTACTTCTCTCTCCTCTCCCTGATTGTTGTATTAGCATTTGGTTTGTCAGCTCTAGCTTTCCTGAGTTCACAAAATAGGCTGTAGCTTCTTGATGGATGGGGTCATTTCTTGGACATATTTTTTATTTTCTCCATCACAGCCTAACACAGGAATTCCTGAGTACACAGCAGGTGATGAGTTCTGCGGGGGCTTTGAGGAAACACAGGGTTGATTAATCTTTTTGTCTTTGGACTTTCTCAGCACTGATTTAATATCCTAAAAGAGAGTTATTACTTGATACAAACAGCAGAGAAACAACTCTTTTTCTCTCTCTGTCACTATTTTCCTTTTCTCCCCAATGTTCTGAAGCTTCTAGAGGCAAGTAGAAACTTGCCCTGGTAGAGAAGCAGGGAAAGGCTATGATCCTTTGGTAAAAGTTGTGGTCAGCAAAATTGTTTTTCTTATTAGAAATACCTGTTTTCTACTGTGATAGAGCTTTACACTCACAATTAAAAAAAAAAATTCTGTGGTGGAGGACTTCCTAGATGGTCAGTGGGAAAGAATCCACCTGCCAAACCAGAGGACACGGGTTTGATCCCCAGTTTGGGAAGATCCCGTATGCCCTGGAGCAACCAAGCCTTCCGGCCACAACTACTGAGCTCACATGCCCTAGAGATCATGCTCTGCAACAAGAGAAGCCACCGCAATGAGAAGCCGACGCTCCACAACTAGAGAGTAGCCCCTGCTTGTTGGAACTAGTGAAAGCCCATGTATGGTAACAAAGACCTAGCACTGCCAAAAATAAATAAATTGAAAGAATTCTGTAGTGGAGACATAACCTCTCTCTAAATTCTCATGTTATGGTGTAACTTCATCCACACACACATAACTCAGAGTGCCCTGTTGTTGAAAATCACGTACACATTTGCTCCTCGTTTCTTGCTGCTAGAGAGTAACATGGGTTAGCCACAGAAGAACACTTAAAACATTAAGAATTAGCCCCTCCCCTCTCCTCTAAGCCTTTATAAAAGCATGTATCACCTTAATCCATACCACTTGAAAAACCCAATCCAGTCTATTTTTTCTACTCCCTTTATGATTACGTTTTTGTTCATCTACCTAGAACAGTGGTTTTCAAAGCTGTGGTCCCTGGACCAGTGGCACTGATAGCGCCGGGGAATTTAAGAGTGTAACTCGCCAGGTTTTATATCAAAACCTGCTAAATCAGAAACTCTAGGACTGGAGTCCAGTCACATGTAGTTTAACAAGCTCTCCAATTCAGGTCAGTTCAGTCGCTCAATCGTGTCCGACTCTTCGAGACCTCATGGACTGCAGCATGCCAGGCCTCCCTGTCCATCACCACCTATGGGAGTTTACTCAAACTCACATCCGTTGAGTTGGTGATGCCATCCAACCATCTCATCCTATGTTGTCCCCTTCTCCTCCCACCATTAATCTTTCCCAGCATCAGGATCTTTTCAAATGAGTCAGTTCTTCACATCAGGTGGTCAAAGTGTTGGAGTTTCAGCTTCAACATCAGTCCTTCCAATGAATATTCAGGACTGATTTCCTTTAGGATGGACTGGTCGGATCTCCTTGCAGTCCAAGGGACTCTCAAGAGTCTTCTCCAACACCACAGTTCAAAAGCATCAATTCTTCGGCACTCAGCTTTCTTTATAGTCCAACTCTCACATCCACACATGACTACTGGAAAAACCATAGCTTTGACTAGATGGACCTTTGTTGGCAAAGTAATGTCTCTGCTTTTTAATATGCTGTCTAGGTTGGTCATAACTTTTCTTCCAAAGACAAGCTCTCCAGGTGATTCTAATTCATGCTCAAATTTCAGAACCACTGACCTAGTACCTCACTTTGTAGGAACTAAGTGTCCTAGCATCTCAGCGAAATAGCCTTCACCTTGGCCATTACACTTTTAAAGACAAGACAGGGAACAACTCAGGAGAGACTGGGGCATGACTCCAGGGAGCATCACTGCATAAAAGGGGCAGCCTGGCTGATCTACATGTTAGCACCTCAGACATGACTGAGGGAAATGCCTCCAGAAGACAACTGACTTGGAATGTGAGAGGAAGTGACTGCACATCATAATCAGAAAAGTGCACAGAGGGCCAAACAGAAGCATCTGCTACTAACATTTTCAAAGCTAAATTTTTCACAGGTACATTCCAGAGTGTAACAAACCATTTCCACATGTGGGAGCTGACCTCTCAACTATATATCTTACCTGCCTTTTGTGTCATCACAGATTTCTTTTAGAAGTTAAAGTTCACTTCAAAGTCATAGTGAAGCCAAAAACTTTTCCAGGTGCAATGATGAGCCTTCAGAGATGACGGTGATCAAGGTCTAGGTGAAACTGGAAATTAGGGAAGGCCGCCCTGTCTTCTGTGATACCCCTGTCCACTTCATTTACCCCAATGCACATTAGAAGAGCTGGAGGAAGGTTCCAGATCATTAATTCATTAGAGAAATCTAAATCAAAACTACAGTGAGGTACCAACTCACACCGATCAGAATGGCCATCATTAAAAAGTCTACTAATAGGGATGCTTCTGGGGGTGCAGTGGCTAAGACTCCAAGCTTCCAATGCAAGCAACATGGGATAAATTCCCATTCAGGAAGGTAGTCCCCACATACCGAAACTGAGTTCCCATGTTATCCTAAAGATTCTACATGTCGCAACGAAGACCAAGCACAGTTAAATAAATAAAATATATATATTTTTAAAGTCTGCAAATAAGAAATGCTGGAGAGGATGTGGAGAAAAGAGAACCCTCCTGCAGTGTGGACTTCCCTGGTGGCTCAGACAGTAAAGCATCTGCCTACAATGAGGGAGACCCAGGTTCAATCCCTGGGTCGGGAAGATCTCTTGGAGAAGGAAATGGCAACCCACTCCAGTATTCTTGCTTGGAAAATCCCATGGACAGTGGAGCTTGGTAGGCTACAGTCCATGGGGTCTCAAAGAGTTGGACACAACTGAGCGGCTTCACTTTCTCTCTTTTTTTCCTTCTTGCAGTGTTGGTGGGAATGTAAATTGGTTCTGCCACTATGGAGAACCATATGGAGGTTCCTCAGAAAAACTAAAAACAGAGTTCCTATGAGATTCAGCAATACCACTCTGGAGCATATATTGGATAGAACTATAATTCAAAAAGATACATGCACCCCTATGTGCACAGTAGCACTATTCATCATAGACAAGACATGGAAGCAACCTAAATGTCTACAGACAGAGGAACGGATACAGAAGGTGTGGCACATATATACAGTGGAATCCTATTCAGCCATAAAAGGAATGAAATAACACCATTTGCAACAATATTGGATAGATCTAGAGATGATCACACTAGGTGAAGTCAGAAAGAGAAAGACAAATTATACCACATGATGCAACTTACATGCACAATCTAAAATATGACACACAAGAACTTATCTGTGCAACAGAAACAAACTCAGACACAGAGAACAGATCTGTGGTTTCCAAGTGGGAGGGGGGACAAGGGAGAGAAGGATTGGAAATCTGGGATTAGCAGATCCATATTATTATATATAGAATGGACAAACATCAAGGTCCTACTGTATAGGGCAGGAACTACAATATATTCAATACCCTATAATAAACCATAATGGAAAAGAATATGAAAAAAGTGTATATATATATATATATATGCATATATATGTATAGAGGGATATATGTATAATTGAATCACTTTTCTGTGTAGCAGAAATTAACACAAAATTATAAATCAACTACACTTCAGTAAAACAAATCTAAAAATAAAAAAGAGTAGCTGGAGGAAACTTATTTACTAGCATATCAGTGTGTGTGCCCCACTACTGGAAGTTCTGATTTCATTATTGTGGGTGGGGTCTACACATAGGTATTTTTAGAAAAACACCCCAAGTTCTTCTGTTTATTCCAATTCTAGAACCACTGAGTTAAATGAATATTTATTTAGTACTTACATGTGTGAGCCTCTTGGTAAAGCAGTGGAAAATTCAAAAGAACAAAAGGTAGGAGGCTGTGCTTTCAAGAAGCATAGAATATAGAGCAGGTTATACACACCTACCTAGACCCAAAGCTACATTTGGGCTACATACAATTTACCTTTGCCACATACAATTTGTTTTTGCCAAAGCCAAGGAAGAATTAATTCTTAGTAGGAACAAATGGATATGACTCTATGGAGTTTAAATTTAGTTTTGGAGGACTTTTAACAGACAAGGGAGAAAGTATGTTTGGGGCAGAGAAAATTAAAAAATGAACAACAGCAGGGGGAAAAAAAGTTCTACCATTTTGGAGGAATCAGTAAATACTGTATAGTCATTGTATATAGGAGATGAGGTTGGCAAGGTCATCAAGGCCAGACTTTAAAGGATTTTTGAATGCCCTGGTAACAATTCGGATCTTCTTCTCAATGAAAAGTAACACTATGACGTGTTTATAAAGACATCATTTGGAAGTAACTACTATTTCTACTAATGAAAGTGTTATAAACTATGCTGAGCCAATTAGATAAACACTTCTTGATCACTTAATCTACTTTGTTCTAAGCTGCTGTGCTAGACACTATGAAGAATTTAAAAATACCCAAAGCAACAATTTATAATAAATAGATTGTTGACCTTTTTACTACTCTTTTATAATTCTATTATAAAATAGAGTTCTATTATAAAAGTGAGTTTAGTGACCAATTTCTGTTGTTGCTGTTAATAATCACTGTCTTTTGGTTTTTGGTGTTTTTTTTTAGGTAGTTTATATATGGTAAAAGAAGCTCGGTGGAGCCACTCAGAACGTCAGCTCAGAAGCTGGTTATATAAATCATACACTAACACTCTGGACTTGGAGGGAAGGCTTGTGCCCTTGAAGACCATTCTGAAAAAAGGCTGCATTCCAGGGCAAGTGCCCTACTCAGAAAGACTTCTGCTTTTTAGGCTCTTCCATTGATCCTATTAATAAATGGGATGCATATCACCATGGGTGAGCATTTCGAATGCAGGNTATATATATATATATATATGCATATATATGTATAGAGGGATATATGTATAATTGAATCACTTTTCTGTGTAGCAGAAATTAACACAAAATTATAAATCAACTACACTTCAGTAAAACAAATCTAAAAATAAAAAAGAGTAGCTGGAGGAAACTTATTTACTAGCATATCAGTGTGTGTGCCCCACTACTGGAAGTTCTGATTTCATTATTGTGGGTGGGGTCTACACATAGGTATTTTTAGAAAAACACCCCAAGTTCTTCTGTTTATTCCAATTCTAGAACCACTGAGTTAAATGAATATTTATTTAGTACTTACATGTGTGAGCCTCTTGGTAAAGCAGTGGAAAATTCAAAAGAACAAAAGGTAGGAGGCTGTGCTTTCAAGAAGCATAGAATATAGAGCAGGTTATACACACCTACCTAGACCCAAAGCTACATTTGGGCTACATACAATTTACCTTTGCCACATACAATTTGTTTTTGCCAAAGCCAAGGAAGAATTAATTCTTAGTAGGAACAAATGGATATGACTCTATGGAGTTTAAATTTAGCTTTGGAGGACTTTTAACAGACAAGGGAGAAAGTATGTTTGGGGCAGAGAAAATTAAAAAATGAACAACAGCAGGGGGCAAAAAAGTTCTACCATTTTGGAGGAATCAGTAAATACTGTATAGTCATTGTATATAGGAGATGAGGTTGGCAAGGTCATCAAGGCCAGACTTTAAAGGATTTTTGAATGCCCTGGTAACAATTCGGATCTTCTTCTCAACGAAAAGTAACACTATGACGTGTTTATAAAGACATCATTTGGAAGTAACTACTATTTCTACTAATGAAACTGTTATAAACTATGCTGAGCCAATTAGATAAACACTTCTTGATCACTTAATCTACTTTGTTCTAAGCTGCTGTGCTAGACACTATGAAGAATTTAAAAATACCCAAAGCAACAATTTATAATAAATAGATTGTTGACCTTTTTACTACTCTTTTATAATTCTATTATAAAATAGAGTTCTATTATAAAAGTGAGTTTAGTGACCAATTTCTGTTGTTGCTGTTAATAATCACTGTCTTTTGGTTTTTGGTGTTTTTTTTTAGGTAGTTTATATATGGTAAAAGAAGCTCGGTGGAGCCACTCAGAACGTCAGCTCAGAAGCTGGTTATATAAATCATACACTAACACTCTGGACTTGGAGGGAAGGCTTGTGCCCTTGAAGACCATTCTGAAAAAAGGCTGCATTCCAGGGCAAGTGCCCTACTCAGAAAGACTTCTGCTTTTTAGGCTCTTCCATTGATCCTATTAATAAATGGGATGCATATCACCATGGGTGAGCATTTCGAATGCAGGCGTATTTGTTTGGTTTTCTATTGTCTGGGAAAGAAGGCTCATTCACTCCTCCTGTGCCACTATGCACTGAATATGTTACTTGTTGATATCTCTTATGCTGGTGAAGGGGAGTCCTGGTACTGACATGGTGATATCTGAGAGTACCACACAGGCAAGCATCAGCACCACGAAGTGCTTGCAAAGTGACCTTGGGTAGGTTATTTTCCTTCTCAAAGGCTAAATTTCTTCATCTGTAAAGTACAAAAAGTCATAGTACTTGAGATACAGGAATTTTTGGAGATTACATGAAATTTCATGCTAAAAATATGAGCTATAATTATTAAAATAGCACTCGGGGCCATGAGCTAGAAGCCAGGGAAGGTGAGCCAAATGAGATAGGATGGTAGCTCTCTTTGGCAAACCAGTAGCATATGGCATCAGCACTTGCCTTCCCCAACCTGCTCCACGTAGGAGACCTCCCACCTACAGGCTCTGAACTGCTGAGTCCAGAGCCGAAGGCTACGGAGTGAGGTTCCCCTTCCCAGTAGCAAGTTTTGTCTGGACTCGGTCTTGCCAGAGACCCAGGGAATCCATGCAGCCCCTGAGCTGGAGGAAAGGGCCACAGCCAATGAATATACGGGGTCTCTGGAAGCGGGAAAAAGCAAGGAAACAGATTCTTCCCTGGAGCCTCCAGAAGAACCCAGCCCTGCTGATGGCTTGACATTAGCCCAGGGAAACTGATTTCAGACTTCAGGCTTCCAGAACTATAAGAGAATACATTTGTACTGTTCTAAGCAACCAAGTATACTGTAATTAAACCTGGCGGGCTACAGTCCATGTGGTCATGAAGAATTGGACATGACTTAGCGACCAAACAATAACAACAAAAATGCAGTAATTTTCTAGGGCAGTTATAGGCAACTAACAAAATAAAATTAGAAAAAGAAACCATAATTGGTCCTTCAATGCCCAGTTGGGAAACTTTGTTTCTAGTTTCCCTCGCTATCTGTTGTCTTCTGGCCTTACTAAAAGGATGTAAAAGAGATGGGTGGGTTCCTGCTTCAGCAAGAACAGTCACCTCTAATCAGGACAGTCATAGTTTAAAGCTTCCTCTTCCAGAGACTCCTGCTGCCATACCATTCCCACATGCCACTGTCATCCTTCCCCAGGGGAGCCCCTTGAAATATGGACGTCAGACCAGNTAAAAGAGATGGGTGGGTTCCTGCTTCAGCAAGAACAGTCACCTCTAATCAGGACAGTCATAGTTTAAAGCTTCCTCTTCCAGAGACTCCTGCTGCCATACCATTCCCACATGCCACTCTCATCCTTCCCCAGGGGAGCCCCTTTAAATATGGACGTCAGACCAGATGCTGCTGCTGCTGCTGCTGCTAAGTCACTTCAGTAGTGTCCGACTCTGTGTGACCCCATAGACGGCAGCCCACCAGGCTCTGCCGTCCCTGGGATTCTCCAGGCAAGAACACTGAAGTGGGTTGCCATTTCCTTCTCCAATGCAGGAAAGTGAAAAGTGAAAGTGAAGTCGTTCAGTCATGTCTGACTCTTCACAACCCCATGGACTGCAGCCTACCAGGCTCCTCCGTCCGTGGGATTTTCCAGGCAAGAGTACTGGAGTGGGGTACCATTGCCTTCTCCGCAAACCAGATGGGATCCATGTTAATTACACCCATTCAGATTCTGTGATGGGCTGCTGGCCATGTCTGGGCAGCCCCACAGCCAGGAAACTTGACTTATCCTCTTCCTCCTATCCCTCTGATACACCTGGGGGCCAAGACCAGGGCTGCTGAAAGTGCAGACCATCAGCTTCCTGGGCTTCATACATGTAATAGGAAGAAGGTAACACGGCCCCCAAAGATGCTGAACATGCCATCTAAGCCTGCTCTAGTGACCCTAATACACAGTCATTGCATATTTGGAATGGCTTTTGGGAAGCCAACAATGTGACCCAAAATCCAGGCAGGCACATTTCTGGTAATTGAGCTAATTTCTAAGATGAGAACTAAGTAACTTAAAGAAATGAAACCCTTTAGGCTGAAACATCTTCACTTGAAAGAACCAAACCAAGTAGTTTATGATTATAAGGAGAATCATGTTACTGACAGGGTGAAATCTGAGACATTGGGTGAGATAGATTCTGGGGTTCCGGGCTGAGTTTCAGAGGGATCAGAGATAAATGATCTGGTCTACCATGTGCAACCAGAAGTTTCCTCCTTGACCTTCTGCAAACCTCTGCCAGGATAGCAATTTGCTCAGCTGAAGTGAGAGAACGCGAAAAATAATACAACTCTTAAGGCACATGTTGCCAAACTATCAAGATACCAACAAGTCATGGAGGGCACAGAAGAGCATCTCACCCTCTCTGACCGATGCCTGTACTGCCCACTGTGAGCTTCCTTCAGTTCTCCCAGGCCTCTTTTTGCTCAGTCTCTCCAGAGCCCACAAAGGGCCCATCTGTCTGCTCATCACCACATGTCACCGGAAGTCACCACATGTCATTGGATTTGGTTGACAAGTGGACTTCCTCCCCTGGGGCATTCCCATGACAATGAAACCACCTCAGTCCATCCATGAAGGCCTGCAGGAAGTTACAGCAACCAGGACAAATGCTTCTTCTTGACTCCAACCTTTTGATGAAATTCCTGCCAACTTCTGGAGTCAAAGCCGTGAGAAAATGTACGTAGCTCCTTCACCTCCTTACAAAACCGAAAAGACCACACCCCTAAACTTAAGTCTATACTTGTTTTTCTGGCATAAGAGCTTCTTTGCCATCGGTTTCAAATTGTTCTTTCTTATCCTATCTTCCCGAGCCAGGCTCACAAGAGATTTCTGCTCCAGCCAGGAGCATTTGCTGAGCTCTCCTACCCCTCACAATACCCTAGTCACCTCTTTACCTATAAACCCCATCTTTAGCTTCAGGCTATATCTCAAAATATACCTACTGTATGACCCTCTCATTCTAGAAATTTCCCCCATCCTGCCCACCTGGTGCGTCTTCTGTTCTGCATGAGTGGTCCTGCAGGTCTGATATTCCTCTTCTGAGGGCAGAAAGTGGGTCCTTGCCATTCTTCACAACTTCCAAAGCTCTGAACAACAGGGACTGTTTTCTAACGACCACACACGTGAGTCACCATAATGAAACATAGGAATGATCCCACACAGGTAATGGAGTGAACATTCTCAGCCATTTTAGATGTAGAAAATCAACAACAAGTAGGTAAACAAGTTTGCTAAAAGTAGGTACTTATCTTCATTCCTTTTTCCACTATCATTAAAATAAAGGGCTATAAAAGATATGAACCCCAAGTGACAGGGAAAGGACTACTGCAGATGAGAGGTGCTAAACGAAATTTAGGAAACAAAAAACAGATAAGCAAGTGGTTCTTCAGTGGCTCAATGATAAAGAATCTGCTTGCAAGGGAGGAGACTCAAGTGTTGTGGGTCTGATCCCTAGATGGGGAACATCCCCTGGAGGAGGGCGTGGCAACCCACTCCAGTATTCTTGCCTGGAGCATCCTATGCACAGAGGAGCCTGGCGGGCTGCAGTCTGAATTAGCACAGCACACAGCTAAGATCTAACTGCCAGTAAAGGAACTGGGGGACCAAAGACATGCAGTTAATCACTCAGCACAAGTTTGGATTTCCCAAGTGGTGCTAGTGATAGCACTGCCTGACAATATGGGAGACTTAAAAGATACAGGTTTGATCCCTGGATTGGGAAGATCCCATGGAGGAGGGCTTGGCAACCCAGTATTCTTGCCTAGAGAATTCCATGGACAGAGGAGCTGGCAGGCTATATATAGCCCATGGGGTCACAAAGAGTAGGACATGACTGAAGTGACCTTAGCACAGCACACAGTACAGCTCTGGAAAGGCACAGATCTTGGTGGCCGTCAGGTATTCATCTATAAAGAAAAGAGTGTGGACTGAGCCTGAAAACAGGAGGCTTGACTGGGCTTCGATAAGAAGTAGACTCCAGAACCTTCCCGTAGCCCACAACCAAACAGCTGATGTCTTCCATCTAGGCACAAAGACGAGGTTTAGCCTCTGGAGAGACTATGGACTTGAGGACTCCAGGGCCAGTTGAAGGCAGGGGTGAGGTACAGAAAGAAACAGAGGGGTGTAAGTGAGCAGCTGGGGGAGAAGAGATGAAACCCACCCTCTTTCCCTGCTCAGCAGCAGCTGGAACACCAGGAACCAAACATACTCCCCAGATGCTGGGGTGGCAGGGTGGAGAATTACTCTCTGGAGAAACTAATCAGCCCCCAGAGAAGAGATGCTTATTTATCTTGGGAACCCGATGAAAAGCCAGGTCTTTGCCCAATAATCCCAAGGCAAAGCCCGCAGAGTAACCAATATGCATTTCCCCACCTCCATCACAGCTACCAAACGTATATATACAGTTTCAAATCAGCTTTTGAGGATCTTGACCATCCACCTGCACCAAAACATTTGCACTGAGTTTCTAATATCAGCCTAAACAAACAAAAAGGGAGAAAAGTAACTCAGAGGAAGCAGAAGAACTGAAGAATCAGGAAATATTTTTTTTAAAGAACGAATGCTCTCAGATATAAGGAAAGATATTAAGAGATAGCAAATCTATGTAGAAAAAAAAACAAGTGCTAATAAAGAACAGTGAACAAGAAAAACACTTAAACACTAAAAATATTATAGTACTTAAAATTAGCATTTAAAAATTCAATAGATGATTAAATTGAAGGAACTGTTCTGGAAAGTGTAACAAAAAAATTGGATGGAAAGGGAAAATAATAAATCAGAAAATTAAAAGACAAATTCATGAAAACTGGCATTCAGCTGGTGAAATGACCTGAAGAAAATGATCAGAGAAAGAAACTGTGAAAAAAAAATATATATATATATGAAAGAAAATATTGTATATATCCTGTAATAAATATAGTATATATATATATCTAAAATAAAATACTACATATATCTTATATATATATAAGAAAATATTTTTGAGTCAAGGGACATGGCTTTCTAGATCAAAAGAAAATATTGCATGCCCATCAAGGCTTATCATCATGAAATTTGGGATAAAGAGAAGCAANATTTTTTTTAAAGAACGAATGCTCTCAGATATAAGGAAAGATATTAAGAGATAGCAAATCTATGTAGAAAAAAAAACAAGTGCTAATAAAGAACAGTGAACAAGAAAAACACTTAAACACTAAAAATATTATAGTACTTAAAATTAGCATTTAAAAATTCAATAGATGATTAAATTGAAGGAACTGTTCTGGAAAGTGTAACAAAAAAATTGGATGGAAAGGGAAAATAATAAATCAGAAAATTAAAAGACAAATTCATGAAAACTGGCATTCAGCTGGTGAAATGACCTGAAGAAAATGATCAGAGAAAGAAACTGTGAAAAAAAAATATATATATATATGAAAGAAAATATTGTATATATCCTGTAATAAATATAGTATATATATATCTAAAATAAAATACTACATATATCTTATATATATATAAGAAAATATTTTTGAGTCAAGGGACATGGCTTTCTAGATCAAAAGAAAATATTGCATGCCCATCAAGGCTTATCATCATGAAATTTGGGATAAAGAGAAGCAAGCTCCTTAAAGTTTCCAGAGAGAAAAATCATCATAGAATTCTTTTCATGAAAAGGATTAGGAATATAAAAAATTGCTTCAAACTCTTAAAAGTAGCGCTGGGAGCCACTTGACAATAGAGAAATGCCTTAAAATTCTAACAAAAAACTATATCCAAACTAGAAATCTATAGAAATCTATATCTATACTATATTGAAATATGATAGTAGAATGAAGATATTTTCACACACACTAAGCCTTACAAATATTTTCTTTCTTGTGTTTTCTCTTAGGAAAAAAATGATGGAAAATATGGTCTCCCATTATGAAGGCCTGAACTCAGAAAGAAGATGTGAGATCCAGGAAACCAGGGATCTAACTTAGTAGACAGATGAAGGAAATTCCCAGGACGATGATCAAGACAAATCCCGGGATGCACCAGCCAGAGAGCATCAACGATCTTGACTGGCAGAGAAGGATGGGACAGATGGCTCTGGGAGGAATAACTCTAAGAGCAAAACAAAACCTGAGAGATTGCCTGAAGTTTCTGTTCATATTGAGAAATGCTTTATAGCTCTGTTAAGCAAAGCTAGGGAAGACTTAGTTACACAGATAACAATAAGAAACAAAAAGAAGGAATGCTAACGACAGAAAATTGTGGCGACAGAGTAATGGTATAGTTGCCTGGCTCATCTTTGAATAGTATTTACAGAATTATACAGTGCCTCACACTGAATATTGATTTGAGTAAAATTGACACCAGAACCATAAAAGGGGGGAACGGGGAAACGAGATGTGAATGCGTTTCGGGTCAGGGGCAGAAGGATGGGATAGAGAGAATGAAATCATCGTGCACAGAATAAAGTCAGTAGATAATGCCTAAAATTGAAAAGTAGAGAGACAGTGTAAACATGATATTTAGATATACAGAAGTAAATGCCAGAGGAAGCAACAGTAAGGATTAAACGTGGCTACTTCTGGAGAATAAAAGTCAGGGATGAAAGCGGGCAGAACATGAAACTGCTATTTTGTGTTGCAAGGTTTAGGATGTTATTTGACTTTTGCTTTCAGAGTAGTGTGAAACGATGTTCACAGGCCCAGACTGGATTTGGATTTCAGTGCTGACTGAAATTTGCTGTGTAAACTTGGGCATGATCCTTAATGTCTCTGTGCTTTGATGTCTTTTTTTAAACAGGAATAATAATAATTTTGTTTCATGTTATTATAAGGCTTGAGTTAGTTCATAATGCACTTAGAAAGGCAGTACTTAGTATTTTCAACTCTTGGCTCACTGTTATTACTAAATTGTATAATGGCACCCCACTCCAGTACTCTTGCCTGGAAAATCCCATGGACGGAAGAACCTAGTAGGCTGCAGTCCATGGGGTCACACAGAGTTGGACACGACCGAAGCGACTTAGCAGCAGCAGCAGCATACATATCTTATTTTTTAATTAAAATAGGAAAACAGCAAGGTGTATGCAATGATGCCGTAAGCTCTGCTTCTGAAGACTTTGTCCTTTCTTCATAGATAGTAAGGGTCAGCATTTTACTCTCAGCTTTGCCCTAAATGTACCAATTTCTGTCCCCTCCCTCCCTTCAGAAGATGTCAGTGAACAGGGGAACTCCTGAGAGGGCTTGGGGCTTCAGCCCTCCTCCCCACACCCTGGAAGGAGTTTCTGGGGAAGAGTCCACACCAGTGCTTAAGCCCTTCCTTGGAAGGAGACCCCGCACAATATCAGTCCAGAAGGCACCCAGCCTGACTCCAGGCGTGTACTTCTCAAGGCAACAAGTCGTAAATCATTCTAGATCACTGTGGTTACTGTGAAATGTTGTGCTATCCTGCCAGAGTCCCAGACAGAGCTCTTTTGTGATTCAAAAGGGAATGGAAGAAGCCTGTAGTCACATTCTAGGAACTAAAACTTCACGAAAAGCCAAAAGGCTCTCTCTTACCCTCCACTCTGCTCTCCCTGTGCTTCTGCTGACTGGCACCCTGTGATCCACACTGGAAAAGCTAGAAGACTGCTGCTTTATCCCCGGGGACTTCTCCACCCTATCCTCTATAGCCTGGCCTCAACTCGGCGCACACCTGAGAGGGGAAACCATGGCGATCTGTGACCTTGCTCTGACGGCTCCCAGTGCCCCGCGGCAGAGCACACCTGCACGGCACGGCGGACTGAAGTGCTTTCATTACAGAATGAGGCAAATGAGTTTGCTCACAGTTCCCGACGTCGGCTCACTCTGAGACCCGTACCATCAATTCTCCCAGCCTCGCCTTGTAAAATCTAAGAGTCAAATGGACTGGAAGGATTACCACCCTCCTTTTCACTCAGGATGAGCAAGACCTAAGGAAGTGAAGGGACCTGAACAAAATAACACACTGAGTTAGAACAGGGGCTCGAACCCCAGTCTACTGAACCGCCGATGGTGCTCTTTCCAGGGAGCCTCGTCATTGCCATCTCTCTAAACCATCACCTCCCAATCGCAAACGTGAATCCCCAGAATACCTTCCAGAAAGCTACAGAAAAACAACATCATTCTTTCACAATAAGGTCGTTCCCTTCCAAGGCTTTAGCACGAGATTTTCATCTTATCCAAGAAACTCCCAACAAAAATAACAAATGGAAGATGAAAACCTCCAAAACATTTCAAACAACCCTTTACCTGTGTATACTGTCAAATCGGCATATCTGACAGCAAGCTGTCAGACAAAGACTCACCCTGCCGTATGTACATAGACCAGCGGTAAGGAGCCTTGCGGGATGGGAGCGGCTTCTGAACTAGTCCTTGAGATGAGCCAATTGCTCTCTTCCCTTCCCCCTCCCCTGCCCACACCCACCCAAAGGCCAGTCTCTCCCAAGCTGTTTGGCAACTCTGTCGAAGACAGCTTAAGGTTCAGGAGCGGATTGGGAACAGCTAACTCGCTGGCAATCGTTTTCCTTTTTCCTGAGCCCAGACTTCAGTGGGCGTGCAATGTGGCATTTTGCTTCTGATTTCAACCATTTCCCCAGCAATTGAGCACGAGAAAAATAAGAGCTTGTGCCAGCTCAGGAGCAGCCAGCCCCCAGGTTCCCTGCCTCCTTGGTGTGGACTTGGTGACCCAGGCCGTTCCTGTGGACCTAAGAAATGGGCCACATATTGCCTGCAGGACAACACAGGAAGGTTCATCGTACTTTGCCCTCTTCCCTTTAAGCCAAAGAAGCAGATGGGCCTCCAATCCTGTTGAGAGCAGCCTGGAAGATCTATGAGGATGGTCAAGCCATCTTACTTGTAAGCTGTTTATGGCAGTGGCCGGAAATCAACATAATTTATTCTGGTATCCATGTCACTACTGTGTGTGCTAATAAGTTACTTCAGTCATGTCTGACTCTGCGAAATGGGGTGTCTAAAACACAAGCTAAGAAAACACTGGGGCACATTTTCTTCATCCTCTGGTTCCCCTGGTTTTCTGGGCTAGCCTCCCTCACCTGTCCTCTGCTTGATTGAAAAGTGACATAAAACACATCTCTGAGCCTTTCAAGCCCTTACACAGAATTATCCAGGGCTCCTGGGAATCAGCGTAAAGGCCCCCTTGGACTGTCAGATGGCCCCGCCAGCTTCTTCCTGGCCTGTCCCCACCCCACCCTCTGTTTCAGCTGTGCAAAGCCAGACGCAACCCAGGTTCTCTCACCTCTGAGTTATCGAACACGCATCCTCCTGTTCTCAGAAAACCTCTTCACCCTTTCAAATAGCCTGTCTCAGTTGGAATGTCACATCCTTCGGAAATTTCTCTGAGATTCCTCCAAACACTGAGTATCTTTTTAATATATCTTAATTTATCTATATGGTTGCACCAGGGGGCTTACTTGCAGCATGGGAACTGTTAGTTTTGGCTTGCAAATTCTTAGTTGGGGCACATGGGGTCTAGTTCCCCAGTTAGGAATCAAACCCAGGCCCCTGTACTGGGAGTGCAGATTCTCAGCCACTGGACCACCAGGCAAGTCCCAAATACTGAACATTGAATGTCCCTCCATGTAAGATCTGTTGCTGCTGCTGCTACTAAGTCGCTTCAGTCGTGTCCAACTCTGTGTGACCCCATAGACGGTAGCCCACCAGGCTCCCCCGTCCCCGGGATTCTCCAGGCAAGAACACTGGAGTGGGTTGCCATTTCCTTCTCCAATGCAGGAAAGTGAAAAGTGAAAGTGAAGTCGCTCAGTCGTGTCCAACTCTTAGCGACCCCATGGACTGCAGCCTTCCAGGCTCCTCTGCCCATGGGATTTTCCAGGCAGGAGGACTGGAGATGTAAGATCTACAGGCTTTTTAAGATGACCTCTATCAGCATATCTTTTTTTTTTAACTGGTCTCTCAGGCTAGTTAGTGCGCACTTTATTAGGAACAATAACTTTCTGAGTCCTTCCAGCCTGCACCTCATGAATAGAATGCGTTCAGTGATACAACTTACTCAATTCTTAAGGGTAGGAAATATGCTATATTCTTTTTTTCCATCCTCCAGGTAATTGATGCTCAAAAGTGGTTTGGGAGTGAAAGAATAAACAAAAAAGCTGTATTTCCCCAGCTTACAGGACAACTTACTTACAGATGGGTCCACAGACAGAGGCCCATCTGAATGACAATGATGTCAACCTGGGGTTCGGTCTTTAACTATTTCATCGTGCCCTATACCTCTTCCCTCCTAGCCGGAGGCCCTGATGTCTCTGGTTCCGTTTCCTCCTTCAGGCTTGAAACACTGCCCTGCAGGCTTCCTCTGCTCTGGGTGAGTGGGCCTAGCCCCATCTTGTCTGCTCCAGGTGCTTGACAACCTCTCCTCTGGACTCACAGATGGGAGCCATGGGAAGCATTCATTGAGGATTTCAGCCGTACGGCTGCACCTGTAACCCACTGACAGCCAGTGTAGGCCTCCGGAGGCCCTGCTTGTTTTTCACACAGTTCGGTAAAAAAATGCATCCTCCTCACTGACTGATCAAGGCAACCCTAGCAGTGAGGCATAGAAAACAAGGTCTGATGGTGGGGGTTAAAAAGGAATTGTTGCTTCACTTTATTAATCCAGTTCTGCCTCCTCTGGCCTAGAACATTCACCCTGCAGGGGACAGGATAGGCTGACACAGGATATAGTAAGATACGAGCTTGTTGGTCTGAGCCAGAGGTTTCCCTGGAATAATCAATAATCACCTTCCAGAAAGCAGTGGGCTTTAGCCAGCATGTGACATGGCCTCCAGATTCTGGATCAGCTACTTCCGAGGAAGTCTGCCACCCCAACTCCAGGGGGCCACCAGCATACCCAGTAGACACTTTCTGGCAAGTTTGTGAATTGCTACAACATACAAAGGTAGGCCCGGTTTGAATTACCAGTCTCCGACTCCTTGGTGGAGCTCTGGTCACACTTGCTACGCAAACCATCTGGAGCCTCACTCTGGCATTTTGTTATTTACTCGCAGTCCCAGGTGGAATCAGAGCCCATAACTCAGCCACGTCCACCCCTCTTCTGCGTGGACAGCATCATACCTCTTCTCAGCAGTCGTTCCCTTGCCATCCATCAGCCATTTCAATTTGAGAATCACTGGCCAAAGAGGATGTTTTTCTTTGGGGATAATCATTATAAATTAATGTTTTAAATTTGGGATCTAGTCCACCATCTTGCTGAGTGTTTTGCCTTTTTTTTTTTTTCTTAATCTCACATCTCAAATGTACAAGAGGCCCACTAATTCCTCCCCAGTTTCTCCTTCCTCCTGTTATAAAGAATTCTAGTAACTACCAGACCATACACTCCAACCCCTTTTATTTCTCTGGGAAGTCATTGCCAAACAAACCAGCCAACACTGGAAAACTGCCAACAGCTCAGAGTCCTCAGAGAAAGACCACTGCTCATCAGCTAAGAATAAGCATGGAACTGAATCTCTTTGCTTCCATTTATTAAGAGGACCAGGCATGAAGAAATTTAGCCATAAAACATGGACTGAGTGGCATCAGACTGTCACAATGAAAGGATACTTTAGTTACACAAAGATCAAAGGAGAGGGGACTTCTCTATGAGGCTTGACTGGGAAAGAGCGGGCCAAAGGGCGCTACTGGTTGGTGGATAGGGGCTTACTGTTTTAACAACCTTTTTTATTGTGGAATAATTTTTTTCAATTTTTTTTCTCTTTTGGATGGGCTGCATGGCTTATGGGAACTTACTTCCCTAACCAAGGATCAAGCCCTTGCCCTTGGCAGTGAAAGCATGGAGTCCTAAGCACTGGATTACCTGAGAATCCCCAGCAATTTTAGAGTTCCAGAGAAGCTGAAAAAACAATCCAGTTTCCCACATTACTAACATCTTCCATTGCCATGGTGGAGTCCTCAAAACTCAGAAGTACACAGTATTCCTGTTAAATAACTTCCAGAATTTATTTGGACTTCATCAGCTTTTCCATCAAAGTCCCTTTTTAATAATCCAAGATTCAGTCCAGGGTATCACAATGCACTTAGTTGCCATATCTCCCCTATATCTTCTGGGCAGTCTTTGCTTTTATTATGACCTTTACATTGTTGAGGAGCAAGGCTGGTAGCCTGGAGAATGTCTTGGAGTTTTTCTCATGGTTAGACTGGATTTGGGGAAGCAATACTACAGACGTGGTCTTCTCATCATTTTATACTGGGGGTACATGAGCTCCATCTCATATCACTAATGATATTAACTTTGATCACCTGGTTAATGTAGTGTCTCCACTGTAAGGTTTTTTCTTTGTGTTAGTCACTCAGTCATGTCTGACTCTTTGTGATTCTATGGACTGTAGCCCACCAGGCTCCTCTGTCCATAGAATTCTCCAGGCAAGAATACTGGAGGGGGTTGCCATGCCCTCCTCCAGGGGATCTTCCAGACCCAGGTAGGGAACCCAGATCTCCTGTATTGCAGGCAGATTCTTTTACTGTCTGAGCCACCAGGGAAGCTTTTCCTTTACCTTACTCTATTCTTTGGAAGTGACTCACTAAATCCAGCCCACACTGGAGTGTGAGGGTGGGGGTGTAAGGTGGAAATTAAGCCCCAACTCTTGTTTTCCTTTTACAGTGAGAAAGATCTTCCCATTCAGCCTCTAAGCCTCCTTATTGTTGCCTTTATCTAAAAGCTTATCTTCAAGTTTCTAGCACATGATAGAGCACCTCTATGAGGTCTTGTTCTGTTCCCTTGTTACTTCACACGTGTTCAAGACTTTAGGCAAAACAGCTGAATGTCTAGTCTGGGAAACATACTACACATCTCCCTTTCTCAACTCATTCAGTCACTGTGTCCCGTCATTTTTACCTACCAGACATCTCTTAAATGCGATCATGGATGATCACCGACAAAACTTTGTCAGATCAACTGACTCCTAAGTTCCTTATCTTTCCTCCAGGTAAAAACCCATCCTCATCCCTGATTCCTGGTATAAACACAAGGGCAGCCAAAGAAACAAAATGTTCTCTGTACCACTGCCAGATTCCAGTGTGTTCAACAGGAATACAGAGCGAAGACCTGGTCCAGCACACGGACCTGCCTCCTTCAACCACTGTTCAACCTTGGGGCCCAGGAGCCAGGGCTTTGGCTTGAAAGCTTAGAGCTCAGCCTGAAGAAATGGCCCATAAAAAGCCCCATTCCTGGCATTTACCCAGAAACTCTCCAGGAGATGTGTTCCAACAAGAATCTTCTCTCTGCCTTCCCACCTCCCATGACTCTGCTTGCAGGATGAGTTCAGTCTCAGGAAAGGACAAGCCAGAGATCTGGGCTCCAGGATCTGTTTTGCCACTAGTGGACTGAGCCATACGGACTTTTGTATCTCGAGTCTGCGTTGGTAAAATGAAGGGTTTGGGCTGATCAGAATGGATTCAGTTCAACCCCAGATGCTTCATGAAGCAGCTACTACTCGATCTCGTGTCTGGGGTTCTCTGTTACAGTCACAGAACACTGTAGCTGGCTCTGGGAATGTTGCATGCAAGCCCTATCTCAGAAGAGTCACATGGAAAAGGAATTAGGACAGCACAGGTCAAATTCCAGCTTGGTGAGTCGTGTGAGATAAATGTGGGGAAGCCCAGTGGAGAGCAGGGGCCCCAAGCCTCTCTAGGGACAGCACACACTTTCTCCCCAGGGGGCTGCAGGCTCAGCAGACCTCAGTTGCCTCCAGCTCCATCCCATCAAGTGAGTTTTGCTTGCTGTTGAGCTCACATGACAGATGGCTTTCTGGGCCTCCAGAGTGTTTTCCAGCCATCACTGGCTTGTCAACTGCAAACAAAAGCCATTCATTGCCCTCACGTCCCTCTCCGACATCCTTCCTGGCTTCATAACATCCCTAGCACAAGGTGCTCCTTGACCACCTGAGGGCTCCCAACTCCCTGCCTATCTCCAGGAACCATTACTTCTCTGAAACGAAAACAATCAGGCCACATACCTTGACTTAGAATATTTTGTCATTCTTGACTGTAGAGACAGTTCAGGAAATATATTTTTGGTGCAAAGAGTTTTACATGACTTCAATAGTTTATAACATCTACATCCTAAACAGGAAGATCTGAACAAACAAATTGTGACTTTCTTACAAAGTTTGGATGTGGGACTGCCCTAAACATCTCTCTCTCTTCTCTCCTTTTACTGTTACAGGTCACAACTGCAAGGAACCAATGCGCTATGAATGTGAAAGGTGAAGACAGGAGTGAGGCAGACACCTAGGCAAACTTACCTGCAGGCAGACAAGACTCTCTCACAGTGAGATTAAAGGAGCAGGCAATGGTGCCTGGCCCCTGGGTTGTATCTGCTGATANTTTGTGATTCTATGGACTGTAGCCCACCAGGCTCCTCTGTCCATAGAATTCTCCAGGCAAGAATACTGGAGGGGGTTGCCATGCCCTCCTCCAGGGGATCTTCCAGACCCAGGTAGGGAACCCAGATCTCCTGTATTGCAGGCAGATTCTTTTACTGTCTGAGCCACCAGGGAAGCTTTTCCTTTACCTTACTCTATTCTTTGGAAGTGACTCACTAAATCCAGCCCACACTGGAATGTGAGGGTGGGGGTGTAAGGTGGAAATTAAGCCCCAACTCTTGTTTTCCTTTTACAGTGAGAAAGATCTTCCCATTCAGCCTCTAAGCCTCCTTATTGTTGCCTTTATCTAAAAGCTTATCTTCAAGTTTCTAGCACATGATAGAGCACCTCTATGAGGTCTTGTTCTGTTCCCTTGTTACTTCACACGTGTTCAAGACTTTAGGCAAAACAGCTGAATGTCTAGTCTGGGAAACATACTACACATCTCCCTTTCTCAACTCATTCAGTCACTGTGTCCCGTCATTTTTACCTACCAGACATCTCTTAAATGCGATCATGGATGATCACCGACAAAACTTTGTCAGATCAACTGACTCCTAAGTTCCTTATCTTTCCTCCAGGTAAAAACCCATCCTCATCCCTGATTCCTGGTATAAACACAAGGGCAGCCAAAGAAACAAAATGTTCTCTGTACCACTGCCAGATTCCAGTGTGTTCAACAGGAATACAGAGCGAAGACCTGGTCCAGCACACGGACCTGCCTCCTTCAACCACTGTTCAACCTTGGGGCCCAGGAGCCAGGGCTTTGGCTTGAAAGCTTAGAGCTCAGCCTGAAGAAATGGCCCATAAAAAGCCCCATTCCTGGCATTTACCCAGAAACTCTCCAGGAGATGTGTTCCAACAAGAATCTTCTCTCTGCCTTCCCACCTCCCATGACTCTGCTTGCAGGATGAGTTCAGTCTCAGGAAAGGACAAGCCAGAGATCTGGGCTCCAGGATCTGTTTTGCCACTAGTGGACTGAGCCATACGGACTTTTGTATCTCGAGTCTGCGTTGGTAAAATGAAGGGTTTGGGCTGATCAGAATGGATTCAGTTCAACCCCAGATGCTTCATGAAGCAGCTACTACTCGATCTCGTGTCTGGGGTTCTCTGTTACAGTCACAGAACACTGTAGCTGGCTCTGGGAATGTTGCATGCAAGCCCTATCTCAGAAGAGTCACATGGAAAAGGAATTAGGACAGCACAGGTCAAATTCCAGCTTGGTGAGTCGTGTGAGATAAATGTGGGGAAGCCCAGTGGAGAGCAGGGGCCCCAAGCCTCTCTAGGGACAGCACACACTTTCTCCCCAGGGGGCTGCAGGCTCAGCAGACCTCAGTTGCCTCCAGCTCCATCCCATCAAGTGAGTTTTGCTTGCTGTTGAGCTCACATGACAGATGGCTTTCTGGGCCTCCAGAGTGTTTTCCAGCCATCACTGGCTTGTCAACTGCAAACAAAAGCCATTCATTGCCCTCACGTCCCTCTCCGACATCCTTCCTGGCTTCATAACATCCCTAGCACAAGGTGCTCCTTGACCACCTGAGGGCTCCCAACTCCCTGCCTATCTCCAGGAACCATTACTTCTCTGAAACGAAAACAATCAGGCCACATACCTTGACTTAGAATATTTTGTCATTCTTGACTGTAGAGACAGTTCAGGAAATATATTTTTGGTGCAAAGAGTTTTACATGACTTCAATAGTTTATAACATCTACATCCTAAACAGGAAGATCTGAACAAACAAATTGTGACTTTCTTACAAAGTTTGGATGTGGGACTGCCCTAAACATCTCTCTCTCTTCTCTCCTTTTACTGTTACAGGTCACAACTGCAAGGAACCAATGCGCTATGAATGTGAAAGGTGAAGACAGGAGTGAGGCAGACACCTAGGCAAACTTACCTGCAGGCAGACAAGACTCTCTCACAGTGAGATTAAAGGAGCAGGCAATGGTGCCTGGCCCCTGGGTTGTATCTGCTGATACTTACAATCGGGTCAGCCGAAATTCATAATTTTGACTCAAATTTTTATGTATCATTAAAGGAAATCCCCAGGAGAAGGCAATGGCACCCCACTCCATTACTCTTGCCTGGAAAATCCTATGGACGGAGGAGCCTGGTAGGCTGCAGTCCATGGTGTCGCTAAGAGTCGAATACTACTGAGCGACTTCCCTTTCACTTTTCACTTTCATGCACTGGAGAAGGAAATGGCAACCCACTCCAGTGTTCTTGCCTGGAGAGTCTCAGGGATGGCGGAGCCTGGTGGGCTGCCGTCTATGGGGTCGCACAGAGTAGGACACGACTGAAGTGACTTAGCTTAGCAAAGGAAATCCCCAAGAGTGTCTAGACAGAATTTGTTGTTGTTTTCAGTCACTGACACCTTTTGGAGAAGGGTCTGATGTCAGGGAGCGCTCACTGGAAGATAGCAAACTCACATGCATTTGAGGTGAGAGAGTGGGTAAGGACCCTTGCTGGCTGGCTCTGCATGTTCTTTAAGAACTGGCCAGCTGCTCCCTAGCAGAGTCTTGCAATATAAGAGCCCCTGGCTTCCCGTGATCCCAAACAGAGAACAAGAGACACCAAGGGAACATGTCCAGTGTCGAGGTGGCAGCATCCTTGTCCACCATGGTGGGAGTAACTGGGCACCAACCTCATTTTTCAGATAGAGCCCAACCTGGGAATCCAGGGACCTGGGTTCTAGACTTGGAATTTTCCACGGTAAGATTAGAAGGCAGATGGCATCATCTCTAACACCTCGCCCAGCTTGAAGGGCTGACGGTTACTTTAGATTAGGCAAATATTTCTCCTGAGTGATGGAAAACATGTAAGAGACATGGTAGCGTGAGTGTCTGGGCTGTGAGAAAAATGGGAAGAAAAAAGGAACTGAAGTCATGTAGGGTGGGTAATCCACAAAATTTCTTGAAATGATTTCAAGAAAAATCTGTTGCCTCCATGCCTTATCCTTCTGATATAGTAGTTCATATTCTACTTCATCTTAGACCCTCTGAATGGCTTTAACAGGAGAATAATTTAAAATTTATCATTTTATTTGATTCCACATCTCCCTTAAAAAAAAAAAAAAAAAGAAACTATGAATTTAGTAATAATTCTCATCCCTTTCCCAGGAAAAGAAGTCCTGAAACTCAGGGACTTATACAAGAGCCACACTCAGAAAACTTCAAGGGGTCAGCTGGAATCAGAACACTGGTTTCCACCAGTCTTTGGAGCTTAAGGCTTTCTTGAAGGTCTATTCAAGCAAAGCCTGCTAAATACTTATTTTACCTCTCATTATCAACTAACCAAACTTCTTCAAAGGAGCATATCAAAATAAAGCTTAAAGTCAGGTCACCTGCTCATGGCATTGGCAGGATAGCAGTTTTCCAACTAAGCTTCTCATAGCCAGGAAGGTCCCACCAGGCCTCTCCCTCTCCCAAGAGTCTTTGAGCTGAGCCAGGTGGAGACTCTTGGCTCTCTGACTAATTCAATCTGAGCAGCCCTACTTTTATCTGCTTTATTTATTGGTCTCTCTGTAGGTATTAAAAAGTATTTGGGAACCACTGTAGGGCAAGTTCTAGTCTGTAGTGTTATTTCCAGCCTGAACCCAAGTTCCAGTTTCTTTACAGGACATGCAAATAAATCTCTGCTTCAGCCTCCCAACAGAAGACGGGGGACAGAAAGCAGCCCATTGGTCTTCAAGGCATACTGTCATCCATCACACCAGGACATCTCCAGGTGGTCTTAAATCCAGAGAAACATGAGCGCAGTCATTTCAGGTCCTAAGACCCCACTGATGAGAGAAGCCTCATTACCACGCGTGCACAGTAGCTAGTATTTCACATGAACTAACTGGCCTGTTTTCATTCCTTTTAAATACCCAACGGCATCCTACCTACACGAGGAGCTGAAGGCCTACAAACCATGGTCGTAAAAACCTTTCGCTTACTACGCAAGTGCTAAAGAGCACCTGAAACCACTTTGCTTCTATTTGTTTTGCCCCCTAATACGCACACTGGTATATTAGTGTTTCTTTTGAATCCCCCTGGGTTTGGATATTATACACCCAAGTTTTAGTTCAAATTGAGTTTTCACAGCTGGATTATAAACCAATGGAAATGTTGACCCAGCACCAACTGTATCATTCCAAACAGGTGTTGCTTTAATTAGCCTTATCGTAAAACAAAAATTAAAAATTAAAGGAAAACATTTAAATGGGCCCAAAGAGTTTCTTAAGGTCTTAAAGGGAACAGGCAAATTGGTGGAGACTTTCAAGCCTTATCTCCTTTGCTCAGAGGCTCTATTAAAAATGCAACCACACTTTGGAAACTGCAATCATAGCCTAAAGTCTTAAGAGAAGAAAGCAAGCCTCCCTGGCATGTTTGGAGGTGTAGGAGAACATTCTTAAGTGATGGGAGAGAGGACTCCAAGATCCGTTCACCTAGGGCTTAGATGTCTACATCCCAGGCAGGAAGAAGACAAAAGGCCATTTGTGGGATGTTACCCCTGACCTTAAAGGGAATTCTCATTATTTTCCTTGCAAAGACAAAGTAGTTTTGTGTGATTTCGATTCAATGCAGAAAATTACTGTGTACTTATAGAAGTGTGAAAAGAAGGTTGCAAAAATCTTCCTGTAAAGGAATATACAGGGTTATTGTCTCACATGCATGAAACCAAGTGTTGCTGTTTTTCAGTCATTAAGTCTTTTCAACCCCTTGGACTGCAGCATTCCAGGCTTCCCTGTCCTGCACTATCTCCCAGAGTTTGCGCAAACTCATCTCCACTGAATCAGAGATGACATCCAACCATCTTATCCTCTGTCACCCCCTTCCCCTCCTGCCCCCAGTTGTTCCCCAAGATCAGAGTCTTTTCCAATGAGTCAACTCTTCGCATCAGGTGGCCAGAATATCGGCCCTTCAGCTTCAGCCTCAGTCCTCATTGTCTCACACACATGAAACCATTTAGAGAACAACTTAAAATTGGCGGGCTTCCCTAGTAGCTCAGCTGGTAAAGAATTCACCTGCAAGGCAGGAGGCCCTGGTTCAGTTCCTGGGTCAGGAAGATCCACTGGGGCAGGGATAGGCTACCCATTACAGTACTCTTGGGCTTCCCTGGTGGCTCAGCTGGTTAAGAATCCACCTGCAGTGTGGGAGATTCTGGTGCAGTCCCTGCATTGGGAAGATCCCCTGGAGAAGGGAAAGGCTACCCACTCCAGTATTCTGGCCTGGAGAATTCCATGGACGGTATAGGCCATAGGGTTGCAAAGAGTCAGATACGACTGAGCAAATTTCACTCTCTTTCTTTTAGCTTAAAAGTGTTGACACTTATGCAAGACAGCAGAACTTCCTTTGGCCTCAGGAAGTTTAGGAGAACCTCCTAGAGGAAGCAGATTGAGAGGCTGGCTTCAGACATTGAATATGGAGAGAGAAGCCAATGGGGCATCTCAAGTTGGGGGAAACTCCATTAGCAAAGAGACAGAGCAGTGGTTCTCCAGTCTGAATGTACACCCATGACCTGCAGTGCTGGTTAAAACTGATTCTTGGACCACTGGGGATGCTAAGGGTCTGGATGAGGTTCCAAGGGTTTTTCTCTAACAGCTCTACGCACTGTTGGTCCACAGACCACCATGTGAGAGCCACTGATGTAGAGGAAGGACTGTGTGTGGCTATCAGGGGTCCAGAGTAGGGGCTGACTGAGGTATAATAGAAGATTTGTATCAGAGTGGAGACTGCAGTTCCTTAAAGAGGTGTCTGGTTTTTGATGATGTGAATGATATCTCTTTCTAAGCTAGAAAAAAATCGCTTATTCTCAATTGAACCTTCTTTCTAGCCACCTTCTGAGTCTTGTTCACATTATTCCGCAAGAGGAAAAGAAATCTCCAGTGAGTATCATGCATGATACTGGGTTAACTCATTCAGTCCTCATTAAAAAAGTGAATGCCATAAAAGTATTAAAATAACCCTGACGATGATGGCTACAGTGTACGCTGCATTAACTCGAATGCCTCCGAAGGCACTCCCTCCACCTGCCCCCTGACTCCCACCACCAGGGATGGGCAGCATCCTTAATCCAACAGAGAGAGACGCTGCTGATCTTAAAACCTCCACCTTGTCACACAGTCTTGTCTCCTCTACCTTCCCAGGAAAGTGCCATCTTCTCTAGCCTTTTCCATTACTTGGCTTAAGGGTTACGCTCTTTTGAGGTACAAGTCTACCTAAATGACAGAAACTTATCATAAGACCTTGTGGAGAAGAAATAAAATATGGGAAACCACACAACGGGATAGCATTACTGACTCAATGGACACGAATTTGAGCAAACTCGGGGCAACAGTGGAGGACAGAGGAACCTGGTTGCTTCAGTCCGTGGGGTCACAGAGTCAGACACGACTTAGAACCTGAACAGTGACATTTAAAGTATATCTCCCTTAAGCAGTTGGACTTTCAGTAAAATCTACTTGGATACACCTTTTAGTTAGACTACATAGGCCATTTACATTTAACATAATTGCTATAAATCTGGGTTTATATTTGCCATATTAATGCTTGTTTTTCATTTGGCCCATTCTTTTTTCTCCTTCTTTGCCTTAATCAAGTATTTGTTATTATCCTCTCTCCCACTTCCATTGGGCTTCCCAGGTGGTGCTAGTGGTAAAGAATCCACCTGCCAAAGCAGGAGATGCAAGAGATGTGGGTTCAATCCCTGGGTTGGAAAGAGTCCCCTGGAATAGGAAACGGCAAACCACTCCAGAATGCCTGCCTGAAAAATTCCATGGACAGAGGAAACTGGCAGGCTCCATTCCATGGGGTGGCAAAGACACAACTGCATGTCTGCAAATGCACAGCAAAAATACCCCACAACAAATAATCATTTGACTCAAAATATCAATTGTGCAGAGATTTAGAAACCTCCTGTATTAGACTTTCTTTTTTTTTTTTTACCATATTTGTGTCTTCTATATTCTTTCCTTTAATTCTTACCTTTTTTTGTCCCCATGCTTCACTCTAAATATTCTTTTTACTAACCAATTATCAAGCTTACTGAGCTCCTTTTTGGCTCTGCTTCTAAATTCATCTATTCACTTTTTAATATCAGACATTAGAATTTTCAGTTCTAGGATTTCCATTTGATTATTTTATATGGATTCACATTCTATCATAAAATTCTCTAGGTTGCCATCTACTGTTTTGAACATACTGATCACAATTATTTCAAAACTGTATCTAATAATTCTGATATCTGCATTACCTGCTCTCTTGTCCATTTACTGATTGACACTGTTTACCTATATGCCTGATCATTTTAAATTGAATGTCAGTTATTATGTATTAAGATGTTCATGCTTTGGACGCTATCATCTTCTTACAGAGAGGATTCAACCTCTCTTTTGGAAGACAGAAGGAGACAGATGGCCTCAGTCTAATCTGAGACTGAACTGATTTGAGACTGGGTTGGATCATTGAAGGGCTTGGTCTACCTCTGGTTGGCTTCTGCGTGTAGCATATCACCCTCCAGTAGTCCCAGCTGAGAGCCTGGAGTGTCTGCAATGATTCCCTCCTCTCTTCCAAGTTCTAAACTCTATTTTTTTTTAATTTCTTGGCATCATATAATCTGCCCTGCTTTTCAGTTGCTTTCTCTTTAGCCTCACAGTCTCTAGCGCCACACAACTAGTCAAATGCCTGGAGGAAAAGCTGGTGCCAAATGCCAGGCTCACTTTTCTGCACCTTCCCTCCTTTCCTGGCCCTCAAACTTAGCTGACTTGAAGGCCCAGATTTCCATCTTTTGCTCTCTAAGCCCTTAATGTCTCCTAACACTCTACCACCTTCCTGCCCATGACAGAGGTTCTCTGACTCACTTCTCAATCTCTTATGCCATACCCCAAATTGTCAAGTGCCCTGAGAAGGAAATGAGTGTACTCAGCTCACTGAATCTCCTTTTTCTCCAGGATCTGTGTCCTCGAGTCCTTCTTGTATCAATAACTCTCTCATGCCTTTGGAGACATTTTTAAAATCAAGCTTACAGTTGTTCTTGCAGGAGGTTATGTCCATCACAAATCACATCATAATAAGAATCAGGAGCGTTTACTTAGAAATTAGGTTAGACATAAGGAAAACACTTATGTATTTTTTTTCTCTAAGTATTATTGGATACTCTACTGGGTCATCAAAAGCAAGAGCAGTCTCCTGTCCCCTTTAAAACCCAGAAGAAATTTCCAAGAAACTTCAATAATTAGAGTCATGCATAATAGGGAGGGGATACAGGAGGAGAGGCAATCATACAAAATGATTTTTCAAGATTTCCCATGACTCCATCAATCTCTAATTCCTGCCAATATTCAAGCACTCTAACTTGAACAAAGCCAGACACTTTTTCCCATGGTCCTCACTTTGGTTTACACATAACTCAGAGATGGAAGGTTGCAATTTCAAGCAGCAGAACTAAAATATAAGAGCTGGATGTTTACATGATGTTTCCAGTTTGATTACAGTCAGGAAATGTACTACATTTGTACTTTTTCTTTTAAAGCCCAGTATGAGTGAAGCTCTTCTCACTGAACCTAGAAAATGAATTTTTAGCAATAGGAAAAAGATTTGAAAAAGATTTCATAATGTCTAGAAATCTCAAGCTGTGATTTCCCAGCCACATTACACTCAAGTCAGCTCAAGCTTTTGCCAATCTGTTATAAGAAGAAAAACGGAACCCTATGTATCATTACGTGCAGTCATCGAAAGAGCCTTAAGCTTACTTCCTGTCTAATGCTGAGTGTGCGTATTATGTAGAGGTGAACGCTGCAGGTGTGAAATCTCAGTTTAATCGCCTGGGAGATTATGAACACAACTCTGCAGGCCCCATGTAAGCCAGACAGGGATCCATTTCCTAGAGATGGATTCATCCAGTAGAGGAAGCCTTCCCCGCAGGAGGCCCACGCACAGCATCCTGAAGCCCCTGACTGCTTTGAGGGTACAGAGTGGGATGGGGGACTGCACAGCAGACACCTCTGTCATGAGGTTCCAGTGTATGACGAGACTATTTTCTCTCCACCATCCACCTCTCTGGGACGTCTCTTTTGGATGAGCCCTGAGCTTGTGGATCTTTATGAGGATCCTTTGCAGGAAAGCACGAGGTGGTCCCAAGAACAGTAAACTGTGGGACCAGATGCGTTCTGTCACTTCAGTCGCGTCCGATTCTCTGCGGTCTCACGGACTGTAGCCCACCAGGCTCCTCTATCCATGGAATTCTCCACGCAAGAATACTGGAGTGGGTAGCCACGCCCTTCTCCAGGGGATTATATCTCCTGTGTCTCCTGCATTGGCAAGAGGGTTCTTTACCCCTAGCCCCACCTGGGAAGCCTCTGGGATCGGATGCTTCTAGCTAATTATTTGTCCTTGAGTCAGTCCTTCAAAGTCAGTTTGTGTCTGAATGTTCTCTATAAGAAATGAGGGAATATGAGTAATGCTCCCAACAGTCTCATCCAGTTAGACTGTGGTGGAGGACGCCCTTTAGAGAGTAAAAGGTGCAGGCCAGCACCAGTAATCAGGTACCTGGTTACTTGTATAGAGGGTCTGCACTGTGACGAGGAACTTCCCAATAGGCCTGAGTTCTTGGCTTTTTCTCGGTCTTCGGACAGCCCACATTTTGCTGTGAAGGTACGGCTAAGTCGTCTGTGTTTGCTTTCCCTCATTTTACTACACAATCCTCAACAAAATGCTGGAATCTTTCCATAGCTGAAAATATAATCTATTGTCTATGTAGCATCAAAATATATCTTAAAATTCTTATATTGGCCATTTAAAACTTATCTTTATATAATCCACAGAAAGCTGGGCTACCTCGTGTTCCAGCTCAAAATACAACAGAATTGAGAAGAAATCTAAAATAAACATTCAAGGGAAATTGAAAACACAATCCCAAATACTTTATTTCTTGAAGTCTGAGAAAAGGGCAAGGGGACGGGGTCGGCAATGCACAATGTATGGGGGAAAAAATCTTCAAAATTTGATTTAAACCATTTTCTTTCCAAAATATTACTCATCACAGCATGGCAGTCTTCACAAAATCTCTTTTCTCACAATCTCAAAACTGCCCCCAAATGTTTCAATGGCTCTCACCTTTTCTAATGCCATCTTCCCCCCGTCTCTACATCTCCATCTCTGCTTTTTCTCTGGCTTTTCTTTTATTCTTTTTTTTTTTTTTNTCACAGCATGGCAGTCTTCACAAAATCTCTTTTCTCACAATCTCAAAACTGCCCCCAAATGTTTCAATGGCTCTCAGCTTTTCTAATGCCATCTTCCCCCCGTCTCTACATCTCCATCTCTGCTTTTTCTCTGGCTTTTCTTTTTTTTTTTTTTTTTTTTTTAAGGATAGGGTTTATTTATTTATTTGGCTGCACTGGGTCTTAGTTGCGGCATGTGGGATCTAGTTCTCTGACCAGAGATCGAACCCCCGCCTTCTGCATTGGAGTCTTAGCCACTGGATCACCAGGAAAGTTCCCCTCTGGCTTTTCTATATGGAAAGCTAGCTTTTCAGCTCATTTCAGTCCTCTTTTCACCAGTCATCTCAATCAGCACCATGAACCCCAGGGCCCGAGGGACCCTTTAGAACTCCCCTTTAGATGTCTGTACTTGTGGGCCACAGGTGGGGAGGGGGTTGGGGGAAGAAAAGAGGTGCAAACACTTCTATTTTAAAACTCTTGAAAGATGTATGTCATATCTGTACTACAAAAGCTCAATTAAAAAAAATGTACATTTTCCATCAATTTACCACCAGCAGCAGCTCCAACCCTGAACAAAAACCTAAATGGATGCAGGAGACAAGCAAAAAGAGGTTATCTAAAAGTGAAGTGTTCTGGTGAGATTGCAATTTCTAGGTATGTGCAAACCATATTTATGTTGACACATCTGATCAAGTTATACCTATATGTGAGATTTTTAGCAGCAGGAAATTCTTTCTGATAATAACAACTGATACTTAGTGATTTACCATATTCAAAGCATCTTCACACAAAGTACCTCATTTGATTCTGACAGCTACTTGTGGGATAAGTGTGGGCTTAAGCATCATCCCAATTTTACATGTGAGGGAACACAGGCTCAGAAAGGTGAAGTGACTTGCCCAGGTCCTTACAGAGTTCGAGTGGTAACTGACTCTAGGTATTGTGATGTCAAATTCCAGAAATTAACCACCTCATTGAGTTTTCCTTAACTTTATTTTTTGTTTGTTTTCACATGCATGGGCATGCGCACACACACACACAGGAGCTAATTGAAACACAGCCAAATATTACATATGTCCAGAATGTTCTATATATATACACAATCATGTATTAAATCAACAAAATCCACATAGCTGCTCAGTTTCTGTTTCCAGAAGAAGCCCTGACCTTATAACAGAATAAACACTACCGCTGGGCCCGAGCAACAGAGCCAGCTTCATGCTTCCTTCTGCACCGATGTGCTTTGTTTTCAAAAGCACTTGCCATTTACATTACTATTATTTTCATTTTCTTGATCATCCAAACCTCAAAGGAAAGAGGCTAATGATATTCCCCAAGCCCCTCCCTCACCACACTCGTGCTGGGAATGGAAGCAGCTCAGATTGATTGAGCAGCCCCTGCAAACCCTTCAGGAACATCGATGGAGTTGCTACCAGAAGCAGCTGGAGTTGCCATTTGCATCTCACCCTGTCTCACTATTTTCCCCCCTCCTCAAAAAAAAAAAAAAAAAAAATTAAAAAAGCACCCACAATGCCCGGGGGGAATTTTCCGGGACAAGCTGCAGGTGCTATGGATATTTTCATTTAATAATCATTCTTGCAATTCAGCACATTTGTAATCCATGTGGTAAACTCTGACTTACATTTCTCCCAGTGGACGCTGGCCAGATGCAGAAACCAAAGAGCTCGGTGCCGACACTGCCTCTTCCTTCTTTTATGGTTCGTGCATTTGGATGTGTTTAGCCTGGTCTGCGAGCACTGGGGAAAGCATGTGCTGTGTTTAAAAGACCCTTTTGTTGACATTAAGCAATCATAAATATACTCAGAAATTATACTCTTTGCATTTATTGGGGAGTGCTTTAATTGGATGGCCTCCTCATGTGATATCATAAAGAACATATGCATATTTTTGGCAATCCCATCGGATTGTGGAGTGGAGATGCACACACAAAGCAGCGCATTCCTAACATCTATGGATTGCCTCATATATGTCACCACGTCTTCCCACCAGGATTGTTTTCCCCACACACTCCAAGATGGTAACTTCCCAATCTGTCCAAATTCTATTTGGAATTCTCCTGGACTGTGTAAATGTCAAGGCCAGTTTCCTTTCCATGTGAAGAGCTTTGAAAGGAGAACAGTATGCCTAACTCCCTCATAAATACAAGCCAGAGCATCATCTTCTTTTTCTTTCTTTTTTTTTTTT